>CM035347.1:9715352-10117481 GCA_020226455.1 Prunus salicina
TAGAAAAAGTTAGTAAACAAAAAGAAAGCAAGAAACGAAGGTTACTTTCTTTAATTTCATGTCTTATCCTTTTTTGTGTAGGTTTTTTATTTTGTTGACCCTGTCATTGTTTCCGTTATTTTTTTAGTATTCTATTATGCATGTTCAACATTTGGAAGTTGGATATTTTAACTTGAAGTCCTTGTAGAGATGTAATTATGATTTATTCGTTATTGATTTGCATAACTAGGCAAAAACAGAGTTCCTGGAGATTCAAAACTCTAACTTCTAAATCCGATCATTGAATTCACTTATTGTCTATTTACTTTATCAGAATAACACCCGTAGAGTTATTACTTGTGATAGTTTGAGTTTCTCCTGATTTCTCCTGCTCCCGCCCAAAAAAGAAAAGAAAAGGAAAGTCCATTACTGTTTATTTGTATAATGATATGTACTGGGTACATAGTAACCTATTGGATATTTATAAGACCCTCTATGGTTGTTAGGGCGATATATACCTGGTTCCGAGGTGGGGCTGGTGTTTATTTTTTCTAATATAGTGTGTTATCAAGTAGGGCTGCAAAAGTGGATAAAGAAGTCAAGAAAAGGGGAGGAGGTGGCTTTACCAAATTATGCAGCCTTTCTCCAGAACTTCAAAAGTTCATGGGAGTGCCAGAATTGGCCAGAACAGAGGTACTAGTTTTAGATTTTCAGAAAACCCCTTTCTCCTCGAGGAAAAAGAAAATATTTTATTTTATTTTTAGCCAGATGAAATCGCTTTAAGTATAATTTCAAAACTTATTGTATACTCATTCTCATTTCTTTCCTGAATTAGGTTGTGAAGAAACTTTGGAGTTATATCCGGGAGAACAATTTGCAAGATCCAAATAATAAACGAGAGATAATATGTGATGAGTCATTGCGTGCCCTTTTTGATGTTGATTCTATCAATATGTTTCAAATGAATAAAGCTCTGTCCAAGCACATATTGCCCTTAAATGGAGAAGGTATACATCTTCAATAAACATGCATTATGTTTCCTACATACTTACGATTTGGGATGAATTTGATTGTCATAAATCCTGCAGTTTTCAGTACTGATAAATCAAAAGGCATTGTGTAGAATGGGGAAACTGTTTCTTGGATGTGATGCTTTTTGCACATTTATTTCTATGTTTAATGCATATGGATTCTGATATATTGATAGCTTCACAAGAAGGGTGATAGGTCAGCAGGAAGGAAGTATATAATTATTGTACTTGCTCTCCGACTTATGTTGGGTGGAACATGGTTCCATATATTTCACCTAGAGCTATACGCATTTAGCTTCATCGTGAACATGAGTATTTTGAAATGTCTCTTTATCTGCATAGTGCTGCTTTCAGTTTGTTTGTATGTCCAGTGATAAAAGTGATAAATTTTCTCAAGGAAGAACTTTAATTCGTCAGAAGTGTGCGCCATGCTATCTGTGCTATGCTGTCACAGAATTTATACTCTCTTGTTGAAGTTTTGACAAATATTTTGGTACCTACTTACAAATTGTGTTACTTATAATCTAGCAGCTCCGGATAATGCTTCACAAAAGGATAAGCAGTCTGAACAGGAGCATGAAGAAGGTGAGATATCTGTATATATATATATTCAGGTCTTCAGCTATCAAACTTTGTTGGGTTGCAAAGTTATTGTATCTTTATACCACATCCTGGTACTGGCATAATGTTTCCAAATAATATGCTAAGAAATGAACCAAGGTGCTTTCAGTTATGAACTTGTGAGTCTCAGCACCAATTTCAATATTCAGATTCAGATGACCCTAAGCAAAATGAAAACGACTAAAGAAAGATGGTTCAGGTCTTCTTTCTCTCCTACCACTTTCGGCCCAACATTGATTCTGCTGCCTAGTAGTATTGTGTCTGTCTGCTGAATGATGTTGATCCAACACACTATTTCAGAGCAGCTTAACTTTTTGCCTACTTCTATTTCCCATTAATGTTTGTCTAAAATCCAAATTATAGTGCCCGGGAATCATTCAGGTAAAATTGGCCCATTTTCCAGTTACTTGAAGTTCAATGGGATAGGCATACCTGAGGGAGGATGTTACGTTTGATGGTATAGATACATTAATGACTGTTTTCTACTGTATTGCCATTGCTTGAGGGTGCCACTAGATCTTGGTACTGACTGCTTAACTTCACACCTGCTTTTGGCTTTTTTTCCCCTTGAAGGATCCCTCTGATAAGTGGAGAATGATGTGTGATGATAAGCTAAAAGAACTTTCTGAGGTCGACCCCTTCCATGGCTTCTCAGTCCCAAAGCTTCTGACTGCTCATTTCATCAAGACAGGACAGAATGATGCTGAAGTGTAAATAGTTTTAGCCCAATTAAAAGAGGGCATTTTTTGCACTAGTCATTGTCCTTTCCTAAGTTTTGTACTTTTTATGCTCGTAACATCTCCAAGAAATGGAAATAGAAATTTTGAGAAACTTGATCTTGCTACCAATGTCCCCCTCACAGTTTTCTTCTGCATATGTTTACAGGCTCGCTGTCTTTTTCTTTTCGTCCCCTTTTCAAGGGATTTGGCGGCTTAGCTTAGCGCAACGTTTTTTTTTGGGTTCAAATGCTAAGCATAATAAGTTGAAACTGAAGATTGACAGAAAAGAACTTTAGTCCCTGTTATTGTCTTGGTGGAGCGCTGTTCAATCGTTGCAAAATAACTTGTTTTTCTGGTGTGCATTATAGTCTTTAGCCAATTTTCTTTCTGTGGTTTAAGAATCAGATATCATATATACATCAATCCGAAGAGAGAAATTTGATCACACTTCAATCCCAGAGCATTTTTTGTTCTGATTTGGTAACCAATCTGGGCCTCACTATCCTTTATGGACAATCACGTCTCTGATGTGGAACAATTGTGTTTGATTTATTTGAGACTGATTTTGGAATGGCTAAAAGCGGTTTCGAAAACATTTGGCACGAAACATTGAAGTGCTTCTGTATAAAAAGACTTTTCTGGAAAACACCACATGCTAGGTGTTTTTTCAAGAAGCATTTGGAAATGTAATAAAGAACTCCGACGTGGTTCTAATAAAAGCGCTTCTAGCAAAAGTGCTTCCAAAAGGGCTCTAAATGTTTGGGCCTTCTTGTTCATCATTAAACTCCAATTGGGAATGTATTTATTTATTTAACTCCAAATGGGATTACAAAACATGACCACCAAAATGTAATTGGGTTTTGCTCGACCTGCTTAACCCTCTGTTTGTTTGGGCGTCTGCTTCTGGGTGGTAAATTAACAAAAGGTAAATGTCCCTTGCAAGTCAGTTCCCAAATAAAAGAAAAAAACTCCTTTATTACAAGGACAAAAATTAGAGATGTATTAGTGGCAGCAGCTCTAGATCGTGAGACTTGTTTCCTCAGATTGGAGGGCACGATGCCATTATTATAGGGACAGAGACCAGCGAGCTAACTCATCATGAGGATAAGAACGCGCAATCAATATATCATAGAAAATGCTTGCAAGGAAGGAAGGTCTCGAGTTCATGCTCTTTTAAATTGGTGTCCGTAGTTATGAACTGGGCCAATTATTCTGTGTGCACAAGTTACGACCATATTTTTGGGTGAAAGCATGAAATCTTATTCAAATATTCCATCTATTTATGAAAATAGTTTTTCTTTTTTATTATCATCGATACGAACATTTTACATAATTTTTTGCTAATTGTATTGAGTTATTAAATATAACACATAATGCTAATTATTCTGTGGCAACTCTGATCACTTTTAAGGTCATAATATGAAAATATTTGTTAAATACGGCGTGAAAGGAGTCTGATATTTATACTTATCTTTTTTTGTGTTGATAGTGTTACATGTCTAAATTTAGTAGATTTCAGTCGTAAACAAAAGCATCAACATCGAAAATATAAGCATAATATCCTTATGTGCAAGCAAAGCACAAACCAAACCATTGATATGTGATGGAATGGAGAGTTGTGAAAGGCACACTTTGGCCACATGGGCATATGTGGTGTAGAATTGTAGGAGGAAGAACTAGGAAGAAGAAGAAGGTGAGAAAATGTGATTTAAAAAAGATTAGAAAACAAAATCCAGAAAAGAAAAATGGCAAATGGAATTAAGGAAGGCGACAAAAGGGCGAATCTGATCGGAGGGGAGTGTGGGCCCCACCATTATTCCTGAATGTTAAAAGCACCGCCGCTCGTATGCGGCGATCCGGATTCCCTACCCATCATTTTGCCACGTCATAAGCCATGATCGCCCTCCCGACACTCCCCACGTTTTTTCACCGTACTGCGTACCACTCCACCGTAAAAGCTTTCCTTTCAATTCAAGACTCGAGATGGAATCTCCACAATTTCTCTCTCTACGCATTAGTGTCTCCTTTTTATTTTTTATTTTTATTTTTTTTCTCACTAAAATATAGAAAATTATAAATACAAGTATTTTATTGAGCATTTACCTCAGTATCCGAGTATTTAATGTTACCGACTATATTTTAACATGTGTGATTTGCATATAATGATAATATAAAAGTAAGTAATTCTTACTTTTTATTATTGGAAGAGTTCTTTAATTCGACTGTATTTTTGCTGTTTATTAAAATTTATATAATTGATTTTGGAAGTAAGACGATCAAATTAGAACGAACTTTTTTCTTATAGTTGCAGCCAAAGTCTCTCTTTGTGGTCCAAACTCATGTAGCTAGCTAGTGACAATGAACACCATGAATTTATGACTTTGACAAATGTGGTATAATTCCCTCATGCGCATGAAGACAGGAGGTTCGAGCCGACAAAATATCATAATTATTTACAGCTCATTTTGTATGCAATTAGATTCAAAACACAGCAGATATTATGTAGGCATTAATTAGTGGTAATTTGGAGTAAATAATTAAGATAGATTATTTGTAAGAAATAATGGAAAATGATAGGGAGATAACATGATGACATTGTGTTTTATATTTCTATAGAGATGAAGCCTGCCAATACAATGGATCCGACCTTACACAAAGTGGTCTATAAATGTGATATTCCGAATATTACTCGGTGATTATTTAATACGTCCATGACACTATGCCAGATTCTAATGAAAAATAAGTGAGATCTACTATTGCACGTTGGATCTCACATGATACCAAGCCTATATACATCAAAAAATTGCTATTTAACGAGCTGGAGTTTTGATTTGTTACCCTTAATTAAACCTACTTCTTGATTTCTAGAAAGGTGAGATCGATGGGAAAAGGGAGAGTGGAAAAAAATGATGATGATGTAGTTGGAGAGGACTTGAGGGAGGGCCCAATAAGTGGAATCCTTGCAAGGACCAAGCAAGAACACAACACACCAATAATGCCATTGAATACAACTTCTTAAAAGCAGACAAAGACACACCAAAACCCTAGATGACAAAAACAGCCTCACAAAAAGTTGCGAGAAGAAAAAAAAAATAAAACTGTAAATTTTTTGATATCTAGCATTATTTAAAAAGATTCTATCCGTCCTTGACATGCCAAAGGGGACCCACATATTTGCAAAAGAAAAAAAAAATGGGGGAGGAGAGAGAGGCAAAAGATACCCTCCCTCAGGAGGAGGTCTCGCAGAAATTGAAATGCCAAGAACAAAGCTTGTCATCACGTGAAAGATGCTTTTGGGGTTTGATAAGGATTGTGTGTGTCTTCTTCGGAAGCATTTTAAATTAGGTGTTGTGTTCGTTCTTTTGATTGACCCAACAAGAAGCTAGTTGCCTTTGTAAGTATCTTGAAAGTGAGAGGGAATTGGCTCATGCACTGAATCTTGTGGAAATTTTGGACGTACACATTGGAAGGTGCAAGGTGCAAGATGCATACGCTTTTCCTTATCTCTATATATAAAAATGAGTATAATCAATTCATTCTTTAGAAGATTTGTTGTTTTCAAATCAGATAAATTTTTGTATCACCTAATAATATGTGTATATGTAATGATAACCGTATATATATATATATCAAAATTATATACTATGTCATCGATTATATGCATCATGTCGACAGAGAGCGTTATAAACACTCAAATGAAACCATTTGAAACTCATAAGGTTACAAAAGGAGTAGAGTATCCGATTCTCTTACTCTAAAATCTTAACACATACACCGTGGCCAGGTGATAATCTATGTAAGTTTTTTAATTTTTAATTTTTAATTTATAATGAATCTTAGGGCTGGAATTTGGATGCGATAACGATCAACATCATATACAACTAGTGTATTTAATGATATTTTCTTTGAATCTCATAATAATAGGGCTGAATATATTGAAAATTTATTAATGAAATGTAACCTTTCGTACAATGAATAAATAAATCAATAAACAAATATTTGTGAATGTCATTTATATTAAACAAAGTAGGTGATGATCTACCTACCTAATACCTATATATAGATAATGCATTATTTTTAATCCCTACCGACAATTTCATTTTGTTAAAATTTGTCAACAAGGAAACTCACTAGCTAATACATGCCTTTGGGAAGAGTTGAATTAACAGAACACTAATTTTTTCATTAAATTAGGTCACCTCCTTAATTTCACTGTAAAAGCTGAGCTGCCTGTGAGTCAACTCACTCAAACTCACAGATCTTTGTATTTCTTTTATGCTAAAAAGAAAAAACTAATTTATAAATTATGTGCTTATTTTATTTGTTTAAATTTATAGTAGTCTCTCTGCATGCGCTTCCGCGCCTGCGAGAGGCTTTTTTTTTTTTAAACTTTAAATTTATTTTAGAATTAAAAAAGATAATGGGTAGTTGTGTTCCATAAAAATAGAATCCATTATCTAATTTTTCTTTTAATTTTAATTTTTTTAATATGAAAAAGTGTGAATTTATCGTATTATCCTATTTAATTAATAATTTCAATTCTTAATATTTGCATTAACCAAAGGTATTTTATGGTATTTTAAAAGTTTCATCATTCTCTGCCTTTTGCTTTATATATATAGATATTAATTATTTGTGATTCTTCATGTTGCTTTCTTTGATGGTAACGTGTGGAAAAAAAAAATCATATATATATATATATATATATATATTCTGTGTGGTAGAAAAGTACCAAACAGTTGGGTGGTGCAGAGATACCATTTCTTGGATTCCAGATAGTACCAAAATAATCTCTTCAAATCAAAATTGAGATGCTTTGCTTTGGCACTCAAAACACAAGTTGGTTGGCTTTCAAGCGGTCAAGCCAAGCTACCTCTCTATCTCTCTCTATCTCTCCTTTTCTCCTTTATCTCCATATTTTTATAAAGTCTTTAGAGTAAATTCCATGCCTTCCCTTTTGTTTATCTTTTTCTTGAATTGATCAAAGACCTGGCTTCAATTCCATGCCATCATTTGCTTTCATTAGAAGCAGGATTGAGAGAATCTTATCCCCCTTTGACCCATCATAATGAACAATATAAAACTAAATAAGCACACAAACTCAATTTGTTGAGTTCTTCCATTTTCATTTATGTGAGCAGATGTTCGAAACCTCTAGGCACCCAATGAATATTTGTGTAACCGTCCATCCATCGCTTGTACTTTATAAATAAATAAATAAATAAATATAAAAAATAAAAATAAAAAAGGAAGACCACACTATGAAATGACTCAAATGCCCTTCCACGTCCCTCATAATCTTGCCATTTTCATTTGCATTAATTAGACTAAGAGATGGTTAAAATTCTACAAGAGTAGCTAATTTTGCACTTGCTGGAATAACGGAGTCTTGTTAGGTAAGGTGCCATTTGATAGGTGCCTTTGGAGAAATTATACCAAGGGGGATGAATGGAGTTGATGGGATAGAATTACAAATGGGTAAAACCACTCATGAAAGATGTTTGCACATGATATCATCTTCTTTTCCATTTCTTGTGCTTGATATAAAGATCACAATGGCATGTGAACAAATTCAGATTAGGCTTCAGTGTATAAATCTTTTGTCAAACTTTCTTTTCACGTCAAATTCTCATTTACAACATTTGAACTCGGAATATATTCTTCTTATTACCCACCAAACTTGTTTTTCTTTCTTTCAACTTATTGACTCAACTTGAACCAAAACATAACATGGGAAAACCAACCAGTTGTTTTGGGGAAATAAAGAGATTATTTAAATTGTTGAAGAAATGGAAGAAATTTTAGGCATTAGTTGGGTCTTGTTTTAGAATATCTGAATATTTAATTTTTTAAAGGAAGAAGATAAAGATATGGGGAAAAAATTGGAAATTTCAATTACTTTCATCTTATTTTTAATTGGATGGTTAAGAAAATTATAAATTGAGGATATTGATGTACAACGGTTTTTTCAAAACGAAGGTACGTAACAAAACTCAATTATTGCTTCAAATGGTCTTAGGTTCAAGTCCCCATGATATTTGTGCGTGTGAGTTTCCTCCTCTCTCTTAACTTTGGTATAATAAAAAATTGCAATTGTATTGTGTTTTCATGAATTAATTAATATAGTGCCACCGGCCGAAATAAATAATATATCACAATGAATTAATTAAAGGGATGTAACGATAGTTTAAACTACAATGGAGAGAGATTTCACACACAACTATGATGCCGTGGGGATTCGAACCTGAGACATTTGGTCTACAAATCAAGTCTATTTTTCACTGGACTAGACCCCGTTGACAATTTTTTCTTCAATTTTAAGAGAAAAAATTGAACACAAAAAATACATTTTAGTGTGTTTTTTTTTTTGTGTGGATACACATGTTAGTGCTTTCTTATGTAAATAAAAAGACCTAGAAAAATTGGAAGGATGTGATAGGAAACTAATGGAATGGAATAGACACAAAGATTCTTAGATTACAAGCATCCGACAAAAACTAATGGAGATGCGAGAAATTGGAGCCGGATCCAATCCAAACTTTCTTTAATAAATATATTAAAACAGAGAAAATTGAATTTGGTGGAGCAGGTTCAAGAGAATACTAGAATTGAGATAGATTCTTCAATTCTATGGACTAAAGAAAAGAGATGGGAATCTAACGGCTGTAAAAGCCTGTCTTTTTTTCCTTGAAAAGGGCATCTTCTTCTCTCTTCCTCCCTCCTCCTCCTGCCAACATTAACATATATATTTGTTCCCTACTGAAATCTCTGGCGATATCGAAGTTGGCCCCAACATTTTTCACAAGATTCCTTATCTCTAAGTTTTTAGCCACCTTTGCTGAATTGATGGGTCCATAAACATCACCCAATCACATGTTGAATAGTCGCTTAATAATTGCTCTGGATTTTGTTGGTTTTCTAAGTGTCATTAATCAATTGATGCAAATCGGAATCTATAGATTTATTTTGCTTTTAATCTTTATAAGAAAATGGAGAGAGCGTAATGTTCATCATGTACTCGACTAGTTTTTTATTTAACGGCAGTTATCTTCACTTGGTTTCGGCAGATTTGAAACATATTCCTAATTCACACTTAGGTAGATTAATCCTACTCGAACACGCCAAATGACTTGTGAACCTTCAAGGAAAGATGACCTAAATTTTGGGTTTTGGAATCCAGAAAAAGGTACAGAAGAAACAAATTTGGTGATCCACCAAGCCGAACCCTAAGGTTTGAAAGTGGGGTGGATTCCTTTGAAATTGAGGAAGAAAAAAAAGCTAACCACTACCCAATAGCATAGAAAGCCCTGCCAATGGTACACAAACAACTACTATTTTTTTTAATTTATTTTTTCTACAAATTATTAAATAATCACATGAATAATAAATAGCTGTGAAGGACTGGAGGTCATAAAATATTGTATATCTGTAGGAATCTCAATGGACATAGACTGACTATAACATGAAAATTCCACTTTGGTGGCCCTTCTGTTCCCATTAAAGAAATTACACCACTTTGACCTACAAGCCAGGGCTACAAAAAGTGGGTTATAATTAGGGCAGAATTATATTCTCCATTTGACTGAGAATTGAGATTGGATTTGGAGGGTCAAGATCCATGCTCAACAACAAAATTGTAAAAGAGATGTAAAGCTATTTCAATATAATTAACTTTGAAAGAAGAACAACTTTTAGGTTGTGAGATTGACCATTTCAAGACACTTTACCATATTATTTTACTCTATTTTTACCTGCAATTTGAGAAATGTTTCACAAAAAAAAAGATACCAAATTCTGGAGCATCTGTTGGGTTCAAAGTTGGTGATGAGGCCTCAAATTGGTGGTTGGATGCTTTTAGGGTTATGGCTTAGAGTGCCTATTGACCATTTCTTTTCACCTTTTTCTTCATGAAGGTTGCTTTAAGATAATTGACCCTAATTGGCCAACTCAAGTAAGCATGTGGGGATATTGAGCAAATTGAAGATCAATTTCTTTATCTGATTCTCTAGCATATATATATCTTGTTGCTTTGAAGAATAAAAGAGGCATTCATTCATGTGCGCTAAATTGGTCATTAAATTATAGAATTTGGATGGCAAGTTGTTTGCTTTAAAACACTTTGGCAAGATTAGATCATGGTGTTTGAATGTTGCATGTGAGTGTTGGCTGTTCAACCTCTTTTTCCTTCATGAGCATCCTCCTTATATAGTGTTCATCAATCAAACTATATTGTGATTTCTTTGGGCAGCGCTCTTTCTACATTTTTCTACATTTAAAAATGACACAATATTGAATTTGAAATGTGGGAGTCCTAAAATAAAATACATGACCGAAAGGCAAAAACATCTGGCTCCAACACAAGTGTTTCTTTTTTATGTTTATACTTTCATTTTGCCAATTATGTTAATGTATTGTATTAGAAATTTGAAAATTGTTTAGCTCTATTCACATGTAATGATGTAAGGATGCACGCCTCCATACACAATAGAATATAGCAGATTCATACACCTACAATGAGGCTACACGATTACCACATTTAACTAGGTATTGAACTCATCACAAATATATATATCATCATCGTCATCCATGTCAATTGAACTTGAAATCTCCTTCAATCAAGCGGAGGCAAATACTATTAGACCAAATTTGTTTAATATATCTTCACATTAATCTCATAATGCTAAACCACAATTGGAAAGCACAAAATATACCTATTTAAGATTTGCTTGGCCAACTGGCCGAGTAGAAAAAGATCTTGACTTGCAGACCAATGGTCATAGGTTCGAACCCTCATAATGTCGTGGTATTGTGTATATGAGAAACCCCCTTCCCCTTCTAGTCTAGACTATCGCTTATATTAAATACCTTTTTGGATACTAGGTTTTACACGAAAATTCAATTTAGCCACTGAGGAAAAAAAGAAAAAAAAAGAAGCAAAAATTGGTCATTGTGTTTCCCAAAGTTTACAATTTATAGACATTCCACTATCTTTTGTCAAGTGCAGTTTTTATTTTTATTTTTCTAGGAAACACGTTTAGTCTTCCTCTAACTCAATGAGTTAGGGTATATTGTGTTATTAGTGTTTAAGAAATTGGGAGAAATCTTGTGCTGAAATCAAAATCGTGACTTCGGATTGAGTGAGAACCGTATTCTGACTTCGAATGGCAATGAGACATAATCACGATGATAGAGCACCAAAATATATTGGTAAGTTGTTGATTTCATTTTAATTTGGTTTCGCTTTTTTATTTTCCTTATACCCCACAAATTCAATTTCAACACAAGATTTTCCCAAATTTGTTTTAACCCTAATAGTAAAACATACCCTAACTTGTTGAGTTAAAGAAGACTAAAGGTGCTTCTTGAAATAATAAAAATAAAAACTGCACTTAATCGAAACAAAACATAATGTTTATAAATTGTAAATTTTGAGAAACACAATGACCAATTTGGTTTTAAAAAATTTCCCAATGACCAAATTGAATTTTCGTGTAAAACTGAGTGATCGTAAAAGTAGTTAACCCAAAAATAAATAAAAAATTTCTTGTAATCTGATCATTATATGAAACAATCAAAAAACAAATCCAAAATCCAAATACTCATTAATAAATATCTGAAATTTGAATCAACATGACATACCTTATTTGGTTCATACGTACTCATCCAATACAAGGGAAAAATAGTCTCCACTTCTTCAAACAATATGAATATTATTATTCTTCTACCACCGTCACTATCTTTATTTATTTTGTCAAGATATACCATAGCAATAAATTGATACGAGTATTTACTATTTACTATTTATTAGAGAGAAACAAAGTAGACTTTCGATGCCCGAGCTAACTCACTCAGAAGAGAATAAAGCCCGAGTTAACTCGGGAGGACAGAAGGGTAGATAAAAGACGCGACGCCACGAAAGAGACTTTTTAAAAACCCGTCCAAACTGGCCGATGCTTTCTCTCCCTCGAAACTTCTCTTCTTCTTCTTCTTCCTCCTCTCTCTCGACTTAATATTCCTTTTTCCATTTTTATTTTCCTTTTTAATTTTCCCACTTTTTCTCTGCCCCCAAACACCCTACTCACTGTATTATTTATAACATTGTCTATATAAATAGATCCTCACTATTTCTGATTCTCGGTTTTCACCTCTCTGTTTCTCTCTCTCTCTCTCTCTCTCTCTCTCTGGTAATCACACACAAACACAAAGCAACAAAGCGATTGCAAACAGAAACCAAAATACCTGAAGGATCCAAATCGTCAAAAATCTCAAATGGGTTCGGTTCCTCCTGAACTGAGCTTGGATTTTAGACCCACTTTTGTGCCTAAAACGATCAGTGATTTCCTCAAGGAGGTTTCAATGATCGGTAGTGTAGCCGAGAGGTTGTCCAAGCTTGACGATTTTGTTAAGCGATTGGAGGAAGAGATGAGGAAGATCGACGCCTTCAAGCGCGAGCTTCCTCTTTGCATGTTTCTCTTGAATGATGGTTGGTTTTTGTTTTTCCATTCCACTAAAACATTAAAACTTCGATTTTTAAGTACATATTTTCCTTTTTAACTTTTTTTTTTGGGGAAAAAAGGAACCAATTCTGGAGATGGGGTTTTGGATTTTTGATGGTTTTGATTGATGGGTATTCAGTAAATGATTAAATTAGTTCGATTTGAGAATTGGGGTTTTTGGTGTTTGTTGGTTTTGGTTAATGGGTTTTTTTGTGTGGTCGAAATGGTTAATGGGTTTCTTTCTAGTTTTGAAGATATTGATCAATGGGTTTTGTTTCGTTCTAACTCTTTTTCTGGGTTTGCTTTCTTCATATTGATTGCAGCGATTCTAGCTCTGAAGGAAGATGCAGTGCAATGTGCGGCACCAAATGTTCAACCAGTGTTGGAAGAATTCATACCATTGAAGAAAGATTGTGAAAAAAACAATGGAGGAACCAATAACAATAAGAAAGAAAAAGACTGTAGGGATAAGAAGAATTGGATGAGCTCGGTCCAGCTTTGGAACACTGATAATTATCAACATCCCTCTAGTGATTTCCCATATGATCGAAAGCAAGTTTCTGAAATTGATTCTAAGGTAAACAAACAAAACATCAAAGAATTTGAATAAAACTAAACAAAGCATTGAACTTTATCTTCTAACTGAGACAATAAACTATGGCAGAGAAATAAGGCAGAAAATGGGTTAGCAAATGAGGATCCCTTCCAGACATGTAGAAATAGGACTGCTGGAAGAGCATTTATGCCATTCAAGACGTACCCTGCTTTCTCTGTCACGGCGGCGAGGAAGGAAGATAAGGAGGAATTGCCAGTTCATGGGCTGTCTTTGCTCACTCCAGGAATCAAGAATCCAAAGGAAGAATCAGCTTCCAGTGGTTCAAGATCCACTTGTGGCAGGGCAGTCTCCTTCTCTACTGCCAATGCTCAATCCAATATGCGGACTCCACCGCAGCAGCCAACTAGCCGGAAACAGAGAAGGTGCTGGTCACCGGAATTGCATCGGAGATTTGTCAATGCCTTGCAGCAACTTGGAGGTTCACAAGGTTAGATATTGGAACCTTTTTTTTTTCTTTTCTGGTCAACTGTTAGATATTGAATCTGAAATTCAGGTTCTAATGTAAATTAACATGTATGTCTTACTTTTGTGATTGTGAGAGTCTAGATTCTAAAACTTAAATTGGGGTTAGTTCCCAAATTTGTTTTGTTTGCTCATTATTTTGGTTTCAAGGATTTGATTCTTTAGAGTTCACAATGGAATTGTGGATTATTAAATGTTTGAATCTGGAAAAGGTGCAAGTATTGTCATTTTCCTTCTATGGCTAGGCTACTTTAATTTTCAATGGTTGAACTCCAGAATATCTTGTGCTATGAATCAAACGTATGTATAAGGATATTAGTATGAATCTGGCAAGTGACAGAATATTTGTTGCATAACAGATATTGATGGATTTGCTAGCTCAATGATAAATTGATTCTCTCTACATACATTACTGTGGTGGATTATTATACTCTCTTTATTTTCCCCTACCATATATAGTGTCTAACTTGAACTTTTTGGATCTTTTGCAGTGGCCACTCCAAAGCAAATTAGAGAACTCATGCAGGTTGATGGCTTGACCAATGACGAAGTGAAGAGTCATTTGCAGGTCGGTTCTAAGTTTCCCTTTCCTTGCTTCTGTTTGATTGTGTAAAAAAATTTCAAAGTAACAAAGGAGAAGGCATTGTGGAAGTCTTCGTCCTTAGAAAAAATGAGATTGAACTTTCAAACACTTTTATTACTTTTGACATTGAATGTTGATGTTGAAAATTGAGCGAATTTTCTTGTCAATGCAGAAATACCGACTTCACACAAGAAGAGTTCCAGCTGCCACTGCAGCCCCAGACAATCAATCTGTAGTCGTTTTGGGGGGCTTGTGGATGTCCCAAGATCAATATGCTGATTCTTCAAAAGCTAGTAGTTCCCAATCTGGCTCACCCCAAGGTCCCCTCCATTTAACTGGAACCGGTGGAGATGATGAAGATGATGAAGATGCAAAATCTGAAAGTTATAGCTGGAAAGGTCACATTCAAAAACCTGGAAAAAATGATGTATAGAGTTTATCCACCATCAATTTTGCAGATATATTTATACATGGGAGGAGCCAATGAATATAAAGAAAAATATAATTACATTATACATAAAAGGAGAAGGATCTTGAGAGACAGACAGAGCGGCTATGAAATTTTGCAGGATTAGTTTCCCTTCCCCTATGTCTTGAGTATGAGTTTTATTGTCTCAAAATTGGTATAAGAATTTTTTGGTTAGGTCCTCATGTCCATGGAAGAAACAAGGCCATTTTTCCTACATCAAGCTCATAGTTTCCATGGAAGTTTTATTGTTTTAGATTTGAAGTCTTTCAGATGGGTTCTTGAGCATTTCAGGTGGTGGAACAGTTCAATCATGATCTCATCTTAAATGGACCCCGAGGGATCTGTTTCTCTCTCAATCTGTTGAAAACTGATCCTGCAGCTTCATCCCTTTTTAATTCTCAGACTGAAGAGAGCTCCTTTGTCTAAATTATCTTCAGAGGAATGATGGAAGTATTGGTCAAACTATGAAATCCAAGGCGCAGATGAAATGTTTGAAATCCAACAGCAAACTTCAATTGAACATTTCAACTCTTGAAAAAAAAATGTCAAAATTATATGCTTTATGATTGTTAAAAACCAGGCACTCGAACCATCTTGTTTTCAGTTTTGCCTAATTGTTGTCTGTATTCTTTCTTTTTGGTCAAAATTGCTGAAGACTTCCACAAATCCAAACAGAATAAAAAAGTTGTGCAGAATGGTTTGCTTTTTTTCTTCTTGTTTTCACCCTGGATTGGACAACTCCAGATACCAAACCTTTGGGACTTAGCAGAACCGCATATCAGCTTTTATCAGGAGAATAAGGTGAACCCTCTAACAGCTAACGTATTAATGTCCTTGGAGGTATGCCTTCCCAAGTAGATGACAACTTTGGTATTTTCAAGATTAATATTGTTCTCTTTTGGTCCATGACACTTTGCAACTATGCGTCTACTTGACATTCCTAAGCTCAAATGAGATGATAATTAATTACTCCATCATATTATTTGAAAAATATTGGTTATAGTAATAGAAAAATGGTTTTGCATTAATGAAATTGAGCCTTCAATTCAATCCCATTTTGCCTATTTCTATTGTTTAAGTTATCTTTAATTTGCTTCTAGCCCAATGGAAAAGGGCATTGACTTGTATACTAGAGGTTTTAGGTTAAAATCCCCACAGCATCATAGTTGTGTGTGCATAAGAAATCCCCCTCTCCTGTAGTTTAAGTCTGCAGTTCGATCCTCCATGACACTGTGTTGTGTGTGTGAGAATAACCCCTCATCCCCTTCCTAATTGTGAGAAAAAAACGAAAAGAAAGAAAAACCCCTATGTTCTGTCAAGGCTCCTTGAGACCCTTTTGGCTTCATTCAAATGTTCTGTTCCGAAAAATTGCATCAAGGACCGAGTCTAATTTACATAAGCATTTGAACATGATTTTGTGAACAATTCTCTAAAATAAAGCCATCAATGCATTTACTAGGACAGGAGATAAACATGCTTTGAAAGAGAGCAATGATTAATTTCAATGTTTTGGCTACCAATTATTAAAAAAATAAGTGTCAATGTTCAATTTGGTGGATGGCAGATTGGCAGTGTTTGAAAGGACAAGATCCGGACTTATCTCCTCTATTTTCTTGTCATTATCTTCAATCCCTCTGAGAACTGATGGTTTCTTATTTTATGAAAAGTAGACAAGGAATAAGTTGACATTATTCTCCCAAATTCAGGCCACCTAATAAGTATCAGTTTGAGTTCTTAATTAAGAGATTTTAACTGTTGCAGGGTAAAGCAAAAAATCCAACCAAAAACGATTATGACATTTGTCCTAATTGCAGACACAAAAATGGTAAAATCAGAAATGATGAAGGGCTCAAATATGCAGAAGGCCAAATCAATGAAACTCATGAGCCAACCTAGCCTTTCCTTTTCCAGCAATTCTGTTTCAGCTACTCAAGAACATTAATCTCTTGGACCCAAAAAAACAAAAAAAACCTCTATCTTTTGCTTTTTTTTCTTCCCTGGAATGATATGATAATGAAATAAACAAATATATGATAACTATTCCAAAAGATATGATAATTTGGTCAATTTCTTTAAATTCGAACTCTCATTGCACTTTGACGGTGTGTGCGTGAGAAAACCCCTCTCTCCTTCCTAACCGTGGAAAAAAAAAGCCTCTTTATTAGAATTATACTAAATCCTGCTGATTCTATCTTTTATACCTAACCCTGTCATATCCCATTTTAAAAAAACATAATCAGTTGGTATGTTTATCTGAGCAGCATGACAAAACAGTCTCTCTCACAAGCAAAATAATAGAGAGAATCTTATAGACAAGATATAATGAAGGGAGCCCATATTGAGGGCCCATTTTTGTGGATGGTATAAATGGTTTGTTTGGTGACAGAAGTGAATGAAAATGATGGAGGGTTCTAATTAATTTCTCTTGCTAAAAAAAGGTTTATTTTATTCTTTTGGTTTTGAGTAAGCTGATCAGATTTCAAACCCAATAGTTATTCTCTTTCCTCTATTGGTAGAATGGAGATAGAATATGTGAAGCAGCTACACACATTTGAGAAAGTCACATGGCAGCAGAAGTAAAATATAAGTGCTTGGCCCACACCAACAGCATTCTCATTAAAGATTCCTTCAAAGACCAGCCATAGATAATGATCCCTTCTGATAGGGATGACATAATTTGGAATAATTGACATGGAAAACACATTCAATTGGGCAATTACAGATAGGGTTTTGGAAATTTGGTACAAAGGCCAAGCAACTAACTATTTCCAGGACTTTTCAAGGTCCTAAATTCTATCTGAGATTCCCATGTGTTGCATACACCCAAAAGAAACTGTGTTTGATAATTCATGTTGGCAAGATTTGTGCTCTACCATGACAGCTTTGGCAGATTTGGCAAATTGACATATCAGTTGTGAGTTGTTCAGTTTTTCTATGATTCAGGTTTTTCAGAACCAAATTCACCATCCATAAAATAAGAAAAGTGCCTTAAACAATGCATATTTGAGATTCTCTGACAGTTGTTTGTATCTGATTCTCAATTTACCCCATGATTGGTTTATTCTTATGATGTGGCAATGTTTTATTTGCTGCAAATACTCAAAGTCC
The DNA here is from genome assembly GCA_020226455.1 of Prunus salicina. Lineage (NCBI taxonomy): Eukaryota > Viridiplantae > Streptophyta > Magnoliopsida > Rosales > Rosaceae > Prunus > Prunus salicina. The sequence goes on from CM035347.1 coordinate 9,733,437, forward strand.
ATAACGGGTCTAGAAAGAAAATAAATAAAACGACAATGTATCAGTTGGTGTAATAAGTTAGTGTCTCTAACATTACTCATTTATAAAAAATAAAAAAAAACAAAAAAAATTGATGTCAAAGTTTATGAATGGATTAGCCAAGAAGGGATTAGAACTTATTTAACTGCCGCTACTAAGTATGATGAGATTTAAAATTTGGAATTTATAAGACATGTTTTGTTTGGGGTCAAGCGCCCAAGGAACCATGCCCAAGATCTAAGGTATGAGATCCATGTTTCAGGGCTCTGAAGTTAAATTAGGGTTTAAATTTCTGATTTTGGATTCAAAGCCTAAGTTTTGGGTCACTATAATTTTGAAATGTTAACTTATGTTCTAAATTTATAAGTTTTATCTTTTTTGAAAAAAATCAAGAGTATATATAAATTTCATTAAGGTAATCAATCAGATACAATTGATAGAACCTTAGGTGCTACAATTGATATTGAGTGAGGAAGAATCAAACACATAACCTCTAGCCAATTAAGTCTACCTAGTGAAAAAGGGCATTGACTTGCAGACAAGAAGTCTATTCGAATCACATGACAATCTTGGTTGTGTGTGTATCTCACTATAGTTTAGACTATTGCTTGTACTTGAAAACACATAACCTCTAATGCAAGGATTGATACTCTTGAGAGATTATCCAATAAGTTTCTAAGTTAAGGATTTGTTACATATTTCTAATCTTGGTCGTCGGATTGCATTCACTAGATGTGTTGATAGAATTAATATGCAACATACATGTAATCTAATGGTTGAGATTAGAAATATGTAACCAATCCTTAACATAAAATACTTATTGGAGAATCTCCTTGATACTCTTAAGGCTTGTTTGGAACCGGTTCTTTAGAAAGTACTTTTGCTCATAAGTGCTTCTAACAAAAGTACTTTCATTATAAAAATCTTGAATTTTCATAAAAAATCTAAGTGCTTCTTGGAAAAGTATTTGGGCGTGCTTCATAAAGGATGTGCTTTTCTATAAAGCGCTTCTAAAATTTTCTGTCAAACGCTATTAAAAGCTCTTTTAGTCAGTAGAAAGCACTTTCAGTCTAGAAGCACTCCCAACCAAGTCCTTAGTCACTTAAGTTATAATTCTGTTACTCATAATTTTATCTCAACTCTAGAGACAATGTAATTTATCAACAAATAAATAAGAAGTATATTGACTATTTCATCACGGACTTGTCTTCACACAGTAGTGGAAAAACTGATGTTCTTGTTTAGAAATGGACCAAATGGAAAGTTGAAGTCATAAATTATGTCCCTTTTACATCTCATTGGGCCTAAATGGCTGGCCCTCTATTGTTGTGTTAGCAAGTTTTGCCACCATTGTTCCGTAATTAGGCTTTCCTCAACTTTGTGCTTTTGAATTTCTAATTGGGCTGAAAAAATCTATTGGGCCAAATCTTAAGTGGGTGAAGCAGCAATAATAGAGAGCATATAAATAGATAATCTAACAATTTTTTTTTAATACAAATAATATTCTATTTTAATCTAATTTAAATTTCGGAAAGGGGGAGTGCAGAGTGGGAAGCATATTCGCTCTAGTCAACTTGACTCAGCCCATATTTACTATAATCGAACATTTTTTAAATACCCTATTTTTTTGAATGGGGACTAGTAACCCAAAAAGCTAAATTACACTTTTTAATCCATGTAGTTTGTGTTATTTTTCACTCATCTTTAGTACCACAAAGATAATTTCTTCTCCACTCATCTTTAGTCATCTCTCTTACATTATTAATCATGCACATTTGATAAATAAAAATGTCTCATCTAAAACGTATCCATTAATGGTGCATTCATTTTTTTAAAACTAAAGACAGTTTTTTTACATGATTAAAAATGAGTGCTGCTATTTCCACCTATCTGTTCTATTTATCACTCGCTTTATCTTCAAAATTTCAAAGACAAATTTACCCTTTATGAAATGACTTCTAAGAACTTAAGGAAACACATTAAAACTCACTAGCCTCTTCACACGCACTTTCGTGCCTGCGAGAGGTTTTTTTAAAAAAAAATTTAAGTTTATTTTAGAATTAAAAAATATAATGGATAGTTGTGTTCCATTAAAATAGGATCCATTATATGATTTTCTTTTAATTTTAATTTTTATTATTATGAAAAGTGTGAATTTACCATATTATCCTCATTTAATTAATAATTTAAATTCTTAATGTTTGCATTAACCAATGTCATTTTTGGTATTTTGAATGTTTTACCATTCTCTATCTTTTGCTAATTTTTTTTTTTTAAAGGATAAAAAATACAAAAAGAGATTAACCCCACCCCACCCTTTGTCTCTTAGCCTCCACCCACCCGCTCAAACCCTCCTCCTTTATTTCTTAACCCAGACCCCTAGCCCCAGATTTCCGTAGTCACCCCCCAGTGGAAAGATATGGGTATTTTAGGAATAATGGTGGGTAGAAAGATATGATTATGTTTTTTCAAATTTATATGGTGAGTGGAAACTAAGGTGAGTGGAAAAATAGGATGGGGGGTGAAAATAGCAACACTCTTAAAAATGAAAAAAGGTAACAAAAACAGTATTAATAATTTAATTAATACTCTACATTGAGTTTATCAGTTTATTTATAACAAGATTATCAATTGGAAGTTAATTTTCCTTCAACTTTATGCTTACCATGGTAGAATTGTCTTCCTTTTTATCTTTTTGAAAAGAAAAAAATGGAGAGAGAGAGAGAGAGAGAGAGAGAGAGAGAGAGAGGTTGTTAGAAGTGCACTCTCTCTATCTCCCAAAATGGTCACATGAATCATAAATGTTATTGTATGACCAAATTTGTAGGACTAGTTGAGAGAGAAAAAGAGGACACTTGGGCAAAAAAGAAACCTCAAAATAACCAGTCAAACCCTCAAGCAACGGTCATGTGTAAGAAAAATCAGTCCCTACAAATCCCAGATTGAAATACGGATGCCCCAATATTTGGGCGCCAAACAAGGCTTCAATATCAAATTACAGTTACTAAACTTGCAGACAATAATCAGAAAAAACCTTAACACTCTAAAGAAAATCAGAAACACATAGAGAGAGAGTGGGTAGATAGAGAGAGAGAGAGAGAGAAAGAGTAGAAGAGCAAAAAGGAAAAAAAAATGGCACAACCACAACCACCTGGGGAGAAATCCCAAGAGGCCCCAGAAATGGAAGTGAAAGAAAACCCAATAAGCCCATCCTTCAAATTCAATGCACAAGCACCTGAATTTGTGCCAAGATCACATACCCAGATGCCCATTTCTGGTTATTTTTATCCCTGCTTTCACTTTCTTGGTGAGTCTGCTTCCCCTGATTGGTTTTACATTGGGGACCAGGAGTTGCCTCCTTATTTGATCTCCAATAATCCCAACATCCCTCTTGCCAATCGATCCAAGAATGCACTCCCAGATGATCTTCAGCAGAAGATCATCAAACAGGTATTCTGTGAATGTTCATCCTTTATAGTTTATGTGTTAATGCCTCTATTGTTTCCTGCGATTATATTCTTTGGATGATTTCTGTGTTTAAATTTCCTACCTTTCATGCATTTATATTTGGGTTTTGTCTCATCTTATGTTCTATGTATTTTTTTTCTTTGCAAATATCATTGTTCCTGTTGAGCTCCTCGAAATTGACTACATTTGTGTATTGGTTTTTATTTATATTCTTTTAGATTATATTGTTAAACTATGTACCAGCAAGATCTGTTTTTTATTTGGAAGATAAATTATATGTCAGGATTTGGATCATGTTGGGCAAAGTGGTATCATCCTTTTAGGTCCTTCACTTATTCCCATCCCTCCATGGCTTTTGCAAGTCAGATTATATTGATTCAGATTCACACACCTGCTATCTGAAGAACTTATTGTTAACTTGATATACATTGTCGGCCAATTTTTCTAACCGTTTAAGTTTTCGAGGTCTAGTGAATGTCTAATATGATAGGAGCTCTAATTGCCAGAGGTTGGGTTCAAACCTTCCAACCCAAATTCCTCGGTTTCCCCTCTACCTCGCACCTTCGTTTCTTAATGAAATTCGGTAGTAGGATCTCATAAATAATATGGACCTTATCAATTTCAGATGAGAAACAATTCCAGGATTGCCAGGCAGGAGATTTACCCCAGAAGTCATTGAAAGCTTTTGTCCCATAAGGGAACCCATCTCTAAATGTTGATAACAATGAGAAATCTCTCTACAAGTGATAAATCATCTTGTTTCCTTTTCATGTTATAATTCTGTAATATGCATGAGATGTTAAGGCATTTTACATATTGGTTGCCTGTCATCCTTATTGATGCTAGTCATTAAACAATTAGGACTGAACTATGACAGCACCTCCTGAATCTAAGGACTATTTCTGCATAAAACAGGTGGAGTACCAGTTCAGCGATATGAGTCTGCTGGCAAATGAATCTTTAGTGAAACACATAAGTAAAGATCCCGAAGGCTATGGTAAGCATTTTCAAAGTTTAATTTATACAGATTAAGTAAATTTTTGGTATGCTTTTCGATTCATGCATGATTTTTTTTTTTTATGTAAAACAGTTCCAATATCTGTTGTTGCTTCCACCAAAAAAATGAAGTCACTTATTAGTAACAACCACATGCTTGCGCAAGCACTCCTCCGGTCCTCTTCAAAGCTTGTAAGTTGTCTGATAGAATTTCTGATAGTTTTTTTATTTTTCTTTTCTTGTCTGAATAATATTTCTCATTTGGTCTTCAAGCTTTCATTATTGTTCTTGAATAATTGTTATTAAAGGTTGTAAATGAAGATGGCGAAGGTTAGACGTAACTACCCTTTCAACTGAAAAGACAAAGAGGAATTGCAGGTAAAAACAGATTCTTCCTAAACCACATGGATCTAAATAGCTTCATGAATCATTTTATGTTGTGTCTTCTTTCTCTCCTTCTCGCAGTCGCGTACTGTTGTGGCAGAGAATTTGCCTGACGATCACTCTCATCAAAACCTAGAGAAGATATTTAGTGTGGTTGGAAGGTTGGATTTTTGCACTGAGCTTATTATTTACCTTCCTTTTGTGTTATCATACGTTTTACGAGAATCATCACTGTATATTTACATTTGCTGTCAAGAACAGTGTGAAAACCATCCGAATATGCCATCCCCATGAATCCAATTCTTCCCGGTCCAAAGGCGATTTCATTATCAGCAACAAGGTACAAGATTAAATTGAACCATTTTTTTTTAATCTAATAGCCCATACATATAATTCCAAGGAACTTATTGTATAAGTTTTCTTTTAATTAAATTTCTTCTCTATTGTATGAAGCTTCATGCACTTGTGGAGTATGAGACAACAGATATAGCAGAGAGAGCGGTACGTTGATTGCTGTTATAACTTCAGAGTTACACCATTGGTTTCTTAACATTTTTTCGTGCTACAGGTTGATAAGTTGAGTGATGAAAGGAACTGGAGAAAAGGGCTCCGAGTAAGGTTGCTGCTTAGACGCTCGGTATGTCTATATAAAACTTCTATATCTTTAACCTCCAATTGTTTGACATAGCCTCATTATTCTGATGTAATTTAATTTACAGCCAAAATCTGTTTTGAAGAACCGAAAGTCTGATTTCGATGGCATTTTAGAGGATGACGAGCCACAATATGACTGTGCAGAAGAAACTGCTCACCAAGCAACCCTGAATTGATTACCGAGTCCTAATGGGTCTTTTCCTTGCATACCAATCATAGTATCATCCATTACAGACCAAACACTGTCTTTTTTACAGCATGTAGATCCCTCGGTGATGACTGAATAGTTTAAATTTGAAATTACCAAATGTCAGTTGTACAAAGTAGATTGCATGCTATGTTTACAATGAAGCAATGCTGCCTGTCACAAATAGTTTTATCAATTTCAAATAAGATGTTGATCTCACATGAGAATATGTTTGGGTAGGAAGAAAATTTGGCGGCATCCAAGAAAGGATGGGCTTGGGGGCGTGGTAAGGCCCGAGGGCGTGGCCAGGGACAGAGTGGCCGCGGCCTGATTGCTCCATCTCCACAGTCAAGCAGTACCATCCAGTGTGAAGCACCTGCAAAACAGAATGCCAAGGGCCCAAGAATGCCAGATGGGACTAGGGGCTTCACCATGGGAAGAGGCAAGCCCGTAAGCGCCATCAATTCGCTTTAGGAGTGATTGGTGGTGCCCCATTTTTGTTGAAGAAGGTCTACTCAGTTATTGGTACATGCATGGCTCTGCCTTCCCTGAGGAGTCTTGAGAAGAAGGGAGATTTTGGTTAAGTAGCCATAATTTGTGAAATGATTTTTATTGATTTAATTGAGATGTATAGTATGGTAAAAAAAGTATGGGGATGTCATAGCTCTTGGCAGTGATCATAGTGATCACTTTTTTTGTTTTGCATTTTTTATAGAGGTACTTTGCATTTGGGATGGCATTCAGTTCTCTTTGTACAATTCTATTTGAATAATGAAGTTGATGGGCACATCTCTCTCTCTCTCTCTCTACTGCTTAACTTTTCATTGTTCCTTTATCATCACAACATCTAAAATATTTAAACACAACAATGTCATAAGCATTTGCTCAATGGAGGACTTCATCAGCAGGATTTGGTTCAGGTGTGGAATTCATGGTGGTTTCTGGTTTTAGGTATAACCAGCAAAATTTGAAACCATGGTAGGGTTCTTGACAGAAATCGTTTTTCTTTAGAAGAAAGAAACAAATATTGAATCAAAAATCTCAATGAAGAATTTCAAATCCTAATCATTGGGCCCATACACAGAGCCTTATTATCTGAAAGCCGGAACAGTTTGTTTTCAGAAGGATAAACCCCGGAAAAAGGAAAAAAAAATAGTTAGAAGAAGTGGCCCATGCAGGTCTCGAACCTGCGACCTTCGCGTTATTAGCACGACGCTCTAACCAGCTGAGCTAATAGGCCATGTTGATGGAAACAACTTCCAAACACAATATAACCGTGAAACCCGTAGGCTTACCATCCCTGTTACACATATTTATTTATTTTATATAAAAGACAATATAAATTATTCTAATTTAGAGCAAGGGAATTTGAACTTGGGCACGAGAGGAAGAACACATTGCATTGACTAACTGGTCTAACCTAACATATGCAATTACAAGTGCTTTTGGGAATCTTAGGATAAGTTTTGGATTGATGGCATTGTCCACCAAATGCCCAATTGCCCATCTACAGTTTTGTAAAAACTTAATTAATTTTGTGATGGGATTTCAGCATGAGTGCTCCTTTTCAATTGCAGTGGATCCCAAAATGAAATACATGATTCCTAGCAATCATGTCAGGCAATGTGGTTAGTCATTTTCCATTTTTAAGCATCAGTTTTCCATATGCATCATTATAGTTCACTTCAATTGGCCACTACTTCATATTTGCCAACTTATCTTTGTACCCTTTTTATATTGTAGATATGGACAAATCAACCTAAGAAGCAAGAACACAATGCTTTTTCAGTTCAACAAGCCTTACATACATGGAATAGTTCTGTAATTACGTGTTCATCTTTTCTCTTTTTGTTCACTTTGCATCACCAAGGCTAAATCGTTACGAAAAATGCCATACCCTTTTTTTTTTTCCTTGTTTTTATAGAATTATATTAATTCATAACATAATTATATTTATAGGTTGGTTTACATCAGTATCTCAGTTCTCAGTTCTCAGTTCTTTTAAAATTGAACCCAAGTTCATTGGATTTGAACCACCTCTCTGATAGGATATGCCATCAATGGAAGAGATAGGTTTTGTCAGGTCTCCAGTTTTTTTCTCTTACCTTACCACAAAGCAAAATGGGATGACATACTCCCACCGTCCAGTTCTTTTCTGAAGTTAAAACTATCAGAAGTGCAAATGTAGTGGCATAAATGCCATGCCAAGTGCTTTTTCAAATATCTACTATCAGAAAAAGTTGCAGACTTGCCGTTGTATAATGCAAAGTGCTTGGTGAAATATCTTTGGTTAGCCTTCACCTCAGTGACACTTGTACTTCCACTCCTTTGTATTTATATGATAAACATTAGGCATTTTGTGTGCAGGCCGCCCCTTATCTCTGCATATTGACTTAAAGACTTAAACAATATATTCTCATGAATCTTTAATATGAGATCCGAGTCAGGTTTTGGAATTTGCTCCTACCACATGCATCTATTTAGATTACTTAATTATGTCTTTCTCACCTCATGATCATGCTAAAATTTCAATCAGTCCATGCTGCTTTAGATATAGTGTCAGTAAACTTCTTTTTCTAAATTGCTATCCATTGCCCTGATTTGGAAACAATCTCAAACTACAAGCAATTGTGAAAAGCGCATGTGGAAGTTTTCCAATTAAGAATTAGTTGAGAACAAATCTTCAAATTGCTTTGTCCAAAATCATCAGATTCATTCATCACTAGCAACTTATGTATAAAAAGTTTTGAAGTAAGAGGTCACCAGTGCACTGAGTTTTTGGCTGTTTCTGTAGTAGTGCTATTGATCATCTATGTTTTAACTTTTTAAGTTTGACATCTTGTTCTAGCAAAGACATTGTTCATGTTATTTCAACATTCCTTTTGCTTCAGAAAGAGAGCAGTTGAATGATGTGGAACTTTGCTTTGTTAGCATGGAAAAAAAGAAGTAATAAAATAGTAAATGGATTATATCACCTGGAAATAAATACTCCAATATGATAATTTAGTTGCAGAGTTGGCCATTAGGGTTTTCCAACTAGTGGCATTACCACTCTGAGTTTAACCAATGAAATCACTTTGAATTTTCATTGTTTTCGCCTATAAATAACAGCAAAAGATCCCGTTCGATGTCATCATAATCGGAATTTCACAGCAAACCTTTTACATTGATCACCAGCTATGACTCACAAAATCTTCTCCTACTTCACTTTTTCTTTATGTTTACTCTTGTCTTTGTCTCCCTTTGTTCATATGCATCCATTTGCTTATAGCCAGCTTGATTACAATTTCTACGACAGATCATGCCCCCGCTTATCTATGATTGTTAGGTACAATTTGTGGGCAGCTATCAGGAATGACACCAGGATGGCTGCATCCCTTCTTCGGATGCATTTTCACGATTGTATCGTCAATGTAACTGTTCTTTCTTAAACCTTTTCCACATCTTTATCTCCTTTGAAGAACTAGGATGTTTTAAAGTAAAAATTACTAATACTGAGTGCTAGACTGTTTACTAGTAGCTTTCTCCTTTACTTTTCACCCTTTTATTGGTTGCAAAAGAAGACCTAAGACAGCAGATATATTGGATTTACACATGTCCGCAATTCACATTTTCATAGAGTTAGAAAACTTTAACAGATATATTGGTTGCAAAGGAAAATAGGCATATACAGCTTCCCTCATTTTAGCTGAAATCCTTTGTTCTAAAACCAAACAAATAGCCTGAAGTTGGTCCTAAGCAACTTCAAGAAATCCTCATATCCTAAGCAACTTCATGAAAGTTACAACTTTCTTGTGACAATATGAAAAATCTACTTCCTTATAATTTATTCTGCAGAAGCCTTTACTAGAAACCCAATATATTTATCTCCCTCTACCGATAAGAAGTTACACGTAACAATCATGAAGCAACTTAAGAGCAACTCTGTGTTGACACAAGGTGTTATATCCAATGTTGTTCTTTTGTAGGGGTGTGACGGCTCAGTGCTTCTTGATGACACAGAAGACTTTAAGGGCGAGAAGAATGCTTTGCCAAATCGTAAGTCACTTCGGGGTTTCGAAGTGATTGACAATATAAAGGCAGATGTTGAGAGATTTTGCCCATCGACTGTTTCGTGTGCTGATATTTTGACTCTTGCAGCAAGAGAAGCTGTTGGCCTGGTATACTTGACAGATTTCTATATCTTATGGCCAAGTTACCAAATTGGTTGTTTCTCTTTGCAATCTTTCTAGTCTCACTTTCATTTCATTATTCTGGTTTAGGCAGGAGGTCCCTTTTGGCCTGTTCCATTGGGCAGAAGAGATGGAACAACTGCAAGTGAGAAGGCAGTTACTGAACAACTACCATCACCTATTGAGCCTTTAGAGAATATCACTGCCAAGTTCACATCAAAGGGTCTTGACATAAAAGATGTTGTAGTCCTCTCAGGTTCTTGTTTTTCACTTTCTTCCCACCAAAACCATCCCTTTTTTTTTTCTCTCTCTTTTGGGTTTAGTCATTCTCCAAAGTTTTAAAGCCTAAAGTAATGATCCTAATATTCTTGACATGAACATCTTTCTTGCTTTTGTTTCTTGAAGGTGGACATACTCTAGGATTTGCTCAATGCTTCACCTTCAAGAGAAGACTCTTCAACTTCGACGGCTCTGGCAAGCCTGACCCAACACTTGATCCTTCAGCCCTTGCAAACTTGAGAAGCATATGTCCCAAAAAAGATTCAGCAAACAGCAATCTTGCTCCTCTTGATTCCACTAATCTCAGATTTGACAATGCCTATTACAAAACCTGGTTAGCAACACAGGTCTTCTAGAATCTGATCAGGCATTGGTAAAGGATCCAAATACTGCTGCAATGGTTAATTCTTATAGTGCAAACCCTTTTCTTTTCTCTAATGACTTTGCTGCATCAATGGTGAAGCTTGGTAATGTTGGAGTATTGACTGGGAAAGATGGGCAAATAAGGAAGAAATGTGGATCTGTGAACTAAATGAATGATTTGTAATATTAATGGCATTTCTCTCTATGAAAAACTTGCCATTTATGGGAAAACCAAATGCAGCACAGCACATTATAACTAGTTGATATATATGAATGAATATATTAACTAATTTGCAGCATGACACATGAAAGGTAACATTGTTTTGGCAAATATCTGGAATGTTATATTCTCAGGCTATAAATTTTAAACCACATAGTCATTTGTGAAACACAAACGAAGTTGGTTTATTGGGGTTTGCCAAAAGCTAGCTTTAATTGCTCAAATACGCATGTATTTTCGAATCGTTAGTCGGTGTGAGGTTCACAATCACCCATAATTAATTATCAGTCATTCATGCGCACGTAGACAGCTATGCTAGCTTCTCTCACTGAGTCTGAGCCTTTTTTTATAACTAGTGTGTGACTAGTGAAGGTGGCCCGGTGTGAACTAAGCCTGATATCATCAGTAAACAGTACTTGTTGTTTACATTGGTTTCTAATTTCCACTTTCAAAATGGAGAGAGAGAGAGAGAGAGAGAGAGAGAGAGAGAGTTAATTAGCTCTAAAGTCTAAACCAAACTGAAAATGCACATAGTTTGAAAAAAGAAGCCGACAAGGAGTGCTTGGATTCAAAAAAGGATATAGAGAAAAGCTGGTAGATGCCTGAGCCTGAGTTGTAACCTCTGTACGAGCACATTGAGATCTTTGTCCTTGTCTCTCCAATTTCCAGTCCCCAATACCATCTTTTTATATATTTGGATCTGCCAAAAAAAAATTATTGTATATCATGAACCATCATAATCGTCATCATCATCATCACACATCAGGGACATATTCTCTGCTCTCAGGCTAGATTCTATCTATGCTGACCTGGCCTGTCTGTGGCTCTCTATGTTTGCCACCTTTTTGGCTAAAAGGATTTTAGTGAGATTAATTTTGGGATTTGTTAATTAGATTAGACTCAATCTCACTTAATTAAAAACTAAATGAAAGACCAACACATCAAATTATCAAGCAACCACCCTATTCAAGCTCGGGTTAATAGTAAAACTCATTGATTAAAAGACTAAATGTCACTAGGTTTTACATTAAATTTCAATTTGGTCAATGAGTACAAAATTTAGCCATATTGATCATTGTATTAACAAAGTTTACATTTTATAAACTTGTCGTTAAGCTATTAGGTTAAATAACTTTTTGATCATTGAGTTTTACACTAAATTTCAATTTGATCACTGAGAAAAAAAAAAAACAATTTTAGCCCTTGATTAAATACCAAAACACATTTAGCCTACATTAACTATGATCTAGCTGGCTTCAATTGTTGGGAAATCAATCAATCCTTTCTCTAGAATAATTCATTAATGTGCCAAAATAAAATTTTCATCACTAAGATGGTTAGGCCTTGCTTCTTTAACTTCCGAGTACATATAATTGGTGGAAAAGACAGAGAAAAGAAGAGAGACTTGTGGTCCAATTGGCTCAAAGTTTTTGACATAGTTTTTAACTTTTTGACTTTTTTTTGGCAGAAATGTTACACTTTTTGACAATCAAAAAAAGCAAACCTATTCCTTATATTTAAATAATAATAAAAAGTGATTACCTTTTTTTTCCTATTAAAAAAAAAAAAGAATCAAATCTGTACTTGTTTGATAGGAAAGACTAGACTAGCAATTAAGGCATAATATTAATATTGTTGTCTAACTTGGAAGATGAATAGGGACTATTTATAAGTTTTAGTCATTAACGTCTTATAGCTAGTTCCCATTCATCCTCCAAGTTAAGCAATATATTCACATTATGTCTTGAATGCACATGAAATGTAGGCATTTTGCTAGTAAAGTCCAATTTAGTCTCGTCCTCCCTATCAAACAAGCCCTAGTGATCTCCCAATGCAATGAAATGATCAAAATCATCCATTTTTAAGACGTAAAGATGATCGTTGCTAAAGGAAAATTACAAAAACTATATAGTCATCTATCACATAAATAATCATCATCCTATGATAATCAAATGTTTAAATTATTTTCAATTTCACTAATCTTTTGCATGAACGATTTCCAAAAAATGAACAGTTTCAAACATCAGTCAACAATGTTAATCCAATAATGTCCGCAAAAGTCCATCCAATAATTATTGGTATACAATGTTCTCTCTTAAAAAATGTACAAAATATAAAATATCCCAATGTGAACAACTCGAAATGTCTTGCATTTTATTCATCGTTTTTATCAACCATTCATCTAATGATATTTCTCTTATTTGTTGAAAGAAGTCCCGAATTTGAATCTTCTTTTCTCTAAACAAAAGAAAATAACAATTTATCAACATGTCCATCCATATATGTTTTCTCCCCTTCATCTCATATTGCATCTCCTTTCTCTATCCTCTATCCTCTAAACACTCAAATTGGCCAAACCAAACGGACTGGTTAAGCTAATGGCTGGCCTGGTTATGTTTGGAAAATCCAAACAGATTAGATCACCAGTTCAGCTTTTCATTTAAGCTAAATGAATGCATTTTTATTTTAAAGTGCTCTCTCTCACTGCCTAATGCAACTATGCAAGGTCTGAAAAAGCAGAGGATACAAGTCCTCCCTTTGGCATATTAATAAAAGCATTGTAGAAGCTAGCTGTTTCTCATTTTCTTTACAACACCAGAAAAAGCTCCCAAAAAAAGCTAAATCTCCCTCCCATTTGAAAAGGGCTTTTCTTGGGTTTTGTCCCCCCAAAAACATTCCCATATATCCCTCCCTCTCACTCCCTTTTCCACCTCTCTTCTTCCCTTCCTCTCACAAATTAAACAGTCCCCATTATTCTTTCACATGCTTCCCATAGTCTTCCTTTTTCAGGGAAAAATCTATCAATCCAGCTGAAAAGTTAAATTCTAACCAAAACAGAAAACAAAACAAAAAACAAAAAAAGGCAGCAACTTTTCTCAGTCTCTTCTAAAACCCTCAAAAATCTCACCATTTTTTGGATTCAAAACTTGACACAAAACCACAACTTTCACTTATGGAGCAGCAGCTGCAGCCACCGCCCATGGCAGTGACCCAGCAAGCCTACACGACCCATTCGGGTCACGGGTCGGTGGGACCCGTGATTGCAGTGGTTGCAGTGATCACCATCCTCGGAGTCATAGCCGGCATGATTGGTAGGCTCTGCTCGGGTCGTCGGATCATGGGTAATGGACGGTACTATGACTTCGAAGCATGGGTCGAGACAAAATGCTCATCGTGTCTAGATGGCAGACTCGACCCTCCTCCGCCTCCTCTGGCTGCCGTCCCCGGTGAGAATGTTCTGGCGGCCGAGGCAGCAGACACATCACTAGAAATAAAGGAAGAAGAAGTGCAACAACAACAGCAGCAACAACAACAACAGCAACAACGGCAACAGCAACAACAACAACAACAACAACAACAACAACATCAACATCAACAACAACAACAACATCATCAAGAAGAACAACACAATTTACATGCAACAAGTAGTAGTGAGAATTAATGAGAGGGGAGCTGCTTAATGCTTTTAATTTGCTAATTGGGTTGTGGTTTTTAATTGGGTAGTGGAAATTTTCCTTGTCCAAGGTTGGGCTTTATTTGTAAGCTTCTTGCTTTCATTTGTTTTGTTGGGCTCGTTTCCTTTCTTTTGTTTTTTTGTTCTTTTCGTTTGCCATTTTGGTGGGATGTATACCATGATTCATGACTCATGAACATGAGGCAATTAAACTATGAATATTTAATATGAAATTGGTGGGATTTTTAATTTTTGTTCATGTTGCTAAGGTAGACAAAAGTAGAAAATTTATAAATTTTTGTTCATCTATTTTGCCTATATATGGTATTGTGTAATGTAATGTGTATGTAGTAGTGTTGATTGTATTTTTTACTATATACAAGCGATATCGATGAAGAATAAAATGAACATAGAACTTTGGGTGTATGAATAAACACTCTTAATCACTTGAATTTTAAATCCGTTTACAAAATAGCAATGTAGTGTTAGACTGTAGAATATACATATCTTGGCTCTCTGGATTCGTTTTAGGGTCATTCCACATCTGCATATCCCTCATTATTGTCTGCAATTTGTTTCTATCCCTTTTCTTTGGATTCTTTTCTTGTGATGTGATCCATATATTATTAAGTTTTGAATTAAAATATTGAACATTCCTTTGTTATTCATTAAAGACAACTGGCTTTGTGGTTCCATGCAATTTTGGGTTTTTGGGGTCCCAAGAAAAGAAAAACGATAATGGGTCAGACAAAATAAAAATGAAGAAAAAAAGAAACGATATCGATTAGATTTTTATTTTAATTTAAATTGCGTGACATGGTTTTCAAGAAGAATACTCTTTATTATTTTGCTTCATTAGAATTATTTATTAAAAATGTTGTTACTCAAATTACAAAATCAACTAGCTAGTTCATCAGAATTAGAGCTGTTAATGGACTAAATTTTGATTTGAATCCAATTTGAATTTGATGTAATTAATAGGAGATGAATTTGATGGCATAATTCGATAAATCGAGTTTAGTTGAGATGGATACTATAAGTAAGTTTCTTATATTGATATCTTCATTCGCAATGTTTTGTAATTTATTGCAACTTAATATGCACCAAAAATCACACACATAAGTTTAGTTGAGAAGAACTTACATGAAACGTGGCGGTATTCAAAATCTGTCACACATTGTTATATCAGAAAGTTAAAACACATGACAATAAGTGATTGACTTGAAATAGCATCACGGTGGTATCCGATATAGATAAGTCTTTCTCAAGTTGTGGGAGCTTAATCTGAACCCAATAACTACCTATGACCATCTCTAGCTGGATGATGATATCCCAGTTTATGCATTGTAAAATATGTAAGCTCTTAGAATTGGATCGAAGAATCAAACAACACAAAAGTTAAAAACGTTGGAAGACAGCAAGAAACTATTGGAGCAAAACCAATGTGGGTTCGGTGAAATACTCTCTGATGATATATAATTCAGACAATAGTTTGGTTAGAGAGGAAACTCACAAGGTTGCGTTGTGTTGAATTGTGTGCCTTTGAAGAGTGGTCTAGCATAGCCGATAAAAAGTGTCACTCGATACCTAGACAACTTGGGTTGGGCTTTGACTTTGAACATGCTTCTTTTTGTTTTAAAGTTCTTTTATGCATTTACAAAAAATAAAAATAAAAAAGTTATTTTATGCATTTGAAGTCATCTTCACCTTTCAAATCTAATGATTTTATTTTATCGTTTCATGATAACTAGACTTGGTAAACGAGTTGTTTTTTCGTTTTCGGATGGTGTTGTATACGTCTTATTGTGTTTTGACGAATAGACACCAATATGACCATTAATAAATAATAAAAAATTCAAATATAAATATGACTCATAAAATTAACGAGATAACACAACATGACCTCGTTTCATTCGTTAGAAATTCAAATTATGGTACACTGAGAAAACTTTAAAATGTAACTAGACTGATCATGAGGATGCATTAATTTCCAACACAGTACCCAATCCCCCCAAAAATATTTCCTTTTGTGGAAACAAAAAGCAAACAAGTAGATTCTATATATGGAGAAAAAGTGGACAAACATTTTGGACCTTTTCTCAAGCACATGAAAATCCAGGGCCATACTTAGTCACTCGAGCATTATGAATGTATATATTAGATTTATTGTCAAGCACATGAAAATTCATGGCTATACTTATATTATAATTACTCTATGCTAAAGTGAGTTGCCTATGCGTACGTGGGCGATTCTTGACCGTTGATGTATATGAGGCTCATAATCTATCAATCGTTATAAAAAGTCGATAACATGTAACAAAATTCAATTAGAATAATATATTTACATATATCAACTCAATCAAACGTCAAAGTGTATCAAAGGGTGACCCTCCCTACCTAGGATTAGGATTGTAGGGAGTACACTTCTTGTTTGTGCAACAATAATCTACTGCTTTTGGAGACTTTTCATTTTCGTTACTATATATCCACTGGCTTCTTGTGACGAGAGGACATCCTCTTTATCAGTCAATCTTTAGAGGGAAGGGACTTCGGCTTTAGAGGGAAGGGCCTCATCCTTTCCTTAAAAGTCTGGTACTAGATGCTGTTCATCCTCGTATACTATAATTCTCAGCTCAAGTTAATAGTTCTAGATTGCCCTCTTGTTGTAATGGGTTTTCATTTTGGGAAAGAAGCAAACATCCGATCCAATATACGAATAATGTTTCGATTTCTTTTGTAATTAAAAGGGTTTTCTCATTTTTTTTCAGGAGGATGTGGAGAGAAGTTACGAACTTTTGCCATGGATATGATATAAATTGCTTGCTCAACCACTAAATTTAGAAGGTGCACAACCACTAGAAAAGTTGATCTTGTCATGCTTTTCCATTTCGTCACTTTTTGGGCCTACGTAACATATAACATGCTATAGTTCCCAAAGCCCGTCTTTGGTGCAACCTTTGAAGACCCAAAAAAAACAAAGAAGGTAAGAAAATTACATATTGACCCATTATTTCATATTTATGGAGAATAAAATTATTTCCTTATCTCTCTTAATTCAAAGGTAAACAAGTTGACGCAGGTTTTATAATGCGTAACGACTTTCACACTCCACTTTTGTTCGTTTGCACTCGTTCCCTTTATTTTACTTATTATTCGGTCAAAAAGTAATAAGTTAGGAGTGCAAATGGATAAAATGCATATGTAACATGCATGAAGTTTTTGTATAATCTGGGTTGTTCTGTACACAAATCATAACTTTCACTCACTTTGGTCTCTATAGATGGTGGGAGCAAGCAATAAGTTGGTTTTGTGTTTGTGTACGATGGGTAAAGGCTAAAGCAATGGGTTGGGTGGGGCATTAAATATGCAAAGAGGGAGGAGGGGGCAGCCATTTTAACCAATTTGAGATATGTTAGCAAATGCACAGTTTCTATGTATAAGCAGGACAGACAACGTTATAAAGTAGGCCTGGCCAAAACTGTAGAGCTTGGTCATGAAACTCAGAGTTGCTAACACCCACGTGCCCTGTTTATATATGCAAAAGAGTCATGCACTGTCAGATTTGCTGTTGCAGCAATGGGCAGGCATGACACAAACTAGTGGCAGCAAATCCATGTGTTTTTCTTCGTGAAGGAGAGATGAAGAAGTTTTCTTGCTCTCCTTCTGTCTCAGTTTTGTTTAGGCATTTCATCGAGCACCTTACTCACTAAAACAACCCAAAAAATTCAGGAGGCAAAATTATAATTAACCTTATATTCAAATATGATTTTGTTTTTTGTTTTTTTTTTATAAATACAAATGATAGTCTAAATTATACAAGGGGGTGACAGTTTCTCACAATATAAGGTGTCATAGAGATTCAAACTTGAGACCATTGATATGCAAATCAAAGTCCTTTTTCACTGTGCTTGATCCGTTGCTATATTCAAAGATATAATTCGAATGATGAACAGCATATACTATACAAAAGCATTGCGCACTTAAAACTCATTGAATCCAATCCAAAGCATGTGTTTTTAGGTGGATGTAAATAGCGGGCCCACCCAAGTAGCCATTGTCAAGCTTCAACAATGAATAGAAATAGTAAGCTCCTTTAGAAAATATATAGCAATGCCAGGACGATATTTATGCCTACATATCTTGATAAGGTAAAGGTCGTGCCTTATCCGAGTCATGTCTATACACGCTTGGGAGGACCCATGCACCTAACAAGCTAGCAAGTAATGTCTTATTTCAGTGATGGAGGATGCCATGCTTGCGTCTTGCATGGCCACTGCACCATATGTACGAGCTAGAGGCCATGAGATTAGAAACCAACCTTGCAAAAGTAGGGTTTTTTAATTATTATTATTATTATTATTATCTTAATTACATTCATGTCAATTAACAATTATGTTGGATTTATATGAGTAAGTGTAATGAGAGTGGATCAAAAAGAGAGCACGCGTTTATTTTCCTTTCCCACTATTTGTTACAACTTACATTCATGTCCTTCATGCCTTTTTTTTCTTTCTTTTCTTTTTGCAAATTAAGAAAAAGAAAGGGGAAAAGTACGTTTGTGTGAAAATAAAATCTAGAGCAGATGAAAAATAAGCTCTCTTTAAAACCTAGCCTCCGTTCTCTCTTTTAAATTTCTTTTGTTGTGTTCTAGGGAGGGGGAGGGGGAGGAGGTCACTCCTCTTTTCTCTCTCTCCCCCCCCCCCACACACACACTTATTTTCCCTTCCTCATCTACTAGATTTGGGGTTTTAATCGTGGGGGAGATTACTTGTGTCTAGATCTGCTTGGATTTGTCGTTGGGTTGGTGTTTTAGTTGTAAGATGATTGGTTGCAATCTCGATAGTGCTCTTTGTCTCCAAGACGGCAATGACGTTTGTGGTGGCAATGGCAACAATGGCGGTAGTGGTTTTTGGTTGTTTGTTTGCAGTTTTCTTATTTTGTAATAATTGCATCAACTCTTTGTGAGTTGGGTGTTTGATTGTTTTCTAGTCTCTTCTTGTATTTTATACTCGTGAGAGTTAAAAGTTGTAGTTGTATTAGTAGATTTGGGCACTATGATTCATATCTGATTTGTTCAGGTATGGTCTTTGTGCCTAATTTATGAATATAATTATCGTTTTTCTCTCAAAAATCTAGAGTATATGTGCTTCCCACTCTGCACCCAAATTCGAATTCTTATTCCCGTAGTTTAGATTAGTTTAAAATAAAATATCACTAATAATAAAAAAAAAAAATCTCAAGTATATAGACTTGAAAATTAAGAATAATGTGGTAAACCTAAAACAACATCTTTTTAGGCATAAACACAATAAAACCAAAAAACCAAAAGTAGAAGATCCTGTTGCTGTTATCCTCGTTTTTGAGTATGAGATAAATTCCAATAAATTGGTGCATTACAGAGCTTCTAGAGTTTCATTAGATCCCACTTTTATAGAGAAGAAGACAATAATTATTAATTAGTTGTTTGTTATTGGCATTGGCATAAACGTTGGTTCCACCACTTTGGCAATGCGACCACAGCATCCGGACAGACAAGACACACCCAGACAAACCCCTTTTCCACGCAGCCTTTAACCGACGTAAACGCACGAGCAATAAATAATTATGAGTAATTAAATGATAAAAGTTTTATTTGTTAACAAAGAGAAACACCTTCTTTTTTTTGGACGAAAGGAGAAACACCTTTTGTTATGTTTTATATGTCCGAATTCCCTTATTCCGTGAATAAAAAATAATATAAGAGCATTTTTAATAGAGATATCAAATATCAATTAATTTGATATTTACATAGTTTTACACTCAACATGATATATCAAATTAAATTATTATTTTATTATATTTTAGTATTGATTTAAATTGGAAAGAGAAAGAAGGAAAATTTTTTGTAACAGTCAAATCATTCAAGATAAAGAAGAAAAAAAGAAAAAAGAAAAAAAATAAATGAAAGTAACGGCCAGCTGTCTTTAAAAAATAATAAAATATTCATTTGACATCTTGCTTTTGGGATGTCAAAAGTAACGGCTGAACCTCTAGCCTTCATTCCACATCAATTTTGGCAATTCGGTTGGAGTGATATGAAATGTTATTTCTAGCCATTAAATATCTATGTGACACTTTTTACATATTGGTTGGAGATGCTCTAAGAGTATGAAATTTGATTGTCCTAATCTTAACTTTATAGCTCAACATGATTGATTGAACATATCTAGTTGGGAACCTTATACATGAAAACAAAATGACCTAACTTAATTTCTGATTTCTTTTGATACAATGGAAATTGATACCTTGAGTCCACGGTGTGAAAATTCGTGAGCACTAGAACTAAAAGTTCATTGTGCAGTAATTAGAGCATTTCCAATAGTAGTAGCAAATTAAACTCTTCAAATTAAAGTTTGTTGACCTATGTGGTAATTTGAAAAGGTTTATTTAATATTTGAATATTTTTTGCTCTAACCTTGAATAATTTTTGCTCCAACTGACTCATTAATTATCAAGTAATGCAATATCATGGAAAATAATGAAAAATATGAAAACATGTGAAAAATGTCTATATAGTTATTATTTGATTATAAAAAATGCATGTTTTTAATATTTTCAAAGTAGGTTTTGTTTTTTCAAAGTAAATTTTTTGAAGAGCCAATGTCAACTTATTAGACATGAAGAGAGAGAAATATATTAAAGCTTCGATGACTGACTTTGACAAGACCTTGGAGAGACTTTTTATGATGTGGCTCACCTATTTGATCATCACAAAGTTGTTGAAGAGGCTATAACATATTTAATAGTCTTCAACAGCTTTATAATGCTAAAATAGGTGAGTCACATTACCAAAATTCCCTCTAACAGGCTTATCAAACTCATTCACCAAAGCTATAACCATTTTCTCTCTATTCATGATTGATTAGTTGATATAGGTTCTTCAAAACATTTAATTTTGCTTTGAAAGAACAAAATTTACATTGAAAATGATAAAAACATACACTTTTTCTTTTCAAATAATAGACCTACTTCAAATATTTTTGTATTTTTCCTTTTTTCAATAACATTGCAATAATTGAATTGAAAATTTTGTTAGATTTACAAATTACAAACATTTTCAAATTGCCACGTCAATAAAATTTAACTTAAAATGATTAATTTGCTATTACTATTGAAGATGCTATAATTGGTAGGAAATAATTGACTTGTATGTCAAGTGCGACTACTAATGGTGATTGATTTAGGGAGGGCCCCATACTGAGGGGGACAACGTGTAATAAAAATAAATAAAAGAGACAGAAACAATCAGAACAGAGCGGCATTGGAAAAGTTGGCAGGAGAGACATAAATAAATAGGGTTTTACTAACTCTGTTTCCCACTACATTTGTCATTTGAGAGAGAACTGGAAGAGACGCAAGAGAATAGTCTAGAAGAACTCTACAAGGGAGACTCTGCTGAGATGGGAAGGCCAAGGTGCTTTCTTGACATTAGCATAGGAGAAGAACTTGAAGGCCGGATAGTGGTGGAGCTTTACAATGATGTGGTGCCTAAAACCGCCGAGAATTTCAGAGCTCTCTGTACTGGTGAGAAGGGCATTGGACCAAACACTGGTGCTCCTCTCCATTACAAGGTCCTCTCTTTTTCATTGTTTCTTTCTTTGTTTATGTTTGTATGTTTGTTAATGCATCTTGGGTTCTTTTTACTTCTTGTTTTTATGATGTAAAAGACTGAGAAAGTCTTGATTGATATGCAGAACTTCTGGGTTTTCCATTTTGATTGGGTTTATGTGTCATTAATCTTTGTTTAAGGATACGTTCATTTGCAAAACTGCAACTTTTTGTTGTTGCTTTCTTTGGTGATTGTGGTTTTGTACAACCAGCTTCTTATATGCTCAGAGTCATTTGCCATCGGAGTACCTGTGAAGACAATCGTATCAAAGATTTTATGTTTTGTCTTAAAGAGGTTCATTTAGTTACTGTTCATCCGTAATTTTAGGGATATTTTAATAAAGAATTGTGATTGTTGATAAAGAAAAGTTAATTGTTTACCAGGGTCGATTATATGTGTTGAAAGGAAAATGAAATTTCATAGACTGTTGAAACTCATAGAAACTTTGAAGGCTGGACAATCAATGGGCGAAAAAATGATATCCTATTGTAACTTCTTGTTTTTGTTTTTCGGTACTGTAATGTGCTTTTTCAGTTTGTATATTGGGATATGTTAAATGTATTGCTGTGAAAATCTTCTGTTATTCCATGTCATATCAGGGAGTTCGTTTTCATCGTGTTGTGAAAGGTTTTATGATTCAAGGGGGTGATATTTCTGCTGGAGATGGTACTGGGGGAGAATCTATATATGGATTGAAATTTGAGGATGAAAATTTTGAATTGAAACACGAAAGGAAAGGCATGTTATCGATGGCTAATTCTGGTCAGGACACCAATGGGTCTCAGTTTTTCATCACAACAACTCGCACTTCTCATCTAGATGGGAAACATGTTGTTTTTGGGAAGGTAGTTAAAGGAATGGGAGTTGTCCGTTCAATTGAGCACATAACCACTGCTGAGAGTGATTGTCCCAATGTTGATGTTATAATTGCGGATTGTGGAGAAATTCCTGAGGGGGAAGATGACGGAGTTTCTAATCTTTTCAAAGATGGTGATATTTATCCTGATTGGCCAGCTGATATTGATGAGAGTCCTATTGATCTTTCTTGGTGGATGACCTCTGTAGAGTCAATTAAGGCTTTTGGTAATCAATATTATAAGGTAATGTTCATGTTAAGTTACAGTCTATTGATCTTTCTGATGTTTATTCCACCCACCGCCCCCTCCCCAAAAAAAAGAAGAATAAAAAGAAGAATGTTTAAGTAATAAGTGATTGTACTGAAAAGGTGATATTTACTGTTAGCAGAAACAAGACTATAAGATGGCTCTTAAAAAGTACCGAAAGTCTTTACGCTATTTGGATATTTGCTGGGAGAAAGATGGAATTGATGAAGGTGAATTTGCTCTTCTAAAATTCTGTAATCTGTTTATTCTCTAATTGTATTGGACAACAAGTTTCTATCTCATGATTTACTTCGCTTCCCCTGCGACTCTGCAGAGAGGAGTTCAAGTTTGAGAAAGACCAAGTCACAGATTTTCACAAACAGCTCTGTAAGTTATCTTTTTTGTGTTGGCTTTATAGTATAATATATTGATCATTTTAGTTGAAATTGTATTATGAAAGTAATTTTCTCTCTAGAATGACTATCTATTTGAATTTTGAATGTAAAAATCAGGGTATTTTAAAAAAGGTTTAGATGCCAATATAAAAGGTTGGCAGGACTTGATTATTGCTTGAACATGCTATATGTTGTACTTTAAACTGTTATGAGTACATAACGTTCCAACTTAGTTACATAACTCATTACTACTCTTCCTAAATCAATGGTTTTCTTTTGTTTGGGGAACAGATTGCAGTGATGAAGTTCTTATGCCCTTCTTCTGCTTCTTAAAAGCATATCCCATTAGTGTAAATTCTTTCCTGTTTTTATTGTATTTCTAGTGCATTTTGTCTAACTACTTACCATGTTTGGTATGTTGTTCTAGGCTTGTAAATTGAAGTTGGGGGACCTGAAAGGAGCACTGTTAGACACCGACTTTGCAATGAGGGATGGAGAAGATAATGTTAAGGCTTTGTTTCGCCAGGGTCAGGTTAGTATCTTCTGTTTATGCATGTATGCCATGGTGGTCCTGTATCTGCTTAAAGTTGTATCACTCTTCACTTCCTGGTGCATTTAATTCTATATTTCCAGTGTCTTATCCATGCAGTCTGCCTTTATTGTTATTTATGAAATTTGTGAATATTGCCTTCACTATGTTGCTGGTTGTTAAGTTACTGATGGGAAGTTTATTGGATTGCGTCCTTATATCCTGATGGCTATGTTCCTTCTATCTGTCAGGCATACATGGCGCTTAATGATATTGATGCTGCAGTTGAAAGCTTCAAAAGGGCATTGGATCTGGAGCCAACTGATGGTATGGACAGAGTCCTTTGTCATAAGCGTAAGGTTTTATTTCAATGCCAGTTTTAGTGGTTTGAGAAAAAAGATGGTGAGCAGTAGATAAACTATGGAGAGTCATAAATTTGTATGTGAGTGGTAATGGAGTTGAACAATCTGGATCCAACATTTTGTTATATTTTCGATGGAGAACAACTAGCAGTCTCAAATATAAGTAACAAGAAGTTTCTTGTCAAAGGAGGAGAATACTTTTGCTTTAGTACTTTGTAGCCGCCTCCTAATTGGTTGGGTTTATTAATATTCTTTTATTAAAGGCATAAATGGTCAAGTTGATGCAAATGCTTTGGAATTTGGGCTTACCTGTTTACCGAAACTTACTGTGGTTTGCTTTTGATCTTCAGCTGGAATAAAGAAGGAGTTTGCCGCTGCAAAGAAGAAGGTCCGTATATTAAACCGACTTGTGAAATTCTGCGGAAATAGATGTTAGAGATTTCTTATTTCATAATTTTTGGACAGATTTCTGATAGACGTGATAAGGAGAAGAAGGCCTACAGCAAGATGTTCCAAAAGTAGCACTTCGGCAGTCAACTGGTACGTAAGATACTGTTTGGTTTGATTTTTTTCACCCTATGACTCAACGTTGATATTAAGAATCACTGCCTAATGTAATTTGCCAATACAGGCTGCCTTTACCTTGAATTTACAAATGCTTTGGAGTCCAATCATACCTAGTGTGAACTGGTTCAGACTTATTTGTCACAAGCCCTGATTTTCTGAAGGGAAAATCAGGTACTGAATATTCTGTCCTCTCTATATTTTCTCAAACATCGTGTGACAATATGTTAGATATACACAATGTATATACGTTGTAATATTTTTTTGACAGATATCTAGCATACTATGTTGTTCGACTGCGAATTAGGACCACACATTCAAATATGATTTTAACACAATCAAATAGTTTAGGTTGGCAAGAAATGTATTTTGTCTATATATTTACAGTTTTTTGTAAGTTTCATATAGAATTTGGAGAATAGGTTCATTCAGCTATTGGTTCCATATCAGTATCGCTTCTGTATTTTATACTTCAAATTTGGTTTGTATGTTTTTGTAGTTCATTAACGGATCTTTATTTACTTTAACACCTTCCTATTTCGCAGGTCGTTCCAGATCATAGGAGAATAAGTCTGATCCTTGCAAGAAAATTTACCTGTAAAGAATTAAAGCTTGAAGCTCATCCAATTGAACTTCTCCCCTCTTTTGTTTTTCTTTTTCCTAGCAAAACAGCTTTACTATTTGGAACTTGCAAAAAGCCAATGAGTTGTGACTTGATCAAACGTTAAACCAAACAATTTTGTCCTGTTACATGCTGGAAGCATTTGTTGATATGATGGTGAGATAGACAAACTTTCACTTGGGCTCGATTTTTATTTTTTATGGTAGATATTATGTGTTAACTAATTAGTTTTTATTGTCATGAATTATATTAACATCAGTCGTGCAAGACTATGCATTGATTATTGCGAGCCTTGTAATAAATTCCGGTCATGCTCAACTCCTGTTATAGGCAAAAATCATGTGACGCATGCACATGCTAGTACAGCTTGTATTTATTGCAGAAAAAATAAAGTCCTTTTTTTGGTTGAAAGTTAATCTCAACTTAGATGTATGGGAGCAAACTTTGGGGCAAATACACCAAATTTATGTGTACACTTCAGAATTAGGTTACAAATGAAAACAGACTTATCTGGTGCTTTTGTCAAAACCCAAAAAGATCGTAAAACTTTCTGTATGTTGCACGTTCTTTGTTTTTAAGGATCTGAGGGAAGACAGCTGGCGAACTGAGATTGGTTATAAAGTTGCATCGTTCTTAGGGTTGAATTTTTGTCTTGTCAGATTAGTGCAAGTCACAAATCACCATCACCAGCTTTGACTTGTAAAGTTGAATGTGGGGCCTCCACATCACCGCCGTTTACCTCTTTTTCTCGTTTTTTGGTGGGTCACGTCTACCTCACGCATATCAGCGTGGTTGACAATTTAGAAATTTTAGGTGGGACTTGCCTCTCAATGGAGTGAATATTCCATGTGTTATGTAACATTTAGTACGTTGTACTGTATATAAGTTATTTTAATACTTGACGAGTTTATCAAGTAGTCTAAGAACCGCTATTTTTATTGAGAAAATACTTCCCTCCTTTTCTTGTAAGTATGAACTTCTAAAAGAAGCCAAGTTGAATTTCATAAAATCAAAATATTCCCGAGTGTTGTACCATTGTATAGCAGCAGAAGGAGCGTAACAACATACTGTCGCATAAGATACATGAACGCTACCCTCAAGCAAAAAGAGCCAAAGCAGACAGGGAAAATCAATTTGGGCATGCAAAATTGTGGTTCAAGGGAACGGAGTATATCCACTCTGAGAATTCAAACGTTGTAATCATCAAGTCCGAGATCCCTTAGTGCGTCAGTAGCGGCTTCCTTACAGCTTACATGGTTTTGCTTGGCCACCCGTATGTGTTTCTCAACACCGCTATTGAGCAGAAGAGTTCTGTGCAGCGAAAAAGATGACGTCAGAACAGTCAGGTTAAAACGAGAGCACAAATGAATGGCATGCATAGTATGACTAAAAATATGTGATACTGATACCAAAAAGAGAGGGAGATGGGTTTATAACAAAAAGACTTGCCTGTTGGCTGCATTTCTTGCGACCAGATTCCGGATCATGAGACAGGAATTCTTCTGCATTTGCTGTGCTGCAGGAAACTTCTGCATAGCTTGGAGGGCAAGTTCTCCGGCCCCAGCTTCAATGGCACGTGCAGCATTTTCTGGGGACCTTAAGGAGAGTACAGAAATAACAGCCATGATCTGTGGAAGTCATTACAACATTATTCTTGCGAGGATCTGATCACTAATAATATTTTGTTCAGAATTCTTGCAAATAATACTTAAACAGAGAAGAAATAGCACTTTGCCATTAATAAGCATGTTTTGATTTCAGGTATGTTAATAACCATGTTCAAACTGCCAGATCTAGAGCCATTAAAGCCATTCAATCAACTGTACAGTGTCAGACACTACTAAAACCTAACATGCATTCAAGAACAGGGGAAACAATTAACAGTTGAAGCACTCAGACAATACAGCTAACATCTAACCACATAATGGCATATGAACTCGGAATTCAATTGAATTGGTACCTTATTAGTCCAAAAAATATGCAAATTCAATATGAAACAATTGCAGTTTCCTTACCTCTTGCAGGACAGATGGGTCATCAAAAAATCTAGCCGACAGTTTAATTAGCCTATCCATACCCTTCTTCTCAACAATTGCTGTCTTATTTGCGTCACTTCCTGCCAACTAAAATATAACAATATATAAGAGGACTTAATAAGCTTCACCAGACAGTAGCACGTGCAATTTTCTAAGTAATACTGACAAAGGCAACTCAACGCATCCACCACTTTGTAATTAATACCAAGAGTTTATATAGCACAAAGCAATAGATGATGTATTTACTTCCAAGAATTGCGGTCCAAGAGTTCTAGATAAAACCTTAAAACTGCTTTAAATCTTCACTGTCAGTAAAATAGGTTTTTCTCTTGTGACCTCCAATTGCTCACATATGAGTTATTAAAGAACGAATGTGAGAGGTACACTGTGCCAATGGTGTCTCAAAAGAAAAATAGAAAATAATTTCACTTAATCAAGGTTATAAATGTGATTTAGACCTTGCAGAGCAAAGAACAGCAAACTTTAGCAACAGTCTTGTTGCCTTGTTCACTGCTGTCATCAATACATACGAGAACAGCATCAACTCCACCATTTTCAGAAATGGAGGTGCATATTTCATCCTGTGGAAAAATGAAGACCAATAATTAAAAGAATTAGAATAACAAAATATAGTGTACAATATATCACATTTGTAATTAGTAACAAGCCGTATACAAATTAGATGAAGAGGCTAAGATTGTATCCCCAATCAACATACTATCACTTGTTACTGCTATGAGACATATTTGCATGAGATATAATGTTAAATAAAAATATTTTAAAAAAAACCTTTCCATTATATGAAAATAAGGGATTGATCCGCCTAACAAAGTCTAAATTGGAATTCCAAAATGTTTCACACTGACTAAAATATAAAAGGCCATACAATTGTAATTAAAACATCACTCTAAATTGGCATCGCATCAGATAACATTCTTACATTGACAGCAACAGCCTTCAAAGCGATGCTTGCTGAAACAAGACTAGATGAGCTAAGCCCTGCACGTATTGAGTCAACTAGAGCTCCGGCAATTCCAATTTTGGCAAATTTCCGGGCATAACCAAAGACCTGAAATTCACAACATTGTTTTTATAAAGAATGTGTCCTCTTTTGAATTTGTAGCATGTAACACTTGACTTAAAAAGGTTTGCCTCACTGCAGAAGCTTCTGGAATTTTGCAATAAACCTCAACTTACTTGCGAAGCCAAAATGCGATTATCATCAGGTGTTAAGAGAACCCGTATAGCATCATATACGCTCTGAATGCTGGCTTCCCTTTTTACACTCAATACTCGCAGAATGAGCTCCTCAATCTTCAACTCTATGAATAGCTCTTTTAGAACCTCATTACCCGTTGCAGCCGCAGCAATGACAGCAAAACCACTACTCAATATGTCTATATTCTCAAATCCATCAGTTATAATACCCACCACAAGCTTTGGTCCATCACTTGCCCTAAACGTTTCTCTACTTTGTAAATCTACAAATGAACAAAAGCCCAGAAATTAGGCACAACATACATATAATGATTTATAAAAAATATTAAAAAAATCAAATTTCACAAGAAACTAAAGAAGCCAATTTAACCATCATACCATGAAGCAAAAAAGCCAATGCCTTCAAAGCTGAAACAATAGCATGTTCGCACCCCTTTTGAACCTTAGAACATATAGAACAAATTATTTCAACCCCTCCATTTCTAGAGGCAATTGCTGCATTTCCAGAACCTTCGGAATTACAGAGCTCTGTAAGTTTATTAAGTAACCCCACCGTCTCATCGTCGATTTGATTGCTTGGACCGGCATTCAACTGGTTCAATCTATCCAAACAATGTATCACAGGGTTGTCCTTCACACTACCCTCTCCCGGGACACAGGTGACAATCCCTGTAACACACAAAGAACCGAAAATTACACAACGAAATGAAATAAACGCTACACTTACTGAATTGGGTCTGTTTGGTTTCCGAGAAAATGCGGGAAATGAAATGCAGGCAATTTGATTTCACTCAATCACTCTGTTTTTTTTTTCTTCCTCCTACAGTTCTTCGAAACCAAAACGTTTCGTTTTATTAAAGTAGTAGTAATTGTTAGTTGTACCAGAGGATCAACGCCCTGGAGAGTTAGGGTTTGGATGGCATCTTGGAGGGCCTCGGTGGGGTCCATGCCGAGATCGTCCATGTTCTCCTTCACCACCTCGTCGAAGGCCTCCTGAGAGATCGAACGGACCGCATTCTTCGGTGGGCCCATCACTGATGTTTCCGGCACCGTCCGATCGGAAATACGGACTTGGTGTCGGGGATGGTGGTAGTAGAGTTGTGGAGAGTTGAGAAAGGAGAGTGTGGGTGGCAGAGAAGGCAGCGCGCCGATTTGAAAATGAGGGGATGGTCTGAGATTTGATTTGAGGGCTGATGCCTAGGTGACTTGTCTGTGATCAAACTTTTCTCACAACCAATTATGTTACTCCACCTGTCAAAAAAAAAAAAAGAGAAACATTCCTTTTACTTTCCTTTCAAGTGAAAATGATTGGTTGTTGTGCTGGTGTACATAGAAAAACTTGCTTAAAGCAAATCAGGCGTTGTGAATGGAAAAAAGGAATTGACGTGCCGGAAATCCCAGATTCGAACTATGACACATTCATAATGTGTATGTGAAAAACTTCGCTCTTGATTTATAGTTATGTTTGACATATAATATGCTCGACTCTCGTTCTTTAAGATTTGGAAAGGTCTTATTGAGAAATTTTTATTTTTAATTATAACATTACTTAACATCGGCGTAATGTTACTAATTTACTAAAAATTCTAACATGGTGCTATATTCACGCCAAAAAGTTAATATCGACAAAATTAGCACATGGAAGCCTTTTCATATGATGCACAAAAGTTATAAGTTACAACAAATTTTGGCGCCAACATTGTGTAATTTGGTAAAATAATCATATTCCAATCTTGAACTTCATTTATTTACAATATATGAATCATTACTATATTATCTGTCCATTTGTTGGTATTAAAAATTTGAGATAATACTTGATAAACTACTCCTTTGCTAATGTCATTGTCATGTCACACAATCGTATAGCATGTCTCTGCGGTTTCTAATTATACATGACTTTCATGATATAAAAAAAATAAGGGAATAATTATACCAAGACTTTTTACCCAAAGAAAAAATATATATTATAGCATGACTTGTGTAATTTGTGGATGTCATCATCATGTCACAGAATCGTTATAGCGCAACTATTTCCCTTAAGCATCCTCAACTTCTATTAGGCCGCAATTCTTACTCGTTTTTCCCAACTCTTTTGTTCCTTTAAAATCGCAATGCCTAAATTTTCATTTGCATTGACTTGGACTAAATTTTTTTTTTAATCATAATAATTTCAATCTATATGTTTTTTTTTTTTTTTTGTGAACAAAAGTTTAGGGGGAGATTTGCTACTCTCACCATTAGCACTTGGCCAAACTCACAACCTCGAGCCGTAAGGACTTACGTGTGGCACCCAACTGTCAGTTATCACCTGTATGAATTTATATAGAAAATTACAAATAACGCACCAATAAGAATTGCTGACAGCGAGATTTAAACACTGTTGGGTAGTGGGGTTATACAAAGTGCATGTACCTTATCACTTGAACCAACCTTGTTGGCAATTTCAATGTACTTTCAAACTCAAAAGAAATAGTTAAAACGATTACCCATTTGCATTTGGTTGACTTTCCTCTAGATTGATGGAGAAAATTCCTTCCACTCTCACTCAGTCACCAACCCATTGTCTCCTTGTCATTCATTTTTAGAATTCTTTTAAATCCTTTTTGCTTCATTTAAAAAAAAAATTTAATAAAGATTTTGCAATATGTTACAACCTAATAATTTGTTAAAAGTGAAGGCTTATTATTCAAATAATAAAACAAGTATTCAACTCTCTCCATTAGAAAAGCAAAAAAAATTTATTTTGACCCCCAAAGCATGAAATTGAGATCAGAGAGGGAGAAAGAGACATTAGTGGAGGACTAACTTAGGGAGACTTGAGCTTAATAAGAAGCATTACAACTGACAACATGTTTTCTTTGTCTTACCAACCAATTTTGAAAAGGGGTCAATTAGGCCGTTTTGCACCACTCCATCTGCCTACATATAAGAACCCATAGCCAACATTTGAATTCACAATCTCATTCTCAAGTCTCATCCTCTCAACCCTCTAAAATTTCCATCCATCTTCCTTCTCCTTGAGTTGCATTTGAAAGTGAATAATGGGCTCCCATTATTTTGCACAAGCCCTAGCTATGGTGCTAATTGCTTCAATGCTGGCAGTCGGCTTAGCCAATAAGGATTGGCAACATGGCAACTACACTGGTTGGGGTTTCAACCATGGCCTCAACGAGACCAAAGGACCCAACAAAATCACAGTTGGTGGGTCTGAAAACTGGCATTACGGATTTGACTACAAACAATGGGCTTGGAAGAATGGCCCATTTTACATCAATGACACTCTAGGTGAGTTCGCAACTTTTTGTTCATCTTTAGCTTGCTTAAGCCTTTTGGGGGGCAAGTAAAAAGCTTGCTTCTGTTCAAGGATGTTTCAGTTCACTAGCATGCTGCATGCTCTAATTATACATATGAAATGTTGTCTTCTATTGATATCTGTAAGTTGCTCAGTTCCGCATATTACCTATATTGACAACTTGATAACACAACATAACACGTGAAACTATCAATCAATAGAAGGTTCCGTTAGTTACATTTGTCATAATTACATTAATTCTACTGTGCAATTTGCTTCACTATAAGCAACCCTATGAACATGCAGTTTTCAAGTATGATCCTCCAAATGACACCACACGTCCTCATAGTGTGTACTTGTTCCAAAACCCTTGGAGCTTCATGAAGTGTGATTTAAGCCAAGCCAAGATGGTGGGAAAACCGACACAAGGAGGTGGAAAAGGCTTTGAGTTTGTGCTCAAGAGTTGGCAGCCTTACTACTTCGCTTGCGGCGAGCACGATGGCCTCCATTGTAAGGACGGACTGATGAGGTTCGCCGTCTTCCCAATGTTTCGCGGCTGGCATTACTGAGAGCCTTTCTAATGTTCATAATTATGTTCATTACTTTTTGAGCAAATAACAAGACTGGGTGTGCAAGTTTTGAGAGAGTATAGTTGATAATTTCATAATTATTAATTCTTGTTTAACTAGTGTAAGATATAATACATTCTATGATACGTGTGCCGTTTTTTGTAGCAGAAATTTATAAATAAGCAATTAAAAATTCATTGTGCTCCTACTTTTATTAACCTTATAGGCAAACATCCATCATTATCAACTTGGAAAGGAAGATAATAGGTCTCCTAGTCATTAACTTTGTTACTCATTCGACTGCAAAAAAAAAATTCAAGGATTGGAATTCATAGACCATTTTTATAAACGAAATGTTATTAAGATATCTAATTGTGACCAATAAAATAAACAAACAATGTGTTTCAAGCAAACACTAAAATTACAACTATTTAATTCAAATTTGGATTTAAATGATTCGTTGCAAAGATGATTTAAAAAAAATCCTGAAGAAAAAAAATAAATGATTCGAATCAATAAATTTCTAAGATTTAAAAACCATGTTGTGTCCGAGATATTTATCTCTACCTTTAAGTCAACTATTTGGTAATTTGTATATTTTTGTAACTTTGTTTAGTGGTGTCTTGTCCTCAAAAAGTGACTCGATTCAGAAATTTTTAGGGCTTCGTCATCATTATATAGCTGAGTTAGTTATTTCCCTTAAAAATGATTAAAATTGTTTATGTTGAGTTTCCCCAAAGTCCTTTAATCTCTTTGGGTTATTATTATTATAATAATATGAAGAGAGCTGTTGAGGAAATAGAAAACGTGAATGTGAATGAGTATAGAGATAGAAAAATGAATGGCTATTTCAATTGTTACCAACTTATCTTGTTGCACCGGCCAGCAACCATGCATGAACCATTTCACGGAGTATATTTGTCCGGATAATTCAAAGTGTCGATAGCTAGCTTTCAGTTTTCATGACGAGAAAACAATATTAATGAAGGAATTTAAAAACAAAAATCATATATCTCAAAACGCCTTATTTTCCATGGAAAGCAACAACAACAAAAAAAAGACAAAAAGAAAATGTATTATCTTGTTCGAATTGACTGTGTCATGGTAAAAAATGAAACTGTAATATTAATTTTGCTTCTGAATTAATGGTACCCAAAGCTTTGATAGCTATAACTGGCTATGCTGGCCAAATTACCCTAATGCATGCCCATATGAACTTCCACACAACTCATGAGGAGACTCCTTTTCATCCTTTATATTGTTCCAATCTCTCAACAAATTAATAATTTATTTAATAAAGCGATATTTTAAATTATTCTAATGTACAGAGAAGAGATCGGACTCAAATGCGAAGGAACAAAGACACCGCTCTAGACAACTGACGTAACTCATATCAACATTTCAATAAATTGATATAATTAAAAAAGTGCTTTTGACGCTGAGAAAATACTTCAGAACATGCCCTTCCTTTTGAAGAAAACCTCATTTTATTTGAAGCATCCGTTTGAACATGTATGCTATGCCAAGTTGGGTTGATCAGTCCAAATTTGCAGAGTCTTGAACATGATTAGCTAGTAAGACTCTTCCGTAGTGGTTATTTATTTATTTCTCTATGTCATCGTCATGTCACACAATCGTATGCCGTAGTTTTTTTCTCAAGCATGAAATACATGTTTTCCCAACTTCATAGGCCGCAACTTTTACTCGTTTTCCCCAATATCTAGTTCGGTTAAGATCACAATGCCTAATTTTCCATTTCACATTGACTTTAGAAAAATATATATTTAGATAAACTTTTATGCTGACAAGAAATAGTAAAAAAGGATAGCCCATTTGCGTTTGGTTGACTCCCTCTAGGTTTGAATTTGATGGAGGAAATTCCATCCACTCTCATTCACCTTTGTCCTTCATTTTTGGAATTTTAAAAAATAAAAAATAAAAAAATTTGCTTCATTTTTCAGATGATTTCAAGGAAATTATTGAGTACTTTTTTTATACCGTTAATTTCACTTCATTAGAGCATCTCTAATGAATGTTACAAATGTACAAAGCAAAAGTGTATTTTTGGGTATGGTATGATTTCCATGAAGAAGAGTTGTAGTAAAATTTGCTCAACCTTCTAAATGCATCTGCACTAGTTAGAGTTGCTCTTAGGGAAGTCAATTTGCGGTACCTCTTTTTGGGATTTTGCACTTTGTTTCCTTTTTCCCCTAAATTTTTTTGCAATATGTGTTGCAACGTAACAATTTGTTGAAAATGATGACTTATAATTCAAATGATACTTTCATCTCTATACATGCGAGGGATAGAGAGTTTAATTCTTACATTCTGCTTCCCTTGTATGAAACTTGTTGTTTATTACATGGGAATGAAATTGAGGTTAGAGAGGGAAGAAGAGACACGCGTGGAGGACTGACTTACGGAGACTTAAGCTTACAACTAACAACATGTTTTCTTCGTCTTACCCATCAATTTTGAAAAGGGGTCAATTAGGCCGTTTTGCACCACTCAATCTGCCTACATATAAGAACCCATTGCCAACATCTTAATTCACAATCTCCTTCTTAAGTCTCCTCCTCTCAACCCTCTCAATTTCCATCTCTCTTCCTTCTCCTTGAGTTGCATTTGAAAGTGAATAATGGGTTCCCATTATTTTGCACAAGCCCTGGCAACGGTGCTAATTGCTTCAAAGCTGGCAGTCGGCTTAGCCAATAAGGATTGGCAACATGGCAACTACACTGGTTGGGGTTTCAACCATGGCCTCAACGAGACCAAAGGACCCAACAAAATCACTGTTGGCGAGTCAGAAAACTGGCATTACGGATTTGACTACAAACAATG
This sequence comes from Prunus salicina, assembly GCA_020226455.1. Lineage (NCBI taxonomy): Eukaryota > Viridiplantae > Streptophyta > Magnoliopsida > Rosales > Rosaceae > Prunus > Prunus salicina. The sequence continues at coordinate 9,768,811 of CM035347.1, forward strand.
GGCTTGGAAGAATGGCCCATTTTACATCAATGACACTCTAGGTGAGTTATGCAACTTTTTGTTCATCTTTAGCTTCCTTAAGCCTTTTGGGGAAAAGAAAAAAGCTTGTTTCTGTTCAAGGATGTTTAAGTTCACTAGCATGCTGCGTGCTCTAATTATACATATGAAATGTTGTCTTCTATTGATATCTGTAAGTTGCTCAGTTACGCATGTTATCTATATTGACAATCTGATAACACAACATAACACGTGAAATTATCAAGTTCCCTTAGTTACATTTGTCATAATTACATTAATTCTACTGTGCAATTTGCTTCACTATAAGCAACCCTTTTTCCATGATGAACATGCAGTTTTCAAGTATGATCCACCAAATGACACCACACGTCCTCATAGTGTGTACTTGTTCCAAAACCCTTGGAGCTTCATGAAGTGTGATTTAAGCCAAGCCAAGATGGTAGGAAAACCGACACAAGGAGGCGGAGAAGGCTTTGAGTTTGTGCTCAAGAGGTGGCAGCCTTACTACTTCGCTTGCGGCGAGCACAACGGCCTCCATTGTAAGGACGGACTGATGAGGTTCGTCGTCTTCCCAATGTATCGCGGCTGGCATTACTGATCATCCGGCAATGGAGCCTTTCTAATTTTCATAATTATTAATTACTTTTTGAACAAATAACAAGACTTGGTGTGTAAGTTTTGAGAGAGTATAGTTGATAATTTCATAATTATTAACTCTTGTTAAGTAGTCTAAGATATAATACATTATATGATACGTGTCCTGTTTTTTGTAATAGAATTTATAAATAAGCAATCAAAAATTCATCGCCTTTCTACTTTTTTTTTTTTTTGGTGAAACATTCTCTTCCTACTTTTATTAACCTTATAGGAAAACATCCATGGAATGGAAATATTCACGAGGACTCCGTATCCACAATACCATTGGACTACATCAACTTGCAAGGATGATAATAGGTCCACGTCATTAACTTTCTAATTTCACTACAAAATTTATTTCGATGAACGGAACTCATACATTATTTTTGAAGAAAAAAATTAGACAAATTAAAAATCATCAAGACTTCTAATTGTGACCAACAAAATAAGACCAATGTGTTTCAAGAAAACACTACAATTAGAACCATTTAATTCAAATTTGAATTCAAGTGATTTCTCACATAAATTATTTGAAGAAAGTCCTAAAATACGGTTCATTGAAAAACATGAGGGGTTGCCAATTTTCAAACAAGTATGCTCTTATAGTTTTCTTCTTCTACCCCTATAAATTCCTAATCTTTGCTTCGAGATTTATAAACCATGTTGTTTCCTTGAGATTGTTATCTCTTCCTTTAAGTCAAGTATTTGATACTTCCTACATTTTTGTAGCTTTGTTTAGGGGTGTATATGTAGATATGGGCAACAACCGTCATGCATATTTGTGATCATTATAGCTGAGTTAAGAATGAGATGCTAATTCTCATCTAACACATGTTCTTTGAATTCTCATTTAGAATGGTTCATATATCAATGTCATATGATTTATGTTACCTTCAATTTATTTCAAAACAGAGCTGCAAACTTCTCTTCGTTGTCTCGTTAGATTGTTTTGTGTCCAATTTTTCACCTACATAGAGTACATCACGGACTGATATATCTCATAACAGAAGAGAAGGGTTGTCAAGTACAATGAGAAAAAAAGGTTGTAATTGGGTTTATTTCATAATTACGATGGATACATTTTAAAAAGTAAATTCCTATACAAGTAATTTTATACTATGAAATTCAACATTATTTGATCCAAAAAATGTTGGCGGATCCCTCTTTTTTGTTGTTATATTTATGGGTTTAACCTGTATTATTTGTTATAAATAAAATTCATTTTTTTATTCTTTCCCAATGGGCTAATAGCTGGAAATCATTAGAATGTGAGGTATCGAAAAGAATTTAAATTTTCATTCCCCAATATCGCTTGTATATAAATAAAATAATTGAAGAAATAACTCTAGCCCAAAGGGCTAAAGTGGTATTTTAGCCCTAAACCCTAAAATGATATGACAAAAATGTATATTTAAAGGGTATAGCCGGACGGCTATACTTTCTAAATACATTCGAATATTTTAACAGTATAGCCGAACGGCTAGACTCTTTAAATAGTAATATATTCGAATATTTTAAGAGTATAGCCGCACGGCTATACTCTTTAAATATTAACACAAAGCTTGCACTCGCAGTCGGCCATTTCGCTTCTCTATCAAACTCAAGCTTCGATTGGTTTTCTTCAGTTTCGGCTGCTTCGTCCTACGGGTTCGGCACCGAAAAAAGACCCAACCTGCCTAGGAGGCCCGCCCAGCCGCCTAGCCCCCGCCTAGCCGCCTAGCGCCCGCCTAGCATCCGCCTAGCCGCCTAGTGCCCGCCTAGCATCCGCCTAGCCGCCTAGTGCCCGCCTAGCATCCGCCTAGCCTCTTCCTAGCCGCCTAGCACCCGCCTAGCCGCCTAGCGCCCGCCTAGCCTAACATCGCCGGCTTGTTGCAGATTTTAACGGAGAAAAATCTGATAGCAGAGACAGGGTCGAGTTCCAGAGCCATAGAATTGGACCATATTCAGGAGGCGATTGAGGAGGTGTCTGCCGTTCCAGAAGCGAAGGAGAATAAGAAGAGCAGAAATGCTTTGAGGAAGGGGTCGGGAGGTGAAGAGGTCCGAGCTATGCAGGTCTGCTTGCTTTTGAAAGGCGAGTTTTGATTTTTCGGAGTCTATCATTCATTTCTTGTGTTTTGTTTATGATTTAATGTTGTCTTTGAATATAAAATGGTATTTTTAAATTTGGCAAATTGAAAACTGAGAGCAGCATACAGTTTATTACAACTTACAAGGGGGTATTAACTTTATTTTTAGTATAGAAAGTTGTTTACTTTTGTTTCTTTTCTTTTTCTGTAACTGGGTTTGTGTGGTTCTTTCCTTGTCTAGTGTTCGCTTCGTTTTTGGATGTAATATTTGTGATTTCGAATTGTTCTAATATAATGTTCCTGTTATTTGACGGGAAGCATTGCAAAAACTAGGATTTTACTCGGGTAAGGAAGACATGGAGTCTTCCAGCTTCTCGAGCGGGACCGAACGTGCTGTCAAGACTTGGCAAGTAAGTTTCAATTATCATTAGATGTTACTATGTTTAATGCATGAAGAGTACAATTTCAGAATCATCAAGTTGAACAAAAATTTCATATATATCTTAGTCAACTTGTAATATCTTGTTTGACAGGCCTCCTTAGACGCCCCTCAAGATGGCATAGTGACTGCAGAACTTCTTGAACAATTATATACGGTGGCACAAATTGAGCGTCTGGATAACAAAGGGAGTACTCTGACTGCTGCACAAAAGGTATAGCCTTCTGACGACATACCATTAGCCTTTATTAAGTGGAAGCCGTTGATGTTTTAAGTTTCAGTACCAATATATCATTCCTCACTTGGAACTGAACATAATGGTTTGGTAAGTCATTACTTGCATTCCTCAAGAGGAGCCAAAAACTCATTTGATGGTTCAATTTGAAGTGAACTGAGCCTTCATTTTCTTCAACCAGATTGTAAAGAATTGTAGCAAACAGTACTAAGTACCAACCAAGAAGCTCTGTTACTTAATTGAGAAACGGACCTGAAGCTCCGACTCTATTTTCAGTAACTCAGACATGAGGTTTCTTGGTTCCAGTTCATGAGACTATCACTTAACATGCAAATAAATACGATATGAAGGTGACGTAATGGGCTGTGGTAACAGGTAACACATCGTAACTTATTTTGGATACTAATAAATGAAGCTGATTATATTGGTAAACTGATTTTATTCTCCTGGTTGGCCTTGAGCTAGCAACCTGATCATGTTCGTATGAGCTATAGTGAACCACTACATAGGCTGAAACATCGTAATTCTTCTAATGGTTGCGTGGGTTATGTTGTTTAGGAAGATACAAATGGAGCTGCAGTTACTTCTGCAACAGAAATTTCAGAGGTCCAGCAAACACTTGTGAAAGAAGGTGTTACAGAAGTAGAGGTATCTGAGCATCGTGTTTTTCTCCTTGGAGAGAACCGCTGGGAAGATTCTTCCAGACTTAGCGGGAACCAAAAACAAGGAGGTGAAAGCAAGACAAGGAATACCACAACAAGGTGTCTTACTTGTCGAGTGGAGGGTCGCTTATTGTGCGCAGGTACCTCCTGTCTGTCTCCCGTCTCAGTCACTGTATTAAAGTTTATAAACCATTGCCTTGCTACGCTAAACTTTTGCAGAAGTACTCTAAATCCACCCATACTATGTATTTGTGTATTTATTTTGTTTGATCTGATTTTTAAATATAATGTTGAACACCAATGGCTTTGATGATGATATGCATTAGTTTTATTTTTGTACTTCTGCATATTTTGTTTCAACTATCCTCAGTCCCCTTGGTAGCTTATCTGTATTTCTTTGATGCAGAATGTGATGGAAACAGGCGAGCCAAACATTGAAGAACAGGTTAGAGGTTCCAAACAGAGATATTAATATTCTCATTTTCGAGCATTATCCATCCAGGATGAAGTTTTAATTATTTTGTTAAATGACAGCAGTTCTTGGATTGGGTGGAAGAGGGAGCAAAATGTCCATATTGTGAAGGTCATGGGTTTACAATTTGCGACGTATGTGAAGGGGCAACTACCCAAAGCTTTGGTAGCTATACGGTTATACCTGCCTATGTATGGTCGCCAAATTAACCTGAAGCATGCCCAAATGCCTCAATTCAAACCCAAAACTTCCACACAACTCATGAGAGACTCCTTTTCGTCCCTTATATTGTTCCAGTCCAGGTGCTTATAAATATAATATTTCTCTAATTCAACAAATTAATATCAATATTTTAGATTATTTTAATGTACAGAGAGGAGATCGGACTCTAATGCAAACGAACGAACATACTGCTTATTTCAACAAATTAATATTTTATTTTATTAAGAAATATTTTAAATTATTTTAATATACGAAGAAGATATCAAACTTTTATGCAAACGAACGAACATACCCCCTTATCCAACTGACCTAACTCATATACATTTCAACAAATTGATATAATAAAAAAGTGCTATGCCATCCCAAGTTGAAGCATCTGTTTGAACATGTATACTATGTCAAGTTTTGAACATGTATGGTGATCTTAGTCCAGGACAACAAATTAATATTTTATTTTATCAAGCAATATTTTAGATTATTTTAACGTACGAAGAGGAGATCGGACGCAAATGCAAATAAACGAACATACCACTTATTTCAACAAATTATTATTTTATTTTATTTTAAATTATTTTAATATACAAAAAGGAGATTAGACTCATATGCAAACGAATGAACATACTGCCTTAGTCAACTAACCTAACTCATATATACATTTCAACAAATTGATATGATAAAAAAAGTGCTATGCCGTGCCAAGTTGAAGCATCTATTCGAACATGTATGCTCTGTCAAGTTTTGAACATGCATGATGATCTCAATCCAGGTCAATAAATTAATATTTTATTTTATCAAGCAATATTTTAGATTATTTTAATATACGAAGAGGAGATCGGACTCAAATGCAAACGTTTATTTCAATAAATTAATATTTTATTTTATCAAGAAATATTTTAAATTATTTTAATATATGAAGAGGAGATCAGACTCATATGCAAACGAATGAACATACCGCCTTAGCCAATTAACCTAACTCATATCTACATTTCAACAAATTGATATGATAAAAAAGTGCCATGCCGTGCCAAGTTGAAGCATCTGTTCGAACATATGTATGCTATGTCAAGTTTTGAACATGTATGATGATCTCAGTCCAAATTTGCAAAGTCTTGAACTTGTTAGCTAGCAAGAATCTTCCACAATGGTTATTTATTTCTATATGTTATCGTCATGTCACACAATTGTATGGCAAAGTTTTTCCCTAAATCCAATACATATTTTCCTAACTTCTTAGGCCGACTTTTACTCGTTTTCCCCAATATCTAGTTCGGTTAACAATGCCTAATTTTCCATTTCACATTAAAAACATATTTAAATAAACTTTTATGCTCAAAAGAATTAGTAAAAAAGGATAGCCCATTTGCATTTGGTTGACTCCCTCTAGATTTGATGGAGAAAATTCCCCCCACTATCATTCACCTATCTCATTCATTTTTAGAAATTTTGTTTTGCTACATTTTTCTTCATATCATTGCAACGAAATTGCTGGATATTTGTTTTTATACTGTTAATTAAACTTCATTAGAGCCTCTCTAATGCATGTTTCAAATGTAAGTGTACTTTTGGGTATGGTATATTTTCCGTGAAGAAGAGGTACGGTAAAATTTGCTAACCTTCTAACCACATCTGCAATAGTTGGAGTCACTCTTAGGGAAGTCAATTTGCAGTACCTCTTTTAGGATTTTGCATTTTTTTTTTCCCCTTCAAATTTTGCAATATGTGTTACAACTTACAATGTAACAATTTGTTGAAATTAATGACTTATAATTCAAATGATACTTTCATCTCTCTACATTCGTTGAATAGAGTTTAATTCTTACATTCTTCTTCCCTTGAATCAAAAGAATTGTTTATTAAAAGGGAATGAAATTGAGGTTTGAGAGGGGCAAGTGGAGGACTGACTTAGGGAGACTTGAACTTAATAAGAAGCATTACAAATTAACACCATGTTTTCTTAGTCTTACCCGCCAATTTTGAAAAGGGGTCATTAGGCCGTTTTGCACCACTCAATCTGCCTACATAAGAACCCAGCGCCAACATTTGAATTCACAATAATCTCATTCTTAAGTCTCCTCCTCTCAACCCTCTTCATTTCCCTCTCTCTTCCTTCTCCTTGAGTTGCATTTGGAAGTGAATGATGGGTTCCCATTATTTTGCACAAGCCCTAGCAATGGTGCTAATTGCTTCAATGCTGGCAGTTGGCTCAGCCAACAAGGATTGGAAATATGGCAACTACACTGGTTGGGGTTTCAACCATGGCTCATATCACCTCAACGAGACCAAAGGACCCAACAAAATCACAGTTGGTGGGTCAGAAAACTGGCATTACGGATTTAACTACAAACAGTGGGCTTTGCAAAATGGCCCATTTTACATCAAGGATACTCTAGGTGAGTTTTCATCTTTAGCTTACTAAGGATATTGACAATTTGATAACATAACATGTCTAGCAACAGAAAGGTCGCTCGCTTATATTTGTTATAATTATATTAACTTTTTTACGCAATTTGCTTCACTATAAGCAACCCTTTTCCATGATGAACTTGCAGTTTTCAAGTATATGCCATCCCAAAACACCACACGTCCCACAGCGTGTATTTGTTTCAAAACCCTTGGAGCTTCATGAATTGTGACTTAAGCCAAGCTAGGATGGTTGGAAATCAGACACAAGGAGGAGGAGAAGGCTTTGAGTTTGTGCTCAAGAAGTGGAAGCCTTACTACTTCGCTTGTGGCGAGCACGATGGCCATCATTGTAATGAAGGACTGATGAGGTTCATCGTCTTCCCAATGTATCGCGGCTGGCATTACTGATCTTCTGGCTATGGAGCCTTTCTAATTAGTTTTTTGAGCAAATAACAAGACTTGTTAAGCAAGTTTTGAGAAAGTATAGTTGATAATTTCATGATTGTTAATTCTTGTTATCTATTTTAAAGATATAATACTATATGAGTACGCGTGTGCCATTTATTTTTTTTTTTGTAACAGAAGTTTTTAATCAAGCATTCAAACATTCGTGTCCTCCTACGTTAAATTATTAACCTTATTAGCCAAACATCCATGCAAACATTCACAAAAAGGACTACATCAACTTGACATTTTCTGTTTACTAATTTATTAGTTTAATTATATGAACTTGGATTGGGACGTCAAAGAGCAGCTAAATACACCTTCTATGCGACAGTCCTTGAGTCTCTGGCCATTGGAATGGTTTGCATGATTGTCGTCTTGATAACCCAAGACTACTTTTCTGTCATCTTCGCAAGCAAGGAATTGCAACAAGCTGCTGCAAAGCTTTCTTCTTGGAATTACCATGGTTCTGTCCTCAGTTCCCTCTCTGTATGCAGGACCCTTCCCCTTTTAATTTTTACTGGATTCATGATTTCAGGTGTTGCTATTGGAGGTGGATGGCAAGGACTGGTGGCTTAGATCAACTTGGGTTGTTGGTTATTACATTTTTGGCCTCCCACTTGGGTTCCTTCTTGGTTATAAAGCAAACTTGGGAGTGAAGGTAAAACATTTCAGTCTCAGTTCCACAGCTAAATTTTGTGAGATTCTTTCATCTTCACGGTCTCTAATCTTTGTTTTGTCCAGCCAGTTTTATTACCAACATTTGTTCATGTTGTAGGGAATTTATGGAGGCATGATATGTGGAACTGCTCTTCAAACGTTGCTTCTTTTGATAGTGCTTCATAGAACCCTCTGGAACAAGGAGGTAAGTTAAAACTGCTATAAAAATCGATAAGGTCTTCAGCATTCCCGGTGAAAGGCAATAATCGTAATTTTTTTCCTTGGCAGGTTGAACAATCTTCGGAGTGAATGAAGAAGTGGGAAAGACGTTGAAGATGAGAAGATAGCTAACAGTATATGAAATTGATCCTAAAAGAAATTCATATCATGTTTCTCCTCAGACTAGATAGTCCTGAGTACCTAAAATCTCCCTGCTTATATTGGCCTGAATTTCTCTGGAAGTCATGTTTTAGAGTCGCAGGGTGCTCTTCCAATTTTTGTGTTGACACAATTTTAAACCAACATGATTTGCTCCCGGCAAGAGAGTTTACCTGCCGACCAGTGGTATAGAATTTACCTGTCAATTTCATTCAACTGGTTTATCTGATTTCCCCTTTTCAGGGTTCTCTTTCATCATCAATGTTGTCAATTTGTTTTAATTGCTTTCAGCCAAAATATGACAATTATGCGCACAAAACCCTAGAGCACAACGGAAACATAATAGAGAAAAAATTGGCGACCATTCTAATGCAACATTAATACAACAAATTTTGCATTCCACCAAATGATGAAACGGAACCATTTCATAAAAAGGAAAATTGTCTCAAACATGGACCACGAGTTCGGAACTACATAATAGGCAACTCTAACTAGTAAGTAGTTAAAACTAGAAAGGATAACTTATCAAACCATGCTGCTCATGGGTGATCATAATATACATGGCCAACAATTCTAAGCAGCAGTTTTTGACTTCTTTGGTACACGATAGCCACCAACAACACAAGCATGGTCGCGCTCAAAAGGTTCAAGAGTGACTTGTTCCATAGGCTTAAACTGATCTGCCTGCAGCCTCTTCACCTCCTGTTGGAAGACTGCTTCCGCAGGCGAGGTTGAATCAATGCAATTGGCCTGAAATGACAAACTACATTTATCAAACACTGGACTATGCAGCGAGTGGCAACTTTCCACCGTCTAGCTTGACTTAAACGAATATAATAGGCTAAGGGACGTCATGTCTTATGACAAAGACTACTGAGAATTTTGAAAGCAAACCTTAATTGAGATAACGAAGTGACCTCCAGCCTTGAGAAAATACGACGCATTCAATGCTACAATCCTAGCCTGCAAAATCATTAAAGAGAGCAAACAATTTTTAGATGCAAATAACTTAAGTGAGCTAGGAGAAACCGGTGGCAAGAGATTGTGGCCAAGCCTAAGGCCTCAACCCCGAGTGCCTTGCCAACACCATCATAACATTGACGTGCAGGCTACCAGAAAAACAAGAGAGAGAGAGAGAGAGAGAGAGAGAGAGAGAGAGAGAGAGAGAGAGAGAGAGAGTGATAAGGCAAGCAACACCACAAAATCAACTACTTGACATCAGGAGCATCAGAAACTCGACTTACATCACCCATTATGTCTTGAAGGGGAATCCGAGTACTTCGTCACATGCTCAATATAGTAGTAAACACAACTTCTACAAATACATTTAAGGGACATAAAGAAAGAAATAAATAAATGCATGACTCATGACATGACAAAATGGGTAGAACAAGTATCTAGTTCCAAAACAAGAATGGGTAGAACAAGTACATACAAAGCCTTGTAAGCAAAAAAGGAATAAGCAAGAAAAAAGGTTGTCTTAATACACTGAGCCGATGAAAAAGACACAAACAGAAAGGGCATTTCAAAAGACAAACGCATTACGCATCAGAAAACTCGAGCTCACATCATACATGACATCCTGAAGGGGAATCCGAGTTAACTCATCACATGCGTGAAAGAAAACACAAAACAATTATGCTTTGTCGAAAACATAAAATACCAACTCAGATAATAACAAATGCAACACAGGTGATATGAATTAGTAAACCAATAAGCTAAAAGAACAAACCCACATGAAGTATGGAAATCCTTGAACTTTCAAAAGCCTCAAGAAAAGGCTCTGCCACCAGCTCAACCAAAGAATACCACCCCGAGTCTCTCCATATTTAAAGTTATATGCTAGCAAAGACAAGAATTGCAAGAAACAAACCTGATCAGGTTGTGCAACATCAGAAAATATCACATCAACCATGCCAACAAGCATACGATATTTAGCTGGATGTCTGGCATCTTCAATAATGGGTATAACATTTGTGCGCTTCTTTGCCATGTTTACCAAGTCTCTGCCACTTCTATGAGAAAACTCCACTGCATAAACAACTCCAGTCTACAAAAACAACAGCAGTTATAAGAATCTATTATCAGCTTAACCAATTTAAGAACTGCAGTATTAAAAATAACACTTACAGGGCCAACAATGTCAGACACATGAGACACTGTAGTGCCAGAAGCAGCACCAAGGTAGAGAACGCGAGCACCAGGTTTCTTCATCGACATACAGAAACAGAGAGATTGTAAACTCAAAATCATGGATAGTAGACAAAACAGAATGGAGGAAAACCTGGAATCAAAACTTACAATCCATATATCATCAACACCACCGAGAATAGCAGCAGCCAACTTAGAACGGAAAGGGTTCCAAATTCTATATTCAACTTTTGTTCCATCCTCATCCTGAAAGGAAGCAAATGCACTTTAAGGTGAACTTCAAATTTTTTATTACATTCATCAACCATGAAAATACAAATTGCAAGACACAGCAGGAACCAATAAGTCATCCGTAAAGCTATTGCTTTGAAAATCAATTGTGTTGAAGGCATTTAAATAAGAAAACTAACGAAAGAAACGGACCTGAACAGATATCCTCTTCTCGTTGTAGACAGCTTCCCCGGGCACCATATTCTTGGTTACAAGAGCATCTTCTTTACCCTTGGCAATGAACACCCCTTCATGTCTGTGAGGCTCGACAACTACTTTGTTTCCACCCTTCATTCCTCCCCTTCCACCACCACGGCCTCTTCCTCCACGGCCTCCACGATCACCGCCACGTCCTCCGCCACGGCTTTTAAAGGCACTACCACCTCTGTCACCGCCTCTTCCACCACCACCAAACCTGCCTCCTCCTCTTCCACCTCTCCCTCCATCACCCCTGCCCCTGAATCCACCACCGCTACCACCACGACCTGCACAAAACCCACAAAACTATAAGGGCTGCTGCTGAAACTTCCCAACAATAACAACCATAAACTCAAAAAAGTAAAACAACTCAGAAACTAAGAACCCAAATGAAGAGTGCATAGTAAAGAACTGAAATTTTATTTATATTTTGTTGAAAACAAATTACCCAACAAAAAAAAACACATTCAGAAGAACCAAACCAAAAGCATAAAACGTATTTTCAGCAGACTACACAGATAAATCCTATTTTGCTTTACCTCGAGGAGGTGCCATCTCTGCGATTGTTGTTGTGAGCAAACGGCTATGGAGATGAGGCGGCAGCGAGAATATGGAGATGAGGCGCAGCGAGAAGCTTTATAATGTGCGCTTTAGGGTTGTTTTTTTTTTTTTTTTTGAAAGAGCGCTTTAGGGTTTAGGGTTTTGATGTTACTGTCCTACTTGGATGCGTGTGATGTGGTGTGGTGATAATTTACTCAGCAGTAACTCGCTGCGGTAACTCAGGCGATAACATTGGGCCAAAGCGGCCCAAACAATGCATTTATCTGCTTCTTTTACTCAACAAGCTGTATGTAGCCCAAGGCCCATAACACTAGAAAACGGAGCATTTATAATGAGGGGGTTATGTTGAGGGATTTAATTCAGCCTTGCAATGCCGATGGAGTCAGCTCAGTGAAAAATAACCTTAATTTGTAGACAAATGGTCTTTTGGATCTAGTCTTAGCAGTTTGTGTGTGAGAAAACCCCATTTCTCCTTCCTAACTTTGGAGAATTCATTCGTGCAATAATAACTCTAAAATTAATCGAATGGATATTAAGGATCCCCGCATTATAACCACTCATTACAGTGCTAGAAAACATACACAAAGGGTTAAATGAGTTACGGATCTTTGTGTTTCTTATTCTTTTGGGAGGGCCTCTAACTAGTATGGATTGATTGACAAGGCCCAATTTAAATGGGTCAGTCTGTTAGGCCTTCTCTAACTTAACTCTTCTGGAATTTAGTGAATTTTCTATCAAATTTTTCCCTTTTCATCTAACTTGTCGACTCATAGCCTACACCATGTGTGCTCCTTGCTCATGCTTCATGTGATTGGAAGGACGAACCCTAGTCCCTAACTATAACCATGTAGAACTCATAGGATGGAATCATGACCTCCATGTAAAAATACAATGATCAAGAGCCAAATCTGTCTAAATCTTTGGGTTGGTTGGCAGTTGGGAAAACGTTCCTTCATGGATGGACCATTATGTGATTAATGAAGAGGGTACATAGTACCCCTTTTGATTTTGTGGTTAGCTTCCCTTCACCTATTTTCTTGTGGTTGTGGTTGGGGTTAGCTTTCACTCACTACTAGATGGTAGACCAATGTATTTGGAATTTTTTTTTTATCAAATAAAAACTTTATTAGATAAACTTTAACGGTACAATTAAAGACATCAACAAGACATCTGAAATATCAATCCGGGGGGGGGGGGGGGGGGGGGGGGGGGGGGGGGATGTAGAATGAACTTTAGAGAACATGAGCGGCATTAGGGAGAGGGTTTTGGGAGCATGATTTGATTGAGATTATAGACTAAAATGAGTGATGGGGAACTTCAATCTAACTATGGCTTAGAAGAAACCACAACTAAAAGTATTTTATTCAAAACGTCCCAATAGACTTATTCACTAACCTAAAAGGAAAAGACGAGAAGAGATGGGAAGAGGGGTAGTGACGCTTCTTCCTCCTCTCCCTCTATGAAGTTTTCCTTTAGAACTCACAGAAGGAAAGAGCGGCTAGGATTTGTTGGGAGAAAAAATTACCTATGTATCTGGATTTAAGTTGACTTCCAAGTGATTTGTTCTATTCCCCCTAGCATGACCATTGTGTGTGAAAGTGGAAAATTATCAATGGAAATTACTATGATGTGCAATATGGACGTAACAAATGTGATAATGGGGACTTTGTAAGACGTCTACATAGCATTTGTCTCCGCACTGACGATCATAATCAAACATCATCATCTTTGCACCTCTTTTTTGAAAAACAAATAATGCTTTCTCTTGTTAAATGGCATTGCTTATTTGTACCACTTTTACTGATCACCTCTCTAATACACGTGGGTCTCACATATATTGGCATTACTAAATTGATACTTATTTTGCCAGACTGTGAATCTAAACCACATTCAGAGACAAAAAGCATACTTTAATAATCTAACAAGAGAGCATTAGTCTATAATCAATATATGGGTAATCACTGATTTGTCTTTGGGCTTACAACCAGGCTGTGATGTGTAGTTTAACTGGCTTTGTGGTTGACCAAAAAAAAAAAAAAATGGCTTTGTGCATTGTTTGAAAACTTAGTTAATAAAGAGAGATTCATGCACAAGAGTAGTGGAACAGTTGCTGTAGGTGAAAGGTAAATGTTCGGCAAAATAAGGAGATATTGTTTTCAGAAGAGTTGAATATGATTTCAGAAGGGGTTGGAATCAAAAGGACATGAGCTCAAATAAGCTTTAAGTTATTCATTGAAGAAGATGATGGAACTAATACTAGTGGTTGTTTTCAGAAGGTGTTATGATCATGGGTCTTCAACTTTAATGTTCATCATTTTCATCAGTAGGGCAGTCTTTTGATTAATTTTATGGGGTAAGGCTGCGGAGAGGTCAGAACTCAGAACTGCAAAACAAGTCTAAAATCAACATCAATGAGGTTGGTTTTGGTTGTGACAGCCCAATTCACTTGAATGCTACTTTATTTCAGAATTGCAAAAGTAAAAATTATAACCTAGAAATCTCTAATTAGTCTCCATCCTTGGTAGAAAGAATGGTACATTTTTTTCCTTCTTTTCTTACATTAGTAGATATGGGCTTAGTCAAGTTGGTTAGAGCGGATGTGCTCCATACCCTGCACATGAGCTCGAATTTCTCTCCATATATGATTTAGATTATATTAAAATAGAATATCGTTTGTATAAGAAGGGTGCAAAAAGCATTTTCTTCTTATTATTAAAAGTTTTCTGTAAGCTTCTCATACATACCTAAAATACTACCCAACTACTTGGCAAAAATGGCTTCATGCACAAGATCTCCCAAACATGTAATTACAAATGCAAAAGGGTAATTAGAGTGGTTAATCCAGAACTGTTTTTATGTGCAGGTAGGTGACCTCTGCTTCATTTTTAAGTGGCATTGATTAGGCGCGAAAATGTTAGTTTATATTATAGGAGGTCAAATGTGTGTCCAAATGTCAAAAACATGTTGATGAGAAAGAGAGATTGTTTATTCCCTCACAATGTCATGTAGTGGGGAACGCACTCATTGAAGTTCCATAATGGGATAATGGGGGATGAAATTTCAAAGTCACTTGAACTTGGAATGAATAATGTTGAGGACCCTTTAAGAAACAACAAAGTTGATGAAGGGTCAAAAAGGAAAATAAATTTAAAAAAACAAAAACAAAAAGAATATATAAGTGGGAATTTCCATGAGAGATTGGAAACCCACTTTGGCAATCCACAGCCTCTCTCTTGATCGAACTCAGTCACAACCATCATTGTGAGGACTTTAGCTTTTTTACTTTTTTTTTGGATGGATTCTTCAGAGTGAAACAGAATATATCAAATCCTAGAAAGTGTTATTATTCTAACCATATCATTAATTGGTAAAAAAAAAAAAGAAGAAAAAGAAAATTACATTACCATCAAGGCCTAACATATATGGATTGAATCATTGAATTTTCTTTGGTTTTTTAGGTTTGCAGTTCAAATGGTCATTGTAGAAACAGAAAAAGAAAAGTCTATTGGATTTGATCATAATTGAAGGGGAATTGACCATAGGGAAAAAGCTATAAGGTATGGCCCCTTGGGGCTGCTCCCTTGAGCATATTTCTGAGCAAGTAATGACTTGTCATTATGGACACTGCTTGTCTATTTCTCGTGATGTTTAACATTTTATGGCCGACTCTTTTGTGTCTAGTTGCACAAATATGTATGGGAGAACAAAAGAGAGAAACTTACATGTCACGAAGTGTATATTTTCTTGTCATAACATAATAGATATATATAAATGGATATACACCTCGTTGCATATAAGTTTTAATCGAATGAGGGGATTTATAAGAAGTACAAGCACCCTCCTATTATTGCATGCGTTTGTTCGGATGGGTCCATGTTAATAAATACCTGTCACGAACTGCATTCTTCTTGTTGAGTTTGAGATAAATTCATTGTCCTTTTACTACTGTGTAATTAACATAGGATTACCAAAACAACAATCATTAGCATTGGTGATAGTCATGAAAGATTATGTTTAGTCAGTATCATAATTTACCGATCATCTTCATTGGATGACAATTTTTCAAAACAATACGAGACATGTATGGGTTAGGGTTAGCATTACTTGATACGAACTCATAAATAACAAGATTTATTATAATACGAACTCATACGATACGATTATCATCATTAGATAAAACCACTTTTCAAAAGAATATTGTTTTTTTTTTTTGGCAAAAAAAATAAAAAAAATTTAAAAGAAAAAAAAGATTGAAAATGATAAGTTGTATAAGATTTTAGGCAATGAATTTTTACCCTAAGGAAGATGTTTGTGTTTGTATGAAGGAGGATATAAAAAAGTTACCGAGTTTCTTGATTTTGCTATCATTTAGATGATATGAGAAGTATACAATACAAGTGATATGTTTAATTTAAAAATGAATATCATAATCTTAATTTAAAAATACGACACAATTATTAAACAAATCAAGTTTTTTATATATAAATTTTTTGCATACAAGTAATTGTCTAATTAACTTACAGAAAGAAGATTCAAACCTGACTAAAAGAATGCTGGCTCAACGCCTGGTCTAAAACCAGC
The DNA here is from genome assembly GCA_020226455.1 of Prunus salicina. Taxonomy (NCBI): domain Eukaryota; kingdom Viridiplantae; phylum Streptophyta; class Magnoliopsida; order Rosales; family Rosaceae; genus Prunus; species Prunus salicina. Next base: position 9,785,207 of record CM035347.1, read on the forward strand.
TATTATTAAGGTACCTAACTTAACTTAGATAATCTAATTACCTAACTAACACGCATTGACTAGCATTCAACGTAAAGCAAAAATGATGCGATTCAACACAACTTGATTGCCATCTCTAATTTATGTGATTTCCATCTCCAATTATAAGCTAAGTAATTTTCAATTGACTTAATGAGAACCACAAGATTGCATGCAAATTGACCACTTAGCTACTATTATATACTTCCTCCTCTGCATACATGCAAGACATAAAACAAAAGCTCATGAAAGAGAAGGAAGAGAGGAAGAAAAGCTATGTGTGTGTATATATATATAATAACTATGATGAGGAAATGAGATATAAAATAAAATTATAATAAGAAGGATTATCTTTTTGGATACTTGTTGTGAGATCTCCATTTTTTTTTCATTTTTTTTTCCAGTTCAAATGATTGAATAGATGGGTCATTCATTAGCAAAACATGAAACAAAATGAGAAAAAAAAGGAAAAAAAAACTGATAATAAATCAGGCCAATACACTTACATTCTGCACTCCTTTCGTAATTTTAATTTGAATAATCTATGTGTGTGTATATATAAATAAATAAATGTTCACTGCTCTAGGAATTAGGACTTACGAGATCATGAGCAATAATAAAATATGGGGATACGGATCATTTTCTCACTGTACTGATCTATGCTTCCCTGTTTCCCGTCTTCCTCAATAATTGTGCTTTCATGAGTATTGATTAGAATTTAATTATGATTTACGTTATTTAACTGCCCCACTAAATAGAATAAACAATTCTGCCGTATATGAAGATGAGAAAAGGCATAGCTAGAGAAATGATCTAAAATAGCATTATATTGAGAAATACTTTTGGAAGAAAAAATCTCTTAAAACGAAGAACACCAATGCTGAATTATATAACTTGCAAATACAAGGAGACGTGAATTAGGTCAGTTGATGAAGACAATGTGTTCTTCTCCTTTGCACTAAAGTTTGATCTCCCTCTTTGTACATTAAAGTAGTTTATAATATCGTAGTGTGTTCTATTCCCTTGCACCAAAGTTCAATTCCTCTTTTCGTACATTAAAGTAGTTTATAATATCATTTTAGTTAAAAAAAAAACTTGGAAACATAATCTAAAGAATTTATTAATAAATACAGTAAAAATGGGAATTTTTTTTTTTGGTTGAAAAAATGGGAAGTATATTTGAAAAAATAATTGTGACTTTTGTATTTGGTGCCTTTGGGGTCTAAAAATAAAATAATAGTGACTTTACCAAGGGCAAGGGGCATTGGGCATTGGGCAATGACTAATCCACTTTCCAATTTTCTTCCTTGTCTTGGCGTCATCTTGAAGAATGAAGACCAGAGCACCACCCCCAAACCTCAAGTGCCCAAAAATACCCAATCCCAAGTTCCCTTCCCAACCCCAAAATCCCAACTCACAAACAAAAACCCCTCAACCAAAAAGAAAAAAAGAAAAAACTCCATGTGCTTGACCCGTGGCCAGTGAGATCATACAAGGCTACAAGCTACAGCTCACTCCCTCACTTCCATCTCCCTCAGTCCTCTCTCTCTCGTCGTCCTCCTCCCCCAACAAATCCTCATTCTCTCTCTCAACGCATTTACACCTTTTCCCCACCTTTTATAATTAACTCCAACAGCTCCACCAGCCCCTGCTTCTCTCTCTCTCTCTCTCTCTCTCTCTCTCTCTCTCTCTCTCTCTATGCAACACAAGAAAAGTGGAGCAACAACAACACCCAACAGCATTCACAAACAAACCCTAGAGCTAGAGCTACACTGACACACATTTTCACAATGGCACATCCATAGCCATTGAATTAAGCAACCATTCAACCTCAAAGCCTCAACCTTTGACCCAGTTGAGCTCAGACCTCTCAAATCCCCCACTCACACTCTTCATTTGAATTCACCATGGGAACCTGCACTTCAAAGCCACCAAAACCCAACCCATATTCATCCAGAGACCCAAATGACCAAACCAACCCTTCACAAACCCCCAAATCCCTCCCATCGCTCACCCCTCACCACCACAAGGACGACGTCGTTTCCCGGCAGTCCCAATCCCAGTCCCCCTTCTTCCCCTTCTACAGTCCGAGCCCCGCCCATTACCTCAAGAAGTCCTCTCCGGCGAGGACCAAGAGCGCCACTTCCACTCCCAGCCGCTTTTTCCGGCGACCCTTTCCCCCGCCGTCGCCGGCCAAACACATAAAGGCCGTGCTGGCTCGGCGGCTCGGCAAAAAGGCCTCGGCTTCGGTGGCGATACCGGAGGATGCTGAGGACGAAGATGGGGTTGAGCTGGACAAGAGGTTTGGGTTTTCTAAGGAGTTAACAAGCCGATTGGAGGTTGGCGACGAAGTGGGTCGAGGGCATTTTGGGTATACTTGCTCTGCTAGGTTCAAGAAGGGTGAGTTTAAGGGTCAGCAGGTTGCTGTCAAGGTCATCCCCAAATCAAAGGTTCGTGCTTTCTTTAATTCCTTATCTCTTTAGCTCATCTATGAATGCTCTCATTTGCTTAGGATTGAATTGATAATAAGGAGCATGTATGCTTTTTTTTTCTTTCTATTGTTGTAAGAATTGGATTTGCTCCAACCCGTTTGCTTAATGTTGCTGGATAAAAGTCGGGTTCTTTTTATTATTTATTATTTATTTTTGTCATTCTTCACTTCAAGATAAAAGCTGAGATTTTAGGCCTATGTTGAATCCCTGGTATTAGTATTGTTGTTGTGGGTCTTGTGGGTGGAGCCAGGGAATGGTGGTTTGTGGTTTATTAAATTAGGTACTGTACTAGTTTACTGTGTGATTATGTTAATTCCTACCTGAGTGAAGACTCAAGGTTGAATGCAACACAAGGAAGATCTTTACAAGATCTTGTCATGTGTTCATATCAATTGACTGTTGAGGAATCCTTCTAGATATAGAATATTAGGCATTAATTTTTTTTTAAAGATGTATACAGCTCCACATCTTGGAACTTTGAGTGAAAGGGGTGTAAAGTGACCAACTTGTTTGTTTATTGCTTTTCTTTGGTCAATGATAGGTGTTGATCTCTTGGCCTACTTGATCCAACTGAATGGCTTACACCATGTTTTGCCACACAAGTTGGGATATTTTATTTCAAATCACATTTTGGAACGAAAGTACATTTTTCCTCGAAACAATTAGCATGTTTGGTGATTGATTGAATTCCATGTAGTGGGAATAGGAATAAACACAACTGTTTATTTTCCTTTCTTTAACGGCTTCTCCTCCATATAACACTTCGTTGATGTCTAAGATGTGACAGTTCCTTCTAAAGGATAAACAAAGCATACAGTCCAAGAGTTGCGAGTGGACCTAAATATGGACAAAAGTCATGGTCCAAATTGTGGTTTTGGTCTTCACAGTGGCATATAATTGAACTAGATCATATGGCAGCCAATCGATGATCACAGCCGGGTAACAACCCATGATCACAGCCATCCCAAACTGCCGAAAACTTTTCATAGGTCACATTTCACGATATTGACTAAATACATGGTAACCATCAGAACCCTCATTAGGTGGTGACACTTATTCCAAGAGGAAAGAAACATTGTACTTAATCTTTTGTTGTTTTGTGTTCTGACGATCGTGTACCATGAGGTGGTTCAGCAATAATTGGAGCTATATGATGACTGGTATATTATTTTGAACAAAGTTACAAAAGATCTATGTCCAACCAATACTAAGAAATATGGGACTGAAGCTGAACAATATCCAGGGTCAAGCTGACTCAATCTACCCACTCTTTCATTAAAGAATAGAAGATGACGACTTTGCTTTCCTTCCTTACAAGTCATTCTTAAAGAAAGACGGGGAAGAGAAAAAACTCTTGAGGGATAGCAGCGGACATCTTTCGAGCCTCTAATAAGCATAAAATTTGCCTCATATGCTGGGAGAACAGAGTTTAATTATTTTTATATAAAGTAGATTACGTATTACGAATGTTGAACAAATGCAAAATTGGATGAGGCAAATACTCCAGTTGCCTGGGAAAAAGGTCCAAGATCATGACTGGTACAGTGGAATACTGGTATCTAATTGGATTTGAAGTCCTGTTTCCTGAGTAAATTTGGAGGTGAAATATAAGATGTGAAGTACTTAAAGAAGTATATAGAAGGCCATGACAATGCATTACTGTGAGATGTGTTATAAGTGGTGGTTTTGGTTGTTAATATTTTGAGATAATATGCAGTTTCTGTATTTTTGTTATGATAATTTATTGTCATGCCAATGTATTCTTTGTTGTTAGATGACAACTGCCATTGCAATCGAGGATGTGAGAAGGGAGGTCAAGATATTGCGTGCCTTGACGGGACATAGCAATCTAGTTCAGTTCTATGATGCATTTGAAGACAGTGATAATGTCTACATAGTAATGGAGTAAGCTTAAAATTTGAATTACTATTTAATACTACATCTGGTTTTTCTTTTGCACAAGTAATAGTTATTGACTGAGGTGAAAAGTTATATTTTTCTGAATACTTCACTAAACTTGTCCCATTATTGAGTATGAGCAATTAATCCCCTTGGCGAGGTTGTATGATTCAGTAGGTTTTCTGTTCTTCATTTTTTATTAATTTACATTATATGGAAGATCGCTTAATGCTCTCTGAATTTACGGTATTCAAATTTTTTGACATTTCAGGTTATGCGAAGGTGGGGAGCTTTTAGATAGAATACTTTCAAGGTATTTTTTAGATGATAGTATATAAAAAAAAAATTAAAAATCTTCCTCGGGACTTTCAGATGCTGTTAATTGTCGCCACTAACTTGATATCATGTTACTTCTGAAGGGGCGGGAAATACTCGGAAGATGATGCGAAGACTGTCATGGTTCAAATACTGAATGTTGTTGCGTTTTGTCATCTTCAGGGTGTGGTGCATCGGGATCTTAAGCCAGAGGTGGAACATATTCTTTTCTTTTCTTGTTATGAGATGCCTGTTTAAAGGTTACATTTGTTATGAAGATCTGAGTATAGGAACGTGGGTGTGGGTATTGACTGAATGAAGGGGCGTTCTGATAGTGGATGAGGCTGATTAATCTTGCCCGCACTATCAGGTTTAGGGGGGAAAACATTCTTAATTTAGATTCAAGTGTTCTCCTCCCCAACCCCCAACAATTTATACAAGAAATGGAACTGCCACAACTGATGCTTGCTTTTATACAACAGAGAGGCTGTAGTAAAATCCGCATATGTTTCAATTGACTGGATACGTAGTTTCCCAAAAATTATTTGACTGTTTCAAATTAGTGAAACTAATACATGGTTGATTCTTGTGGACTAAGATTAAACGTCATCTTTAGGAGAACTAAAACCTATTTCTCTTTTGGACTAAGTTTAAACACTATCTGTAGCAGGACTAAACCACTTTTTTTTCTGGACTAAAATTCTTTTCTAGTATTGTTATTACTATTTGATGCTTCCGATCTCATAAACTTGTATCGGTAGATTTTCCATGGGTCTCATAAGTTCCCAGCCTGTACCTTCAGTTCCCAGATTTCTGATGTCATTGCTGTAATTGCTGTAGCTGAGGTTCCCAGCTTTTTCTTTAGCAGGTGTTTTTGAAGAACTGAAGAAAAAGCCCGAGTATTGACCCATATATGCTTGGTCCATATGGTATCTTTATGTGCTTTGTTCAAAAGACGTTTTATGTGGGAAGTGTAGGGTTTCCTCCTAACAATTTACAAGAAAACTGATGTCTCCCCATATTGCTGTGCCAGATATCTTGATACATATGTCAGATATCCATCATTAAAGCTATATATTTGTTACTGTTGATTGTTCTATATGTAATTATATTTGTATCAAACTAATGTTCTTTTTTCATTTTTCTTATCAGAACTTTTTGTATTCCGCTAAGGATGAGAATTCCCAGTTGAAAGCCATTGATTTTGGCTTATCAGATTTTGCCAAACCAGGTATGTCCTTTCTTGAATAATCCAGCTCTATCTTCTTATCAATGTCTCAGCCTTTGGAGTTTGGAGGGGGGGTTTTAATACTCATTCTGGCTTACAGATGAGAGGCTTAATGATATTGTTGGAAGCGCATACTATGTCGCACCTGAGGTTCTACATAGATCTTATAGTACAGAGGCTGATGTTTGGAGCATAGGTGTAATAGCATATATCTTTTATGTGGTAGTCGCCCATTTTGGGCCCGGACTGAGTCTGGGATTTTTCGAGCGGTGTTGAAAGCTGATCCCAGTTTTGATGAAGCACCTTGGCCATCTTTATCTCCTGAAGCAAAGGACTTTGTTAAACGCTTATTGAACAAGGACCCTCGGAAACGAATGACAGCAGCGCAGGCTTTAAGTGAGTCTTCTCTATCTCTATTATGTATTTTCTGCCATCACTTTCCTGAGTCACTGACCATAATCTTTTGTTGGCAGGTCATCCTTGGATCAGGAATTATAATGATGTAAAAGTGCCTCTTGATATTTTAATATTTAGACTCATGAAGGTTTATATGCGATCATCATCACTTCGAAAGGCTGCTTTAAGGGTGTGTATATGTTTTCACTGACGAAAGAAAGAGAACTTTTTCTCGAATTTTGCCCATGCTGAATCAGATTCTTGGTCTTAAGAATTTTGTATATCAAGTCAAATGATTGGGTTAGTTTTCTTGTTGAATGGGATTCTCGTTTTTGCGTCCTAAAACATGTGAAAATTTGAGAATAATTATTAGTATTCCATAATTATTATGATGATCAATAAACCCATCAAAGCCTGGTAAAAATAAGGGAAGTAGCGGGGTTTGCTAAGGTGTTATCATCAATTACTCGATAATTGCTTCATCCAAATTATTCTTCTATGTGTGTGCATAGTTGTGTTTTTAATTTTTTGTTGTATGTTTTATATTGTTCATAACTTGAAATTTTGGTATACATATAATCAGTCTCTTAACAGTTCATTTTTATGTCAATTTTCGTGACAGGCCTTATCTAAGACATTGACTGTGGATGAGCTCTTTTATCTGAAGGAGCAGTTTGCACTATTGGAGCCAAACAAAAATGGCACTATAACTCTTGACAATATTAGAATGGTTGCTCTCTCTCTCTCTCTCTCTCTCTCTCTCTCTCTCTCTCTCTCTCTCTCTCTGAGATAAGTCAATGCTTATAGTATTCTTTTCATTTTGTCCTGGACAGGCCCTGATGAAAAATGCTACAGATGCAATGAAGGAGTCTCGCATTCCTGATCTCATTGCATCGGTAATAATGTGGATGCTATTTTTTATCTTTGATGTTCCTTGACTTTTTCTGTTGTGTTAGGTCTCATAGGTTGTAAATTTACTGACTGATTATTTCTTCCATGACAGCTAAATGCACTTCAATACAGAAGAATGGATTTTGAAGAGTTCTGTGCAGCTGCATTAAGTGTTCATCAGCTGGAGGCACTTGATCGTTGGGAACAACATGCACGATGTGCATATGAACTTTTCGAGAAGGATGGAAACAGGGCAATTGTCATTGAAGAACTCGCTTCAGTAAGTTGAAATTTTATTGTCACATTTTGCAGTGTTGCTATAAATTAAATTAAAGAGTTTGATTATCATAGGTTGATTTCTGAGCATTCATGTTAGTTATTAATTGGAGTTGATTTACATCTCTAACCTATTTCTATGTTACTTGTTACCCTGGTAAAACAATCAGAATATTGGAACTAGTTTCTGTGGAGAGAACTAATTATATTAAAGAGTTTTGGATAAACCAGACTTTTGGTCCTTGTTTTTTCACTTGTTTTAACCAAGTCCTTTTATTTTTCAAATAAAAATCAATGTCATTCATTCCTCCATCACAATAATAATTGCTAGTTTGCTTCATATCCAGAGAAAAACAGGAAACTACTGTAGCTAGTAATTTAGTTGACCTCACTGTAAGCAATTTTAATGCTCAAATTCGGAAAAATGGAGTTATTATATTGTGTAGACTATAATACGGGTAGGTGGCAGGAACGCTGCATGGCATTTGCTCTATACTGACCTTTGACGTCATATCAGTAAACAGTGGTCCACATCAACAGTTTCGATAACAAAATTGTGATTATGATGCCTAACAGATCACATTGCTTCACTGAAAAATTGAAAGATTTAATTGAAACAATTGAAAAAGTAAGGACCATACTCCCAAAGTGTATGTTGGTCTAGGGTTTTTAATTTGTACGTCAGTGCATCCTATGCATCTGCATTTTAGTAGGATCCGCCAGTTGTCAAACCATTTAGAAAAAATGATCTTGACATGTTGATTTGCCTTTTCTTTTACTTCTTATTTTTACCATTCTAGAAACAAAAGATTTATAAGGCTTAGTACATTTTGGACTGTAGTGACTGAGACTACTGTTATTTACGTTATCTTCAAAATGTGTTTCAGGAACTTGGACTTGGTCCCTCAATTCCGCTTCATGTGGTTCTCCATGACTGGATTAGGCACACTGATGGGAAGCTAAGCTTCCTTGGCTTTGTGAAGTTGTTGCATGGTGTCTCCAGCCGGACGTTTGTGAAAGCATAGTGAAGTTATAGAACATTATTTGGGTATGCGTTTTAACCAAATGAGATGTGCTATGTGTTGATAGACGACGTGCATCCAATGATTGATTTTCAAGATTTGGAGATCTGATAAGATGGCCAATTTACAGTCTGCTTTGGCACATAGAAAGAGCCTTCCATGCCAATTTGGGGAGAGAGGCTTGAACTTCCCCCAGGACACTGCAGGTGCAAGCCTGGTTACCAGTTTGAATGCTGTGTTGTTGATATTCAGAGTGTAAAGCTGTAGTTAGTTTGCCTAAATGGGTAATTACATATTCTTCAACTCCTTAGATGCATTGTACACGTTAAATTATCCTCGTCTCCCCCAATCTGTCCAGTTACTGTGAAACATGCTTGAATGAATTGCCTCAGTATTGGAAAACTCCTCTGTGGCTTCAATTGAAAACCAAGCTTACAAGCAGTGTGGTAACAAAAAATAGTGTAACTAGTCTCACCTCCGGTAAGCATCTGGAAGTAAAATTTTTAGCTCTGGATGAAGGAACAAGAAGAACTACCTTCTCAGAGAATTAAAAGGAAAAATTGAAAAAAAAAGAAAAGTTTGAGTTTTGAGTTTGGGATCTCCTCCTGCTGTTGCAAGCCTTCTGGCTGAGGATGCTTTTGAGTTTATCAGGCTTAGGGATGCCCAAAATTATTTCTTGTTTTAAGCCTTTGGCTCTCCTGGGTACCAGCACAATTGGATTTTAAATTACAAAAATTGTTAGTATTCAACTACAACATAAGTCAAACGACTACTGGTTAGTAAGTTCTACGGCACTAACCACTCGTTTTGACCCTATAAAAAATGTAGTGGTGCTACACAGCAAAGACACCACCTATTTTTCAGAGTTTTGGTAATAATTAGTGTCTATATTAATTTAAATTTTTTAAGAATTGTAGACATGTGCTTAGCCAAGTTGATTAGAGTAGATGTGCTCCTCACTGTACCCGAATTTGAATTTCTCTCCCCATATTTTAGATTATATTAAAGTAGAACATCACTTGTATCGAAAAAACAAAAAGACTAAGAATTACACATAAGTACAGTTGACTTTAACAAAGTTCACTTTCATTGCACACGCCTCATACCCAAAACTTTCCCGTCTGGGTTAATATTTGGGTCCACCCTTTGTAATTTCCTGCAACTGCAACAATCTATTGCTTCCTTTGTCAAAACATGAGAGGCTAAAATATGAGACTATGGGAGACTATGAGAACTCCGATCTGATTTTTTCCTCCAATCCAATGACAGCCAATTTTTTTGCAATAAAATACTGAAAAAAATTCAGAAATTTAAAAAAAAAAACCCAAAAATTAATGAATTTTTTTCTATAAATACCAGCCAATTTTTTTTATTTTTATTAAATTTATCTAAAATTTGAAATTGAAAATTTTATCCGATTATGAGATATAAATAGTATTGACATATAGGAATCCGAAAATATTATCCAAATTAATTATTGAGGTAAAAAAAGTTGTGAAAAAAATAAAAAAATGAATAGTAATTGTCCTTTGCCATGGCAACGGGTGGAAACGAAAAATATTATTTGCAAGGGCAACTACTATTCACGTGAATAGTAACTGCCCTAGCTTCCCCTTTACCATGGCTAATGGCAAATGGGTGGAGTTGCTCTTACAGCAGGAATTTATACGAGAAGAAAGGGCTTGCTAACCAAACTCAATATTAATTACAAGTAGGTAGCTGGTGCCATTAATATTTTAATTAGTATCCTTCAATCCCCATACAATCAGACATTCCTCAAGAAACGACGCCCAACAAACCCAACCAAATATGCTGGAATTTTCCAATATGCTGGTTTGTGTTTCCAAGGCCTGGAACTGACAGCTGCAGTCTCCACAAGTCAAGCTAATATTTCCTGCTTTCACACTTCCAACATTTATTGCTCAATCTAACGAGGACTTCTGTGGTACATCTGCTTTCACGCATTCCTTCCCCTTCTTCCTTGTAATACCTCACCTACCCTTCTCTCTAGTTCATTTTCTTTCTGTTTGGCTCAATTCTGACGTAGTATCATGACTGATTTCTCTTATTCACATGCTTGAATCTTGAGAACCCTCTTCTTAGAAATCCCAAATTTATTTGATTTCTTCTATTTCCCCAAATCTGATTCACCTTTGATTCATTAAACTTCAACTATTATTTATTATGGCTTGTACTAAATCTCTAGTTGCTGCCCTTCTACTAAATCCAAATGGAGCAGATGCACACAAAGTTGCAGTCATGAACTGATGAAAACTTCCATCTCCTGCGAAATATGTGAAAAATGGAGAAGCTGGGATGGGTTTGATTGACTTTTGGGTTTAATTGATTTTTCATGTTCGGGTTTGATGGAGCTGTGTTTGATTCTTGATGTCTTGGCTTGATTGACTTTTGATGTTTGTGTTTCTTTTAGACGGGAGAGAGAGAGAGAGAGAGAGAGAGAGAGAGAGAGAGAGAGAGAGAGAGAGAGAGAGAGGGAGCTGAGGGAATGGGGGAGGGGGAGAGGTGTCGGGAAGGGAAGTAGGGGATGGGTTAGCTATTTTTAGTGGATGGGCAATTTGCTACATTTAGAGTCATTCCGTTTTTGCGTCATGGTACGTGCAATTGCGTAGTCTTTTTACAATTATCAAATTATTATGAGTAATTACATCTAAGTTCACAATATGTCTTGAAATTTTATATGCAATTATTTACAATGGATGTGCAATTGCACAACAATTCTAGGACATGCATTAACAACTGAAACATCGACAAAGGCATAGTCTCTTTGAAATTCCTTCCACTATTTGGAAATTGCATGGTTGTCTATACAAATGCTAACGACACAAATTACGTTCAATTACACATTACTCATATCGCAATTGAATTTGTAACTTACATCCTAAAGTCGAATAAGTATAAGAAATCGCTATTACACTTCATAACTTAGACCCTAAAGCCTAATAGCATATAATTTAAATAAATAAAAAACCCCTTAAATATCAACATACCATCCATTAGAATCACTAATAATCCTATCGCCCAAAATAAGTGACCAATTAATTGGTTCTCCATTTTTCTTGGCAAAAAAAAAAAAAAACTGGTTTTCTTTTTTAATTGTTACATATACTATATACTCATTAAAATATTACATTTGACTAAAAGAAATTAAAATATTATATAATAATGTATAGATACACATAGAAAAGAATAATTAGACTATCTATATTATATTTAGACCAAAAAAATAAAATGAATATAACTAATGTAGGGTTTAACATTGCAATTGAGAGCCATACTGTAAATCTAAGCTATTTACTCGAGACTTGAATCCAATTTCTTCAACTCACAGAGGTAAGGCCAAGGATTAAAATATCAGCCATGCAAATAATATCGGGCCTCCAATTTACGGATATTTCGGGGGATATATTGTTATCGTTTTAGGTATCGGGAAAAAAGAAGACAGATATTTGCATTGAAACACATAATTTTGGTATAAAACTTTCATAAACGTTATGTACATTATCAATGAATGTATTGAACAAATAAAACTCAAAATTTACTAATAATAAGATATACATATGATAAAATATAAGTGGTATGTAATGCGAGTTAATGAAAAGTTTGAAAATAAAATGTTGATTAGAATGAATAAACCATGCATAAATCCATAGTTTGTTTTAACATTGGATTACAATTTAGATAAGTGTCCATAGCTCCAATGAGGTTCAAACAATGAGAAACAACCATCTAGATTCATACAATAGTCATACCAAGTCACGTAACCCGAGCAGTTTGTAAGCCATGTTTGAACATGGTGCACATAGGTCTCTCTTGAGCTCCCTACTATCTTCCCATATATGAGATAGTTAGGATTAACCTAACTAGTAGGAAGGGGTGGCCTTGGAATAGTGCAAGCGGTGCCAATGCACAGGGCCCCTGATTTTTGAGGACCCCCTAAATTTTTTTTATTTTATATAATTTATATTAATATTATAACAACTGTATATATACTCCAACGTGCAACAAATTGACACAAAAGTTTATTTAGTGGAGTTGGTTTCTAGTGCATATCCCTTGGTAGAAGGCTTACGTGGAAAATTTTAAGAATTTTTTTTTAAATAGTTTTAAAAAAGAAGCATGTGAAAAATATAAGTGGAAAGATCCAATTAAATAATAGTATATATCACACCCATACGCTTTTTCTTTAAAAAATAATAATAATAATTTCTTCGACTCAAAACAAAACAAAACAACATACAAAATAAAAAATCATATCTTCTTCTTTCTCATGAACTATTATTTTTTCTTACCGAACATACCAACATTTAAATTTATCAAATGAAAGCAACATACTCAACGAACGCAACCCTTGCGTTCGCATGAAAAAAGAGTGCATTTGTTCGAAAAAGAAAGTTAGTGGGGTCCATTTTCCCGGGTAACGGGCAACTTTACTCAACGAACGCACTCATTGTGCTCGCGTGAATAAATATCCCGTTTTTTTGAAAAAGTAAGTTAGTGGAGTCCATTTTCCTGGGGAACGGAGAACTTTACTCAACGAACGCAACACCTGCGTTTCCGTGAACAAATAGTCCGTTTGTTTGAAAAAGTAAGTTAGTTGGGTCCATTTTCCTGGGGAACATGTAACTTTACTCAACGAACACAACTTCTACGTTTGCGTGAACAAATAGTCCGTTTGTCTGAAAAAGCAAGTTAGTTGGGCCCATTTTTCCGGAGAACGGCAACTTTACCCAACGAACATAACCTCTGCGTTTGCGTGAGCAAATAGCTCGTTTGTTTGAAAAAGTAAGTTAGTTGGGCCAATTTTTCCAAGGAACGGGCAACTTTACTCTACGAACGCAATCTCTGCGTTTACGTGAACAAATAGCCCGTTGTTTGAAAAAGTAAGTTAGTTTGGTCTATTTTTCCAGGGAATGGGCAACTTTACTCAACGAACGCAACCCCAACATTTGCATGAACAAATAGCCCGTTTGTTTGAAAAAGTAAGTTAGTTTGGCCCATTTTTCCGGGGAACGGACAACTTTACTCAACGAACGCAACCCATTGCATTCGCGTGAACAAATAGCCCGTTTGTTTAAAAAAATAAGTTAGTTGGACCAATTTTTCTTAGGAGCGGGCAGCTTTACTCAACGAACACAACCCCTGCGTTCGCGTGAACAAATAGCCCGTTTGTTTGAAAAAGTAAGTTAGTTGAGCTCATTTTTCTGAGGAACGGACAACTTTACTCAACAAATGCAACCCATTGCGTTCACATGAACAAATAGCCTGTTTGTTTGAAAAAGTAAGTTAGTTGGGCCAATTTTTCCGAGGAGCGTATAACTTTACTCAACGAACACAACCCTTGCATTTGTGTGAACAAATAGCCCGTTTTTTTTGAAAAAGTGAATTAGTTGGGCCTATTTTCCCAGGGAACAGGCAACTTTAGTCAACGAACGCAACCCTTTGCGTTCGTGTGAACAAATAGCACGTTCGTTTGAAAAAATAAGTTAGTTGGGCCCATTTTTCTGTGAAACGGGTAACTTTACTCAACGAACCCAACCCTTGCATTCGCGTGAATAAATAGCCTGTTTGTTTGAAAAAGTAAGTTAGTTGGATCTATTTTTTCGGGGAACGGGCAACTTTACTCAACGAACACAAACTCTGCGTTTGCATGAACAAATAGTCTGTTTGTTTGAAAAAGTAAGTTAGTTGAGCCCATTTTTCCGGGAACGGGAAACTTTAATCAATGAACGCAACCCTTGCATTCGCGTCAAAAAAATAGCCCATTTGTTTGAAAAAGTAAGTTAGTTGGGTCCAATTTCCGGCGAAACCGCCAACTTTATTCAACGAACGCATCCCTTGTGTTCGCGTGAAAAAATAGCGCGTTTGTTTGATAAAGTATTTTAGTTTGTCCAATTTCCTGGGGAATGAAGAAATTTACTCAATGAGCGCACTCCTTGCGTCCTCGAAGTAAAATACCTTGTTTTTTGAGTAAATCATGGAGTTCATTGGGTAATTTGGTCAATGGACAACATAATTTACCTGACGAATGAGTCGCTTAGCATTCGTTAGGTAGGTTTGTTGGCATAAATTACTGAATATACCTTTTGTGATTTACTACTAATTTAACCCAATGAACTATTGGGAATAAAATTGAACTTCGTTGATTATCTCCAATTATTACTATATTGTTAATTAAAGTTAAAAACAATATCAAACATATGATTGTTGATACAAATATAAATTTAAAAACTTTCAACAAAAATTATTACTTAATGGTCGATTGATTGAGCCACATTGAATTGACGAAAAAGAAAATTGGACTTTTTCGATTATGATCAATGCCCAACTGATAATATATGACCATGAAGTGAAGTGGAAGTATGAGAAGTCTTCTTATATCCAATCTCATTGCATAGCCCACATACGAATCATATTCCAAGGATTGTTGTGCTGTTATGATTGTAGACTAAATAACATACAGGCTTATTATCACAAAATGTCCCTAAGGTTTACGAAACTATCAGATTTCATCCTCAATTTTTTTTTTTTGGTCATTCGTGGTCCTCAAGGTTAGCATGCATGATCACAAATGGTCCCTGGCATTAGGTTCCGTCAAAAACTCTGTTAGTTTGTTGACGTGGTGTATATGTATATCACAAAACATCCTTGAGGTTCACACACCTATCACAAATGGTCCTTACAAAATTTTTTAGTTTTTTAAATTTAAAATTCATAAAATTGTTGTTTTCTTTTTAAAATTTTATGAAGTATAATTATTTTAAAATAAATATTAAATTTTAAATACATGTGACATTATATTATTGTAGATGTGGACTCCATATATATGCCACATCAACAAACTAATGAAGTTTTTAAAAAATAATTTAAAATTCATAAAATTTAAAAATGAAAAAAATTAAAGGTTTAGGGTTCATATATGGTCCTCAAGATTAAAATCCTTCTATAAATGGTTTTTTCATTTATAAATAATTTTAAAAAGAAAACCAAAATTTTATGAATTTTAAATTAAAAAATGAAAAAAAAACACGGGGACCATTTCTGATAAGTGTGTAAACCTCAGGGATATTTTGTGATATATATGTACGTCACGTCAGCAAACTAATAGAGTTTTTGACAGAACCTAACGGCAGGGGCTATTTTTGATTGCACATACTAACCTTGAGGACCATAAGTAACACAAAAAAACATTAAGGATGCAATCTGATACTTTCGTAAACCTCAAGGACGTTTTGTGATAATAAGCCTAACATAGATGAAAACAAAGATTTTGCCCATAAATGATGGTGAAATATCCAAAAAAGAACGCAATATCACATGTTTGGCTTTAAGACATATATTTAAGGGAGTTTCACTAAAACACCCAAAATGGGTGTTGAAATTATAAAAAAATCCAAGCACTATTTAAACATATAAACACACCCAAAATACACACACTCAAAACCCATTTATAAACACACCCAAAAAGTTGACTTTGTGGTTGATTTTGAGTGTGTTTCTGTGTTTAAATAGTGCTTGGGTTTTTTTATAAATACATGTCTAGGATTGGGTTCATTTATAAATTTGTATATATTTAACATCCTTTCATATTATTTTATTTTACATAATTCAATTATGCTTAACGTATGAAATGACCAATGTGCCCTCATATTTAATGACAGATTGGACGAAATGTTAGGGAATTAAACAACAGGGGAGACATTGGCCATAAAGAAAATTCATATCCGTAATTTTATAAAAAAATGTCATGCGATAAATTGAAAATTGAATACAAGTTCAAGGACTAAATCAACAATTTAGCCATGTTAATGGTTTTTGTGGGCATATATCGCAGACATTGGCCATAAAGAAAATTCATATCTGTAATTTTATAAAAAAATGTCATGCGATAAATTGAAAATTGAATACAAGTTCAAGGACTAAATCAACAATTTAGCCATGTTAATGGTTTTTGTGGGCATATATCGCATATTTGATAGCACATGTGTGCAATTCTCAATTTACAGTATCCATATGCATATGCCTGTATGCAATCTCGTAGCATCTATGTGCAATCTCATTTTACAATATGCAATTGCATACATATGTATGCAATTTCGTAACATCTGTTTGCAATTATTAGTTTACAATATGCAATTGCATTCAACCCTTATTTTGGTTTTTAACTTTTTTCGTTCATATACCTGTATGCAATCTCGTAGCATCTATGTGCAATTCTCATTTTACAATATGCAATTGCATATATATGCATGCAATTTCGTAACATCTGTTTGCAATTCTTAGTTTACAATATGCAATTGCATTTCGTCCTTCTTTTGGTTTTTAACTTCTTTCGTTTTTACTAGAAGGCTCATTGGCTCACACTCTTATAATGTATGCAAAGATCACCAAATTTCCTCTTTTTGGCTAGAGGGCGTCTTTTTTGTGTGTGTTCATTTGCATGACAATACAGATAATCTAATACTAACTAAAAGCTATGGAAAATTAAATGTGACATCATCTATTTTCTCTAACCAAGACTACATGTCACATAAATAAGAAATAAGATCTCAAAAAAGAAACAGAAACAAAGAAAACACTTCACCTAAAATATTTTGTAATACGTTTAGCTCAATTTATAACTTGTTGAGTACACAAATGTTAGCCCCAAAATATTAGGCTCTCAGAAGAAGGTGAGAATCTCACCAAGTATGCATGAAAAATCCAAGTGAGCATACCCCTTCCTACAAATGAGATGGAGGTAGAGAGAGATTATTTAAACACTGATGATATCTCAAAACATATATTTTAGTGCAACAAAAATGCACTTTTCTTAACTGCTCATTTCCTGAATCCTTAGTCAAAGCAACCAATATATAGCAGTTACGGCAATCACAGCAACCAATACCAATCATGAACATCACATTTGAACCATACATTTACAGATTTAGCAACACAATCTTTGAAATGGTAATGGCAACCCAAGACACTGAGCTCCATTCCGCATGTACGAACAGCAGCCATTGTGTTAGGAAGCTCTTCCCTCATAACACCCATCAGCTTTTCAGGTGACTGAGTTGGTCACTTGAAAGCCCTTGAAAAAACCACGTTGGGAATTCACCTTCCTAAAAATGATTGCACAAGAAAACCATAGCCAATTTTTTTTTTGGTGAGACATCGCTGATGCATTTCATGAGCATTTTCATAGAGCTCATTAACTTCTACGCCAAGACTAATTATATCAAATTTGACCAGATCCAAAAGCATTCAGAAAAAGGAATAAAAATAGAATTTCAACATCCCATATGGTCAACTTCAATGCTAGAAATGAAAGAACAACGAACATTGCATTAACCACCAAAAGTATGCAAATTACATAATGAAATTGCACTCATATAAACGCAAAACAATGACTTGGGAACAAGTCACAGTCTTGCAGGAACAATGAGCACTCTAATGGAAATTAAAAGTATACTCATCCATAAGCCATAAATCAAAACTAGCAGTTAGCTACAAAAGTTTACAATACATAAAAGCATTAAGAATGTGCATAACACAAAAGATTAAAAACATATAATTCCAGGAGAGTAGAGAGAAGCATGGGATCCTCATACGTACTATACCTCTACTAAAGGAGTGTCCAAGTTTTCTGATTCCTTTGGGATCAAACATAACATTGATCTCATTAATATACATGTGCAACAGATAATGTGTATCTTCTCTGGCATATCTGACCATCCTCAGGAAGAGGGCGTAATCTCCAATCTGCATTCTGGTTATTCTTTGTTAGCAGTAACACCACATAACTGATGTAAAAGATATTCCAAACTATTTCTCTCCATTTTCAATACCCTTGAGGCCTGGCCAGTATCAAACAAATTGCAGTTATAAATGCCAAATTCACGTTGGAGCCACATGATATCTCCAATTGCCAATGCTAATGCAAATTAAAATCATGGAGTATTCAAGATTACAAACCAGAATCGTGGTGATTGCAGAGCAGAAGAGCCACGTCATAAAAACTGCTACCTATTAGGAAAATCCAAAAACAAAACTTGATTCAATAGCAGAAACATACCACCAATTTATGTAATTCTTTCAAAAAAAATGTTAGCTGAGATTGTTGGCTTCGCTTTCAGAATACCCTGAAGGAAAGCCCACTTTAAAGAATCTAATTTCCAAAGCATATTAAGCTTCAATTAGAAACAGAACAATGCATCCAAAAGCTGGGTTTATGGAGAGAGAGAGAATGAAAACACGAGTTTACGATAACTTACATAACTCTATACCTTTTTCATGATGAGCTTTCACTTATAAAAACACTTCAATTTAGACATGTGAAAACTCTAAAATTGGGTTCCCAAATTAAATTTCTTTGTTTTGTCATATAATTCACACTATTAACAAGAAAGATTACGCAAGCAGTCAATTGGAGTTTTCTCTTTCGTACCAATTTCCTTCGGCGCTACATTCGTCAAACGCTGCCATTTTTTGCATTCCGAAAGTTCCCTGCAAAATGTTTATAAATCAAAATTAAGAAAGAATACCAATTAAAACCAAATTGGGATGAAAGTTAAAAAAACACACTGAGAAATGACAACAATTTGTAAGCTGCAGCGTAAAGGAAGAGTTGGAAAGCATTGAATTTTCCACTCTCAGGTTGCACCCTTTGTAGCCAAAAAGATAAGAAGGATCAACGCCCAAATTGAGAATTGGAGTTTCGTATACATTTAGTTTTATTTTTGCCCAATTATTTCAGAGAGAGAGAGAGAGAGAGAGAGAGAGAGAGATTACATGGGAAGCAGGTGAGAAATTGAAGCTAGCGTGCAGGAAGCCATCGTTGTCCGTTGGCCGCTGCGTTATCCTCCATTCCGATCTTAGGTTTAGAGTTTTAGCAGTTCTTGTATAAATGTCCGATGGCTGTTGCATCTCGGCGTCGGCAGAGGTGAGACGCCCAGATTCTGATTTGGGGACATAGATGACGATTGGATTTCCAAGAGAGAGAGATCGATTGCAGAGATAAGCAGCTCCAGTGCACGCGAGGGCTTCCGCGCGTTCGTCGAAGCTTTTTACTTGTTTTCTCAGTCACGTGTATGTCACGTGATAATTAATAACAAAGGGCTCAACAAGTCTTCAGGTCATTCAATCTCAGCCCTTCATTTTTAAAATGCAAACTCAGCCTTTGGATAAGTGGCTGTACCGGTATAGCTGAGGCACCTCAACAAGTCTTCAGGTCATTCAATCTCAGCCCTTCATTTTTAAAATGCAAACTCAGCCTTTGGATAAGTGGCTGTACCGGTACAACTGAGGCACCACAGAATTTTCGCAATCTAACATCCTTCCTAAGAAGAAAGGCAACCTCTCTGCAACTGCTTTCTAGTGCCGAACCATTCAACTCTTTTCCCTAGAAATCCTCCAATAGAAGCTTCTTTCAATGATTTGGAAAAGTCGAGTCACGTGGCCTTGAAAGGCCGGGGGGAGCCGTTTATCTCTGCCACAAGGCATCAAGAGTTGATTTATTCACTCATTTCATTTGACTCGTTCCAGTCCTTGCGTAATTTCCTTTTTACGTGTTTCTCTCTGCTGAATATTATATAGGGAGTTTCACTAAAACACCAAAAATGGGGGCTGAAATTATAAAAAAATCCAACACCCAAAACACTTTATAAACACACCAAAAACCCATCATTACACACACTCAAAACCTATTTATAAACACACCCAAAAAATATACAATTGTTGATTTTGGGTGTGTTTCTATGTTTAAATAGTATATGAGTTTTTTTTTTATAAATACATATCTAGGATTGAGTTTATTTATAAATTTGTATATTAGTATATTATATATTAGCTAGCTAGCCTCATTTCTGAGGTGCATAGAGGCTTCATCCTTTCGAATACTCTAGGGTTTGTAGGTTTTTTTTATATGGCCTCATCCTCTTCTTCTTCTTCTTCTTCTTCTTCTTCTTCTTCTTCTTCTTCTTCTTTTGCTAATCCCCCTCCGCAAAAGTACGATGTGTTTATAAATTTCAGAGGCAAAGATACACGATACACTTTTACCAGCCATCTCAAAGCTGCTTTAGGTCGCAAGAAAATTGAGACCTACATGGATGACAAACTTGGGACGGGGGACAAAATTCGACCTGCTCTCTTCCAAGCGATCGAGGAATCAAGGGTTTCGTTAATCGTTTTCTCAAAAAACTATGCTCTTTCCACGTGGTGTTTGGATGAACTTGTGCACATATTGGGATGCAAAGAAAGTTACGGACAAATTGTCATACCTATTTTTTTCGACACAGATCCATCACAGGTACGGAAACAAGACGAGAGTTATGGAGATGCATTTGCTCAACTTGAAAAACGTTTCAAAGACAACATGGACAAAGTGCTTATGTGGAGAAATGCCTTGAAGGAAGCAGCCAATATATCTGGCTTTGATAATTCAATAAGAACAGGGTAACTCTTGACCATTTCATTCATAGAAGAATCGTTAAGGGGTAGTTACTAAATATTATTATTAAGTCATATTTTTTGATTTAATTCATATCTGCTACTAAATATTATTCTTTGTTCTTCATGATTATATTTTTTCAGGACAGAGGCTGATCTCATCGAGAAAGTTGCCGAAGGTGTTCTGGCCAAACTGAATCGTGCATCGTCAAGTGATTTAAAGGACCTGGATCAATTTTATTCAAGAATTGAGGAAATTGAATCGTTATTATGCCTTAATTCACTAGATGTTTGCACTGCATGCATTTATGTAGGCATTTGGGGCAAGAGTTGGCTGACCACAATTGGTGATGTTCTATTTCACCGGCTGTCTTGTCAATTTGAAGCTACTTGTTATCTTGCAGATGTTAAGGAGGTGTCAAAAATTCATGGACCGAAACACTTGAGAAATCTACTTCTTCGTGAGATATTAAACGAAAATGATCCAAGTATCGACACTCCATCTGTACCGTCGTTTATTCAAGAAAGGCTCAGCCGTACAAAGGTCCTCATTGTTCTTGATGATGTGAATGATTCAAGCCATAGAAAATATCTAGCAGGTCGTCTTAAGTTTGGCCCTGGAAGTAGAATCATTATAACAACTAGAGATAGGAGTCTACTTAAGAAGACTGTTCATCATGATAAGATTTACAAGTTTGGTCATAAGGACAGAGCGATTTCATGGGCATTGAAGATTGGTGTTTCCGTTAGAGATAAGGCTGCAGCCTTAACCGCACTGTACGTACCCCAGTGGGCGAGTGACCAACCAGCCCAACCCAGCCACTCTGCTGGCCAATTGTAATCTTCCTCACTTATGTTCACAATTTGACATGCACCTCCATCCTGCAGCCTTAACCGCGCTATAAAAATATAGTATTAGAAACTATGATCAATTAACCACTTGCAGGCATATAATATCACCACTAACATCAATTATCACAAAGCAGGAAGTTGCTTCGCAAATATGATGTTAAGTAAGTGGCTTAGTATTATATGAGTGCATAGAAATATTAAAATTATAATTATTTAATTGAGTGGTTAAATGGTTTTATATTCAAGCAAATTTTTGTAGGGATGATCTATGAAGCAATATCTACAAGATAAACGGTTCAGATAATTAAAATGCAATGCAGAGTAGGTTCTATAAGAGTATCATTCAATATTGAAGCTCTTAGTATAATTTTCTATGTATAAAGGTAGAAAGCCTTCAAAGTGAAACTTCAAAATCCCCAAAATAACCTTGGTTAATAAAAATATTAAAACGGAAAATATTTTATTACATAATGTTAAATTAGTACATTCACAACATATTTAAATGAAATTTAATAAATAATAAAACAAACAAAAACCCTTATCTGCACTTGCCCATAAAACTATGAGTAATGCTATACTTACCATATTTTTATCCCACATTTCCATATCACATGATGTGGTATGTCCATATCATATGTCACATCAATTAAAGTGTATTTTAATAAAGAAAGTTTAATTAACAGTTTATTTATTTATTTAAAAAGTGTTAATAAATCATAAAAGAAAAGAAAATGTTAAATAATTTTAATTGATGTAGCTATCCATCTCATCTGCCACATATAAGGTAGTATGAGAATGTGGTATACAAATGTGGTAATAGTAACATTATTCTAAAACTATAGGAGACAACCACCTCCAAGACTGTAAAGCATTTTAGATTATATACATTTTTTAAATTTATAAAACTTGCGCATGTGCCAAGGGGTTATAATTAACAAGAGAACCATCGGTAACCACTACACCAGAACACATATATATTATGGCGCACAAAGCACATTGTGAATTATCATTCATGATGCGAAATGCACAAGCAGTAAAAGCCCTCGTCGTAAATAGTGTTCCTCAATCACTGCTTGAATGAACATCGTTATAAAAACTTAAGACGACGTTCCCTACGAGCCGTAATTTAGTTGAAACAATTACGACATGCTTTGCACGCCTTAAAAGAATAATTACGGCATGTTCCGCGCACATTCTGAAATGACTTATAAAATGCACGCCGTAAAGGAATAATTAATTCTCATTTAAGATGTTCCATGCACGCTATGTTTAACTTAAATTTTTTTTTAAAAAAAAATTATTAATTCCCTGCCTACTCTTGTTTCATATTTACAATATATTTAGAGTGCTTCTATTTCCACCCATCTGTCCTATTTCTCCATCCACCTTATCTTCCTACTCACCGTGTAAATTTGAAAAAACACAATCCTATATTTCCACCCACCATTATTCCTAAAATACCCTTTATAAACCACCTTATGTGGTATGCCAACTCATCTAATACAACTAAGTTTTTTTATATAATTGTTTTATTATTATAGAGATTTTTTATTTAAACCCCACACTTCTCTTAGTTCACCCCACACTTCACTCATTCTCCCATGACAGTTCCCTCTCTTCACCATGGCAGTTGTATCGGATTTCTCACTGCCGCTGCATCATTATTCATGCCTCTCTCGTTTTCTATGTTTTCTAGATCTATATACGAAGATAATTGGTTTAGATAATTACATTGTTCTGGATGTTTGGGATACAATAACTAATAATTATAAAACCTATCATAAACCAATTTGTTTTAAGACTTCAACTAGGAAAGTTATTGAGATATTTGTTGTGGCGATGAAAGAAAAGATTTGTAGGAAGAGTTTAGTTGAATTTTTTGGATGGTCTCAAGAGGATATAAGGTTTCTATAGGATTAGCCTTTTGAATTATCCAGTAGTACTGACTTGATGTAGAGAGAGAATGATGGATGTATTGATGTGATTTGCGGCACCAGTGAGAATAGCAGATATAGTGGAATTTCCAAGGAGAAGAGGAGGAGGAGGAAGACAGAGGGTCGGACATAGAAAAAAAAAAGGGTAATTGTTTAGTGATTAAGAGATAATAAAAAATTAAAAGACCCTACCCTTTAATTATTTCTAAAATATCCTTTTTTTTGGAAATAGCAGCACTCTATATTTATATAAAGCATACAAGAATCGTTAGGCCATCCCCAATAGGGGCTCTATTTGGGGCTCAACCACCACAAGGCTCCAATATATACAAACTCTCTTTAAAAAGGCATCCCCAATGGTGCAAATTTGGGGCTCTAAAACTTAAAGCCCAACCAGAGTAGTAGCTAAATGTATGAGCTTGGTTGAAGCCCTTGAAATCGAGTGGGACCCACTAATTGTAAAAGATGCAGCCCACTTTTGTGCTATTTCTCACTTGCCTGCGACTGTACAAGGCATACTTGCCTTAAATTTGGTTGTCCATTTGCATGTTGGCCCACGTGGCATACTTGCCTTTAATTTGGGTTTTCCATTTGCATGTTGGCCCACGTTCATTTGCATGTTGGCCAAAATATAATCAAATTTACAAAGCCGTGTCAACAACTCTATTTCAACTTTGGGATGCGCTTGGTATCTATGAAACAAAATGTTGATTTCCAAATCTGGTCCAAATTTTGAATTTTTTGGGTTGAAATGTTCAAAAAAAAAAAAAAAAAAAAAAAAAACTAACATAACATGAACAAACATTAAAGTAAAATAGTTAACCACAAAAAAAAAAAACGCGTAAATCAAATTACATCATAAAAAAATATAGAGCCCACCATGAATATAGAGCCTCTCATTATGGGAGAGATTCCTTTAGAGCCCCAAAGATTCTATCGGAACTCTAAATGATGCTCTATATGCTCTTTTTAGAGCCCCAACCATTGGGGATGACCTTAAGGGGTAGTTTATTATATTCGAGGCTAGTGTTTGCACTGTAGGAATTTGGGGTTGTATGCTTTTCTCTAATCCTAGCACCCAATAAAAACACTAGCCTCGAATATAATTCCAAGGTGTGAGAGAAAAACAATGTAGCAATTTTGTGTTTCATATTTTGCCTTTAAATAAAAAGGAAAAAATTAGTAAGAAGAAAGAAAGGTTATGATAATAAAAGATGAAAGGAAATCAACCAGGATGTGAATTCGAATGGGTGGGTGAAAAAATAGAAAAGGGGAGAGGAGAAGAATATGGCGGGGGAAGAGGGGGAGGATGGGTTTGGATCTGTGATGGGGGAGGGGGGTGGGTCTATGAGTTCTGGGTTCGTTTGTGGTTGGAGCTTGCGGGTGGTGGTTATGGGGGAATTGGGGGAGAAGACATCGCCCGCTTGGGGGGGGGGGGGGGGGGGGGGGGGGGGGGGGGGGAGAAAGTGGGTTTGGGTAATCTGGGTTTTTACTTTTTGGGTTACTTTAAAAAAAAAATTGTTATTTTATTTTTCAGGGTTTTGGTTACTTTGTTTTGAACTGAACATGTTTGGTATGGCTCCCTAAATGGGACTGTGCTATATTGGACCTGAAGCCCATGTTTGGTTAGCAAGGGGACTAACTTAAATGGGATAGTAGAGCCCAACAATAAAAAAAAAACGCCTCACTAGTTCTCCTTATACAGAGAAGCTCAAAATGGGTTCGCAAAATAAGCCTTCGCTATGTTGAACACGCCTCTCTCCAGTTCGCGACTCCTTCTCTGCGACTCCGTCTCTGCAACTCCACCTCTCCGTTCAACATCGAATCATCTTCTTCGAATCTTGACGCAGGCAAGTTTTTCTGGTCTTTATACGTCTCTTATTCCTTCTTCCATCTCTTTGATTTTTGCAAATCTCCTCAACAATTTTGACTGTGCTATGAGAATCTCTCCTTCCTTTTCTCTTTTCTTTCTTCTTCTCTTCTCTAATTTTCATAGAATCTGTAGTGACATATATATACATGATGTTAATTGGCAATTAATTTGCAATTGGGTATTTCAGGAAACCTAGAAATTCAGAAGTATAGTAGACTTTTGGCATGCATCTTGAGTTTATTGAACTTATTGTTTCAGTTTTTATGGATTTCATTACTATCTAATGGATTTCATTACTTACTGGTTCATGTGGGATGATGCATCCTTGTCAAGATCCACTGCTTTTTATTATTCGGCCTTTTGAAACTTGTTTCTTTTCCTTTTTTGGTATATGATCTCATGGTTATGATTGAAGCTTGGTTCGTACAAGTATCTGCTTGATTGCATTTGCCTGGATTCTTCCGAGTTTAAAGCGAGCCTTTTTCACGAAGGCTTATTTGCGCCATTCATTTCATTTCATACTCTCTGTTTTTTGTGTTCATTTAGTCTTTGTGCCATTCATATTGTCTGCTACACTGCATAGTGTTGTTACAGCTGTTTGACATTCAAATTAGCAAAAAAGAAAAGAAGTTCATTTGTCAAGTAATTTCCCGCGATTAAATTTTATTCCGTATCAATTAATTTTGGCATATTAGATGCTGTCTGTCTTGAATTCAATGTGATAATTTGAAGGTCAATGACATCACATTGCTTAATTGCAAAAATACAGTGACCAGGATTTGCACACAGTCGCTCTATAATTGCATATACCGATATGCAATTGCACGACACTACTTGGATTTGCATACAGGTGATTAGTAATTGCATATAGACATATGCAATTGCATGAACATTACAACCATGAATGTGGGGGTGAATTTTCCATATGTTGCGAATGGTATTAATTATGGCTTTGCATTAATTAAACTGTTTCTATTTGCATATATGAAACTTTTTGTTTTCAATTTGGGGTTATTTTACTTTCAGTAGGATTGGTTAAGTGGAATAATTCTTTTCTTTTTTTATTAATATATATCAATTTGTTTCCTGATTTTATTTTTCATTTTGTTTATGTGATGTACTAAAGAAGAGTCATGCCTTGAAACAAAGTTATGTTTTCTTTGCAAATTCCAATTATTGATTGTGGTATTATTTTATTTGTGTTGATTATTCTTAGGGATGGAAAGTGAAGGTAACAGTCAAAACTTTGAACAAGGAAAGAAAGGAACTAGGCGGTCATGGTCCAAGTTTGAAGAAGATGTGTTTTTGACCGTGCTAGATGATTTTGTGGCTGCAGGCTAAACCTCTAATTTCTGAGTCGTGTGTAGCAAACCTCCAAGTTTGAAATTGTGGATGTTTATTTGTATGTATTCTCACCTTTACACGTTTCTGCAGACGTCCTAGTAGTGGTCTTTCTTGTTCTAATCACTGCTGTGGTTTGTATAAAATTCTGAAAACTCAATTGATCGCTAAGGCATGCAGATCAATTGGCCTGCACATCAGCACCTGATCCAGGTCTGTAAATTTATATTTGTAATTACAAATGTTGTTCAGCCAATCTACGAAAGCAAATATATCATAAATGTCATGTTTTTGTTTCAATTCATTTTTCCTTAAATAGTTCACGTTTTCCCTCCAAAACAACTTACAAATAGGAAAACAAAATTGAAGAATTTTTCTCTATCATACCATATAAAACAAACAAGATCAGATTGAAAATTTTGAGGGACGGTCAGTGAGAGATTGTAAATATTCCTCGATAAGCTTGTTCCCTAAAGGACAACTGACTGTAGTGGTCAAAACTCACGAGTCACAACCATATAGTTAACCAACATTTTTCATGTGCATATTTTGTCCTAGATATCTTTAAGTTTTAATTGAATATATAACTGATTTATTTTGTAGGCTGCTTCGACAAAGTGGACCTTTTTACTGAACATTCTCTGCCTAGAGATTTTGTCACTTGGTTTTGATCTGGCTTCTTCACCAAGTAACCCTCAGTTTGCGTTTGGAGGAGCTCGTTCACAAGGCTAAAATGGAAACAGATGAATTAATTGAGAAGGTGGGGGGATGTGGCAGTCTGTGTACAGAAGAATGGATTTTGAAGAGTTCTGTGCCACTGCATTAAGCGTTCATCAGCTAGAGGCACTTGATTGCTGGGAACAAAATGCTCGATGTGCATATGCACTTTTCGAGAAGGATGGAAACCGGGCAATTTTCATTGAAGAACTTGCTCCAGTAAGTTGAAATCTTATTGTCACATGTTGCAGTCTGGCTATATATTAAATAAAGACTTTGATAATCACAGGTTGATTTCTGAGCATTCAACATGTTACTTACTAATTGGAGTTAATTAATTTACATCTCTAACCAATTTCTATGTTCCTTGTTACACTGGTAAATAATAAGTAATCATAATATTTGAACTAGTTACTGTGACTACTGTTATGTATGTTCCTTGTAGCAAACTGAGACTAGTGTTATTTATGCTCTCTTCAAAATGTGTTTCAGGAACTTCGACTTGGTCCCTCAATCCCAATCCCGCTTCATGTGGTTCTCCATGACTGGATTTGGTACACTGATGCAACGGCGGACCTAGAAATTTTTCTTGGAAGGGGCAATATTTCAAAGGCTAAGAGCTTAACAAAACAACTAAACAACTAAACAACCTAATAATTTAAACGATATTTAAAAAGCTAAAAACACTATATTCATCATATTAACCAATTCACCATATTAATCAATGAATGTAATGGAATTTACTTGTACCAATTTGAGAGAGTGAGAGATAGTCAATGATAATGAAAAAGCACAAAGAGAAAAGCTAATGGATGACGGAGGCAAAGGAGGATTGAGAAAAAAGGAATGTGGTTGGGGAGTTGGTCGGTGTGTGTAATGGTGGTTCAGGTGTGGAAGGGTAAGGTTAAGAGTTGGGGATGATAGGGTTTATCTGGGATATCCAATTTCGATTGAAACTCATCTGAGGTTGGCCATTTCTTTTTATTTTATTTTTATTTTTATTTTTTGTTTTCACTTGGACCAAAACTATGCGTTTTGGACATATCACTTAAAAAAACAGAAGCCAAGCAGCTCTGTGCGCTGCAGCCTGCGCAAAGGAGCTGCTGCCTGGAGCTGCTCTGGAGCAAATAATCGAACAGCTGGTGGGTAGTAGCAGAGGGGCATTTCCAGCTTCTCCAAGTGATTTTCCGGCGAGGGGAGGTGCAGCTGCACCTCCTTGCGCCTCTGTAGATCCGCCAGTGCACTGATGGGAAGATCACTGCAGGCGCAAGCTTGGTTACCAGTTTGAATGCTGCGTTCTTGATATTTTGTGCGTAAAGGTGTGGTTAGTTTGCCTAAATAGGAAATTACTAATTCTTCCACTCCTTATAGATGCATTGTACACGTTAGATTATCCTCTTCTGCTCCAACATCTCTCTAGTTACTGTGAAACATGCTTGAATAATTGCCTCAGTACTGTAAAACTCCTCTGTTACTTCAATTCAATTGAAAACCAATTACTTTTCAAAGTGATGCAGCTACTGATGAATACATGTACTAGATCACGTCTCTTACATATGTGGATTCCATTCTAGTACCTGAGTTCATGAGAGATGTAGTGAGAAGTGTGGTCACTAAAAATATGGTGTAAATATAAGCTCACTATCAGTGTTATTCCAAAGCCTCCTATTTAGTTTAACCCATAATCTTAGGGCTCATTTGGGACTGCTTCTCTAGGAAGCACTTCAGCACTTAGCACATATGCGCTTTTATTATAAATATAAAAAATTGAAATTTTTATAAGAAATGCTCCTGAGGAAACACATAGAAGTCCACAAGCATACTAATAACATATAAAAGAACACAAGAACTATCCATCAGTATAATAACATATCAAAGAAATTCATAAATTCAAATAACACATAAGTAGTACATCCACGATCTCAACTAACACAAAGCCTATCCATAACATATAAAAGAAATTCATAAACTCAAATAACATATAAAAGATATTCATAATCTCAACTAAAGAAAAACCACAATGTCTAGTATTTCTAAAGACTAGCTAACCAAGCTCTCCTCCTAGCATCTGACATTGTAACAAATATTTTCCTCCATTCAACAAGCACAATTTTTTCTAGCATCTTGTTGAATGTGTCATTATCAATATCCCCAATTTCTTCAACAAGTTCGATGCATTCTTCAATATAATACATCTCATTGGAGGTGCTAGATGCTTCAAGACTCTTTTCCTTTTGAATTGTTTGTAATCTTTGGCTCATAACTTCACTGCAAACCTCCAAATAAGATTCCATCTTATCTCATTTCTTTGGATGACATTCGGTTGGGGTAGCAATTACACACTTTCTTTTTATTTTACCATGATCAATTTCCAGGTTAACCCCATCATCATCCAAGTCAACATCAATGTGAACACTGATGTTAAGGAAGTTGTTCTCTAACTCACGGTCTTTATTTGAGTTAGGAGGAAATTGATTAAAGGCATAACGCAACTGACTGGTTGCAGCAGTGGTGTTGAATATCTCCCCTAAAAGCTGATAGTGCACTAAACCTTGAGTGCGATATTGCTTCACTCTTGGCTTACTCTACAAACTATGAAAATTATTATACTCAAACATCACAAGCAATTCACTGAACTATGTGAAGTGAAGTGAAAAAAAAAACCACTCAAACAAAGACCTGGTATACCTCAATGTGACTAGCCTAAACATTATCTGAGGCAGTGACTGTGTTAGCAATAAGATCCTACCCAAATCCAATGTGCACAATTAGATCCGAGAACTCACGATGTGCAATTTGCAACCTATTAAACTTAGACTTAAGTTGCTTAATAATGCATTTTTTTCCACATTTTGCGAACAACTCTTCGCTTATTTCGGACCAAACTTTCTTTTTAAAGGTTGATGCTTGCAAGTCACCCTTCTTCACATGATCATGCAATAAATGTATAAACTCTTCATGTTTGGAAGGTCATTAGACCTTTTCCTCACCATCAACATTCTTAGGGGCCATATCATGATCACTAGTATAAAAACGTAGCACATATCTGTTTGGGCCTAATTTGGCACCCCTAGCCCAAGCCCAGAACGAAGCCAGGGATAGTCTGGGCTTTACAAAAAAAGAGGAGTATGAAAATGCCAAAAAATGGCAATTACATTCTAGGCAAGCCAGGAAACGAATTGGGTTGGACCCAATCTGTTACTATCTCTCAAAAAAGCCCAGCATCAATTTAAGGAGACCAGACCCACGTGGAACCCACGTGAAACTTTCAGACTTAGAAAAGTCAATAAAATCAACTACCTCAGAGTTGATTAGAAAGAGTTAGTGGCTGACGAAATTGGAAACAACACCTCTGAAAGATCTAAAAAATCTAAACCTTCTTTCTATGAGAAAATTCAGAGATATTTTTGTCCATTCAGAGAAGGTTGTTTCTCCCAAAAAAAATAAACAGGCTTCAAAGATATTCAGAAAGAGAACAGGGAGTTGTTAGAAACTAAAGATCAGACTGACCATTTTTTTTGCTCTCACAAAGGGATGGTTGGAAATGAAGAAAGGAGTTGGGCTCTCTGCCAAAGAAAAACAGAAGAGTGATTTTAGGAGCTGACAACTGAAACTTACAAACCAGAAATCCACAAAACCCTTTCCTTGCATATAAAAAAATAAAAAGATCTTATCAAGGGGTTTTTTTGCCGCCCATTATTAAAAGAAATAACCCTACTCCAGGAAAACATTTCCTATAAATATAAGAGAGGGTGAACAGATTAAAGGACAATCAACCAATCAAAAAATCAGTCAAACAATCAAAACTGCCAAGGGCAAAAACTCAAAATGGTCACTTGATCATTGAAGAATCTCCAAACTGGAGCAACCAGTAGCTCACTCGAGCCATAAGAATACCAGCTACAAATCAGAAATCCCGAAGTTCAGACTTAGAAAAAAAGTCATTCAAAAGGAGATCTCTCTCGTTACAAATTTGGTTCAGCAAAAGCCAAAAACAAGCAAGGTTCGAAGTTTTCCACAAACATGAAAACCTCAACAAATTCAGGAAAAGCCCTGACCAAGCAGAACAGGTGCCACAGTGCGGTTCCAGCTTAGTAACCCTCAGATTCAGCCACTTCTGCCTGTTCAGACTGAAGAAATTTCAGTTCTGCCCCCTCAAAAGGCCTTCCAGGGCTTGAAGTAGATTAAAGCTCTGCCAAACTCAAACTTTGGTATCGATTTGCAGCTAAAGCCTAGCAGTTGAAGTTGCTGACAGTTCAGTCCAGTCCAAATACCCCCAGTCCAGCCCGGATCAGAGTCTTCCATCCAGGCAGAAATGGAGTTCCAGCTGTCTTTTTCCCTTTCCAGCATTTGTTTGTCTGTTTATAGCTATGTAAAAGGCAGTTCTGCCTAAAAACACTCCAAGTTCTATTGATCATTTTGGCTAGAACAGCTGTTTTTATACTGAGATAAATTGTGAAAGTCCTCACCAGTCTGAGGCATAGAAAAGAACTTACTTGGGAGATATTCCTCACCCAAATTCACAATCGCTTGTTTAGAAATCAAGTAACTTGGGGCGTAAGTTATCCTTTCTAAGCTAAGTCTGCTAGAGTTTTCATTACTAGCAGTGGCACGCTCGCACACCAAAGAAAGCTGACTTGTTGACCAGTCAATGGTTTCCAAGGCAGTGGGGAACTTTGCCCTTCCATCACAGGAGTAAACACAAACGGGGTGAACAATTTGGCACGCCCGGTGGGACTTCTCAGTATACAAATTCTGACAGAATTCTTTTCAAGTTTATGAATATTGGAAGCTCTAGCCAGAACCCGCACCACGCTATGGAGATAAACCAGGTAGCTCTCAGGGAAGGTCTAGAATCGGAAGAGAGTGATGCTAGGCACTCAGCCCACGGCAGCACAGGAAGCAGACGGTCCAGAACTGGTTCCAGAAGGATGAACCAAGTACAGGAATCTGTGCTACGACAAGAAGTCACAACACAGAGAAGCCAAGAAACTCTGAACAACATAACCGCCATGATGCAATGGCAAGTTAACAGGCAGTTCAGAAAGGACCGTGAAGCTGCCATGGCCAGAATTCCAAATCCAGATGCGGTAGTCCAGCAGCTAGACCTACCTCATGGTCCCCCACCAGGATTAGCATGGCCATACCAGGAAAATCCTCTCATTGCATAGATTGCTGGAATACCAGGACATGGAGAAATTCAGACTGGACAAAGGGGAGAAGCCTTTCCCGTCCAGGAGCACGAGGCCCCAGTCCGGCCAGAAGGCCCTGCACCAGTTCAGATGCAGCAGAACCAGGCAGAACCTCAGCACATTCCACAGGATCAACCTTTGGCACTTCTGCCCGAACCATCAGCAGTATTGCCTTATAGGCCCAGAAGGATAGATCCCAATCCATTCCCTCCGCCTGCAAGAGGCAGAAGAGGCGGAAGGGGGAACAACCTTTTTGCCAACAATGATAGAAACAGGCTGGGGGCAAACTGGAGAAATAATCCAGGTTCGGAAGAACAGGAAGGACACAGGGAGGAAGTTCTGCCCAGGCCATACAGAGCAGAACCAATGGTTGATTACGCCCAGCCAGAACAGGGACGAAACCTCTACCCTATCAATGCCCTAAATGATGTAGGGGCATTGCAAAGAATGATCAGGGAAATGTTGGAGCCTGAAGCCAGAAGAGGAGAAAGGCCTACCTATAGGAAGCCATATCCAGTTTATATCGATCAAATACCTCTACCCCCAGGTTTCAAAGTACCCAACTTCACCTTGTTTAATGGAGAGGATTCTCACGCTTCATCAGTAGAGCACATAGGCAGATTCTCTGTCCAGTGCATAGCCATTGAGAACAATCCTCTTTTGAAGTTGAGACTTTTCGGGAATTCTCTCTCTGGACAGGCCTTCACTTGGTACACCAGTCTCCCAGCAAATTCTGTTCAGACTTGGGAACAGATGGAGAGTGTTTTCCACGACTACTGCTACAGGATTCAGCCAGAGATCACCATCAGTGACCTTGCTGCCCTCAAACAGAGTGAGGATGAACCTGCTCAAGATTTCATAACCAGATTTAGGAGACTCAAGATGAAGTGCAGAATCCCTATGGAAGAAAGACATTTCATCCAGATGGCTCAAGCTGCCCTCAAGATATCTCTAAGGAAGAGATTTGATGGGATGTTGTTTGGAGATCTGGCAGAACTGGCAGATAAAGCATCCAAGTATGAGGATCTGCTTAGGGAAGAACAACAGAAGAGAAATTCTTCCAAGGGGACGTATTACAAGTCACCAATACATCTGGTCCAGATGGAATCAGAAGAGGAAGGAGAATGCTCAGGAGAGGAGAAGTCACAATAGCAGAAATGGCAAAATTAAAACACCCCATCAGCTGCAAGGCTCTTACCAAGCTACCAAAGGATCAGAAGCCGCCACCTTTCACAGGAGGGTTTGTTCCAAACAAACCAATACAGAACAAGGTCTATTCCTTTGATCTGACCAAGGTAGATGCTTTATTTGATGAGATGTTGCTACAAAAGGCAATAGAAACACCCCACAGGATGCCCAAGCCAGAAGAAATCAAGGGCAGGCAGTATTGCAGATGGCACAACTCTTGGAACCACTCTACCAACAGCTGTGTAGTTTTCAGAGATGTTATACAGGAAGGAATAACAGCAGGAAGGTTGAAACTAGCGGAGAAATCTCCTATAGTAACGACAAATCCCTTTCCTCAACCACAAGTTAACATGGTAAACCTGAACTGGCCAGAACAGAAGAGAACCACGCCAACTACAGAAACCAGTTCCAACAGAGGCAGAACGGTTTCAAGGGAAACCAATGAGAGGCCAAAAGCAACTATCTCGGCTGGAATGGTGATCTGCAGCAAGTGCAAATGTGAAGCTGAGCTAGAAGTGGTTCTGAACAGACAAAGTCAGCCCATGACAAGTGTATTTGACAGAATCGGAGCCTCATCCCGAGATAGAGCCAGGCAGGAGAAGTATCCCAGATCGGCCCAACGCAACAGGAGGATGACAGAGCAGCCCGAGAAGGAAATATCTATCAAGATGCCTGGGAATGATAAACCTTTGGCCGCTATCATGGAAGGAAGGTGGTATGCTGTCGGGAAAAGTGGCAGACCAACAATGGAATTAACCAGAACCCAGAAAAGGAGGGTCCAAAGACAGTACTGCACATTCCTCAATAACGAGAACATTGCACAGATACTTCCAGAGGCCAATTCTGCCAGAAAAGGGAATGAGCCAGAGAAGCCTCCCCAGGTAGAACAGGCAATCTTTCACTCACGAAAGATGTTAAAAACAAAATTCCCAGACAAGCCTCATGTCCATCTCACCTCATCTTCAGGCAAATGGCTTGAAGCCTCACAAGTAGAAGGAGAACCTGAACCTCTTCCAGCAGAAAAGCAGGAAGATTGGATTGAGGAAAATGAAGAGGAGCAGCTAGATTATGAGCCTTCTACAGATGACCAGAATGCATTCCTCAGAATCGAAGGACAGGAAGACTGGACAGAAGAATACGGGGAGGAACATATGGAGTATGACGGAGAATTGGATGCAGAGACTGAGGCTTTTGGTGCAGAATTGGAGGGCCTGTTGCAAGGTGACCTAGGCATCAACATGGTGTTCATTCTGTCAGAAAAATTCTGGGCTGCAGAAGGACAAGAAAGCACTCTGGAAGGAGATGTTTTCTCCCAGGAAAGTTTCGAATGCAGGTTAGCAGAAGCAGAGGAAACATCAGAACAGCAAGCAGGCAGTCCTAGAGCAGGCAGAACTGCCAACAAATCAGCCACAGACCAGCTTTGCTTTTCCAAACCAACCAAGGAGATGGCAAATCACCTCAGGCCCTTATTTATAACAGCAAATTTTGGGGGTGTTCCTGTTCCCAAAGTCATGGTAGATGGAGGTGCAGCCATTAACCTTCTGCCTCACAGAATGCTGAGCAAAATGGGCAGAACAGAGAAGGATTTGATCCCAACACGCTTAACTGTCACCAACTTCGCAGGAGGCATCACCAAAACTCATGGGATCTTAGACGTGGATGTTATAGTGGGCAGCAAAAAGCTGAAGATTGCATTCTTTGTGGTAGACACTACTTCCACCACTTACAATGCACTACTTGGCAGAGACTGGATTCACCAAAGCTTGTGTGTCCCTTCCACTCTCCATCAGCAATTAGCTCTGTGGAATGAAGAAGGTTACATGGAGATAGTAGAGGCCGATCCACGGCCATTTCTGCCTTCTGCCATGTGTTTTGAGGCAAGGTATTATTATGATGACCTTGGTCCTTTCACCTTCCTTGGAGTCAACCAGAACGGCCGCCCCCACAGTGTCATGGCCCAGAGACTCATTGAGGATGGTCTAGCTAGTTCCCTGGAGGACTGGAATAGACCTTTTGTTCTTAAACTCCAGAACTCTGATGATTAGTCCTAATCAACAAGAAAAGGATCGAGCTGCAACAATCCGATCCATTACAAAAAGATTGTTGATATATTGGGAGGAAAGAAAGCTCTTCATGCAGGATCCAGCCATCAACATGGCAGAATTCACTCATGAAAGCACGAAAGACCAGGAGGATGAGGAGTTACAGGAGGAAGTATTAGATTTTGCGCCAGCAGCATTGGATGACTCTCTGCCAGAAGTGGAAGATCCTTTACAAGAAATAAACTTAGGGACAGAAGAGGATCCAAGACCTACTTTTATTAGTGCACTTTTGAAAGAACCAATGAAATATGAACTCATTGCACTTTTGCAGGAGTTCAGAGATTGTTTTGCTTGGCATTATCATGAAATGCCAGGACTGGACAGGGAATTGGTGGAACATAAGTTGCCAATCAAAGATGGATACTTTCCAGTCAAACAAGCCAGAAGAGAATGTCATGGACACAGAACTAAAGGTCAAAGAAGAAATAGAAAGTTGCTCAAGCAGGATTATTAGACCAGCCATCTATGCTGATTGGTTGGCCAATATTGTGCCAGTTCTAAAAAGAAAAACTGGGGCTGTCAGAATCTGTGTGGATTACAGAAACTTGAATGAAGCATCTCCCAAGGATGAATACCCTATGCCTATGGCAGACATGCTAGTAGATGGAGCTGCCCACAATCAGATGCTATCTTTTATGGATGGCAATGCAGGTTATAATCAAATCATGGTGGCAGAAGAAGACATCCACAAGACAGCCTTCATGTGCCCAGGACACATAGGTGCTTTTGAATACACTGTAATGCCTTTTGGCTTAAGAAATGCAGGGGCTACTTATCAAAGGGCAATGAATTCTGTTTTCCATGATATGATAGGGCATTCTTTGGAAGTTTACATTGATGATGTAGTGATTAAATCCCCAGAGGAGGCAAACCACATATCAAACCTAAAAAGGGCATTCCTAAGAATGAGACAACATAAGCTAAAAATGAACCCAAAGAAGTGTGTTTTTGGAGTTCAGGCAGGAAATTTCCTAGGATTCTTGGTCCACCAAAGAGGCATAGAAATCGACAAGAACAAAGCAAAATCCATCATAGAAGCTCTACCACCCAGGAATAAGAAAGAATTGCAGAGTCTCTTGGGAAAAATTAATTTTCTAAGGAGATTCATATCCAATTCTGCAGGGAAAATCCAGCCTTTCTCCTCTTTGTTAAGATTGAAGCAGGAGCAGACTTTCAAGTGGGAAGAACAGCACCAACAAGCTTTTGAGGAAATCAAACGTTACCTCTCAAATCCACCAGTTCTGTCCCCACCAAAGAGAGGCAGGCCACTCAAGCTCTATATATCTGCATCAGAAGTATCCATAGGGAGTCTGTTAGTTCAAGATAATAAGGAAGGAAAGGAACAGGCAATCTACTACCTAAGCAGAACTCTGACAGAAGTGGAAAGAAAGTATTCTGCAATTGAGAGACTTTGCCTAGCCTTATACTTCACTGCTGTAAAACTCAGACACTACATGCTGCCATACACCATCTACATTATTGCCAAGACAGATCTGATCAAATATATGTTAACAAGACCAATGTTGAGAGGCAGAATTGGAAAATGGACTTTCCTTAACTGAATTTGCCTTCAGATATGTTCCCCAGAAGGCTGTCAAAGGACAGCTGTGGCAGACTTCCTAGCAGATCATCCTGGGGAGATTGAAACATGGACTCTTTGGACATAGCAAATGCAGATTGTTGACCAGAGCTCACACCTGCCTCAACAATCCTATCTATTCAGTTCATCTCACACCTTGGAAGCTATACTTTGATGGATCAAAGACTGACATAGCTTCTGGGGCAGGCATTGTTTTGGAAGAACCACTTGGAATCAGACACTGTTACTCTTTTCAATTGGATTTCCAATGCACCAACAATAGGGCAGAATATGAGGCTTTGATTATTGGCTTAGAAATGTTGATAGAACTAGGCATCCAATCTGTGGAAATTCTAGGAGATTCCATGCTTGTCTTGAAACAGATTGCTGGGGAATACAAATGCCTAAGTCCTTCTCTAGCTGTCTACTTGGTGGCAGCCAGAAATCTTCTGACAGAATTCAGAGAAGCTACTTGGGAACACATCCCAAGGAGGAAAACTTCGCAGCCAATGAATTGGCTCAACTCGCAACAGGCATACAAATGCCTGAAGATTGTGTACAGAGAATCATCAAGGTGGGAAAGAAAAGCCTACCATCTGTTCTGACCAGGGGGATGCAAGTAGATGTCAATTCTGCCATAATCGGTGATGATGATTGGAGAAATCCTATCATGACTTACTTACGTATCCAACCCTGCCCTCTGAGAAAAGAGTCAGGATCATGGCTTTGAACTACCTTATGTGGAATGAAGATTTGGTCCGAAAAAGTAAAGATGAGGTACTTTTAAGGTGTCTCGGAAAGAAAGAATACATGAAAGTCATGGGAGAAACTCATGAAGGA
The DNA here is from genome assembly GCA_020226455.1 of Prunus salicina. Lineage (NCBI taxonomy): Eukaryota > Viridiplantae > Streptophyta > Magnoliopsida > Rosales > Rosaceae > Prunus > Prunus salicina. Next base: position 9,823,809 of record CM035347.1, read on the forward strand.
ATTTGTGGAGCTCACCAAGGTGGAAGGAAAATGTGCTGGCTAATTAGGAGATATGGCTACTTCTGGCCAACCATGATGAAAGATTGCATTAACTATTCCAAAGGATGTGAATCTTGTCAAAGACACGGACCAATCCAGCAGGCTCCTTCAGTCCCCATGAATCCAGTGGTAAAACCATGGCCTTTCAGAGGATGGGCAATGGACCTCATTGGCAAAATCTATCCAGCCAGCAACCAGCAGCACTGTTTTATTATTGTTGCTACCTGTTAAATCCACTACATCTCAAGAAATCATTATCTTCATAGAGGAACATATTATACAGAGATTTGGCATCCCAGAATCAATCACAACTGACAGAGGATCTTCTTTCATATCTGGAGATATGCTGGATATGGCAGAAGCATTCAAATTCAAGTTGCTTCAATCCACTCCTTATTATGCTCAAGCTAATGGACAGGCAGAATCAAGCAACAAAGTGATTATCAACATTATCAGAAAAATGCTTGAGAAAAATCCAAAACAATGGCATGAAAAGCTATCAGAAACTCTGTGGGCATATAGAACTTCAAAAAGAGAAGCAACTGGCATGACCCCCTATGCTCTGACCTATGGCCATGATGCAATTCTGCCCATGGAAATAGCTATTCAGTCCTTTCAGAATTGCCCACCAACATGATCTGATTGGAGAAAATTACTCTCAAGCCATGCTACTAGAATTGGAAGGATTGGATGCAAGCAGAATTGACACCCTCAATAAACTCCTAGCAGGAAAACAAGCTGTATCAAGGGCCTACAATAAAAGAGTCAGGAACAAGAGCTTTGAAGAGGGAGAAATAGTCTGGAAGGCAGTTCTGCCCCTTGGAACACATATAGCTGGTTATGGAAAGTGGTCACCCACATCCTTTCATAATTAATCAGATCCTTGGAATGGGGGCATACAGGTTACAGGATAGGGATGGAGAAATTCATGCTGCCCCAATCAATGGCAAATGGTTGAAGAAATTCTATCCAACTATGTGGGATTCACAAGCTATACAAACAGATCCTGGGATAGAGACAAGGCTACTCTAAAAAGAAAAACTTTTAATTCTTTTTTAAATTTATTTTGATTCTAGTTAGTTTAATTCTGTCTAAAGTTATTTTGTTCTAAAGGTAGTCAAAAGCTTGTTCTTTTTTGTGCTTCCACCTCTAATTTTATTCTTTCCATCAATGAAGTTAAAAAACAGGGAGTGCAACAAAAAAAACTTTATTTAAATAAACCATGGGATTTTCCCCTTGGCAAATTGTTCATAAGAATAACAATAGAAAAATAAATAACAAAACTAAAATCCTAATTTTTTGAGAGTTTCCTGCAGGTTTGTCTTCTTAATACAAAGTTCATTTTGGAGCAGCACCCCCTGATGAATTGAAGCCTCTGCAATTTCCAAAGCTGGCTTGGAAGCTGCAACCATGCTCTGCACAAGGAAGGTAGCTTTGGTTTTAGAACTCAGTCCAGCCCCAAGCTTGTTCTGCACTTCTCTACATTCAGCCAGCTGCTTTTGAAGCTCTTCAATTTGCTTCTCCAGTTTGTCTGCAGTAGACTTGGCTTCCTTAGAGCTCACAACCATCTGGTCCAGTTCTGCTTTCTGCTTAGCAAAATCAGCCAAGTTGGCTTCATGAGTGGACTTGCAGAATTCAGAGGTTTTGAAGGAGGGCCTGAGATCCTCATAGCGATCGTGAAGGTTGAGCACGTCCCTTGCCAAACCTAGGCTCATTTCAAGTATAGGTTTTGGAGCCATGTTCTGACTATGTAGCAGATCCAGATCCTTCATCAACTGACCAATGACCTCCCTACCCTCATCCAGCTCCAATTCAGTGAACTGCCAGATCTTTAGCCTCTCCATAGCTTCCTTCACTGATCTGGATTTTGCCATGCCTGGAGGGGAGCTTAGTTTCTCCAATTTGTCCAGTTGTGCATCTAAGTCCATGGCTTCAAACTCCGCCAAATCTGGATCAGCAAAGGAGGCCGTAGCAGATGAACCTGGGAGAGAATGAATAGGCATCTGTAGAAGGAGGCATAAGTCAGAACTTGGCAGAAATGGAAAAAGAAAAAAAACAAAATGCAGTAACACTTACAGCAACAATCGGAGCCCTCAAGGGGCTGCTCACCACAGCCAGAACATTAGCAGACCTGGGCACTTCTACCTGAAAAGGATTAAAACAGTTAAAGAAGCAGAAGTAAGGGAAAATTGCAGAAAATATGGCCAGAATTGAAAGAAAAATTACCACCACTTCAGGAACAGCTGTAGCCATGTTCACTACAGCTTCTGGAACTAAAATAGGCAGTTCTGCCTACTCCACAGGCTCGGATGCAGGTTGCTATGCTTGCTCCTCAGTCGCTGGGGAAGTAGTTGATTGTTCTGCCTCTGGATTCTCAAAATGGGCCAACTCTGAACTAGTAAGCTCTGCCTTTGTCTCATCTTGCTGCTTCTGAGCCAAAGCAATGCTCTCTGCAATCACTTCAGCAGGAATTTCTTCCTGCAGACAGACAGACATAGGGACAGAAGTTAGAAATTGGGAAGAAGAAAGATAAAAGCAGATCTGTTGACCAAAGACTTACTTCTTCTTCCACAGTCTTTGGTTTTTCTTGAGGTCTTTCTCCAATCTCTTCTAGAGCCTCTAACTCCTTCTCCTGTTCTACAGCCTCGAAAGCCTCTCTCAGCTCATCATCTGTGCCAGAAGTAGAGGTAGGAGCTGCTGCAGTTCCTTCAGGGACTACATATTCCACCACCATCTTTTTTCTAAGTCTTTTTAACTTGGTGGGAGGAGGAGAAGGACTTCCAGCTGCAATAAACAGAAGGGGGCCATTAAAACATAAGCCAGAATAAAACAGGACAGAACAGGAATGCAAAAACTCAGGAGATGCCAAATTCACCTGAAGTGGTGGATGGAGCAGTGTCCTTTCTTTTTCTTCTAACAAGAGGAGTGGCCTCAGCAGAAGTCTGTTCTGCTTGATCTTCTTCTTCCTCTCCAGAAGGCAGCTCCAAGTCACCGGCTATAATAACAGAAGTCACTGCGCAGACAGAAGACAGGTCAGGAGCCAAGCAAAAGGAAATAAAAATAGACAAGACAAGACGAAGGGCTTACCAATCACTTCACCGGTCTGAACAAACTGACCACCTATGTTTCTTGACAGAGAGGGATCTGTTACAAACAAAACAAGCAGTCAGACGTCATCATTAAGAGCCAGAACAGATAAAACAGACAGAATTCAGGATCTACCTTCGGTAATCTGAGCATTGATGTCCTTGAGGGTCTGCACCATGAATTGATGGGTCTCCTCTCCTGCATGAATTACCCAGGAGTCCCAGCCATTGAACAACACCTTGAGTGCAGTACTGGAGGCAGGCAGACCTTGAAACATGGCTTTCCACCAAGCATCAAACTCAGCAGAACTGCAGGAATTAGGCTCCCAGGCTGGATAAAGGGCATCTGCACTGTTATTTATTTTGTTCACAGCACATCTCGCGTCTTTATGCACCTCCAGGTCATCCATGTCCCTCCAAGAAGAAGCCCGATTGCAGCTTCTATAGGATTTGAGTGGAATGAGCTGAGGACAGCCAAGCTGCCGAGCACAGAAGTTGGGATGGTAAACTTCCGCCCCCAAATGATAATTAGGAGGTTTTCCACCACCATGAGGCAGGTCTCTTGGGAGAGTCACACTCAGGAACTTCTTTCTTAAATCAATTCTGGCTGCCTCCTCTTCTGGCTCCTTCTCAAACAACCTATATCCAGACTGGAACCAAGGGTAGGTTCTCCTAATTACCATCTGCCATTGAGCTGCTGATCTCTTTGTACAGTGCCTGAAAAACATCAGGTACTCTTCAACCGAACGTTTGGGCACTTCTGCCGACATCAATGGCTGAGCTAGAACCTGATCCTCATGCAGAACTATATCCGGGAATCTTAATTCAGGGAAATAGACCTGCAGCCAGATTTGGATCATCCAGAAGGCACCAGGAGCAGCCAGGTTCAGCGGATTCTCTAAGGTGGCAGTGTGCAAGTTTTTGAACAGGTGGGCCAGAACTGTGGGACCAAGCCCGACATCCGTGTGATTGAGCAGAGCTTCTGCCAGATGCCTGTACTCTAGCAGAACTGCTGATGAACGATTGGGAAATATGAACCTGTTCAGCCAGTATAGAAGGAACAGCATGTGCTGCTGATCCTTGTCCTTCTGTTTGTGCCTAATAAATTACGGCCTTTGTGACTGAGAAATCCTCCTCTCGGCCGTGGCCTTTTCTCATGGACTCAAAGAAACGGCAACATTTTGTTGCCTCCTGTTTTCTGACAACGAAGGAGAAAGCGCTAAGGCAATATTTTCTCGGCCTCTCGAATAACCTCGCGGGCCGAGGCCGAGGAACTCGCAGGACACGGCCAAAGAGGTTATGGTCAGATCACCACGTGACCTCCGGGTCCCACGCTTCATTTAATGAAGTAATGCCTCTGTCCACCACAGCAAATCCACTAGGGCATGAAGCATTTAATGCATGAGGGCAGAAGGGAAGTGATTGAAGTCAAGATTTTGTAAATCAGGGTGGTTAGGTACAAACATTCCATCAGATGTTCTTGCAATTAGTAGTCTCTTCACCAACCACTAAACCAGAGCATTTAATGCATCCCCACGGCCAGAGGTGCAGAGCCCTCGATCTGGGTAAAGGCCGAGATCTGCCGAGATTTATGGGGGTCACACCACCATGCTTCACAATCCCAAATGCTGATCAGACCCAGCCTGCTTGCCTTGATTAGACTCCACCATGCAGGTCTTGTCAAGCCTCGATTGTCTCTTGTTGAACAAATAGTAACCTAAAAATTAAGCAACTATATGCATGTTTTAACTCGCAAGTGCACAAGATCAGATAAATAGTATAGAAAGCAAATACGAGATCGTTCCCACGAGGATTGGATTAATTTGTGCTTAATTTATTTTCGTTAAACTAAATGGCATTTGGTGTAGACAAAGTGTTCAAAATGATGATTTTCTTTGAAAACTGAAAATTTAAATACTAAATATTGAAAACAGCGTTTGATTAAAAATAGAATTGGATTGAGGTTAAAACAATGAGAAAACTAGTTAGGGATTCGATGTTCACCACTAATCTTTTTCCTTAAGCAAACGACATGCACAATGCTACAAAACAGATTTTGGATGCTTATGTTTGTCAACCTAAAGGCATGATATCTACTCTTTAAGTTATTGATTTCCCTAAACAACGAGTTAGGCATGGGTATCTACTCTAACTCTTTTCATTCTTAAGGTGTTTAGCATGGTATCTACTAAGTTGTACTTTAAGAATGCATAACACAATGGAAATCAACAAACACACAAATTCTAGAACATGGTATCTATTCTAGTTATTCATGATGATTAATTTCAAGAACTTATAACTAGTTCTTTTGTTACTTTCATAGGTACAAGACTCGGTCATCTAAATTTACCTATGTAACAAACTCAATACATAGCATGCATATGATGATCAAGCATAACATAACGTATGTAAAGAGTAAAATATAATCTGAAATTAATCAATAAGCATCACAAAAGTAGTTTATAGCAAAGACATATCGAAATCCTTAAAGAAACATGATTAGGGCTTCAATCCAGCCCTAACTAAAATATTTAGCTATCCATAATTTGAATGGATAGCAAGAACATACAAAACATAAAATAAAAAGAGAAATAAGAAGAAGATAGCTCTTTGATAAAGAAGACAACTCTTTGATGGTGTAAACAACTCTTTGATGGTAGACAACTCTTTGATGGTGTAGACAACTCTTTGATGGTGTACAATGGAAATGTAATTTATGGAATGATATCCTCCTTTGAATAAGCTGAAACTCTCTATTTATAGGCTTCAAATTCGTCCTCCCCCTTGGCTGGTCTCTTAGCTGCCCATGTGTGGCAGCTCATGCTTTGCACCTGCCACAAGCTTTGCCTCCATGTGTGGTTGCTTTAATCACATGGATCAACAGCTGCCCATGCTTTGCCTCCATGTGTGGCTGCTTTAAGAACATGGCTCAATAGCTGCCCATGCTTTGCCTCCATGTGTGGCTGCTTTAAGCACATGTGACAGCAAAGGTTTGTCTGTGAACCAGATTCGGTTTTTGACATGCTGAGGGCTCCAAACTTATCCAATTGGGCTGAAATTTGGATATGTTATAGTAGACACCCATTGGAACAACTTCTATCAAGGGTGTCGCCCCATCTGACTTGTGAAAGTAGCTGAACTGAGGCCTGCAAACTGACCCATGAAAACTGGACTGAGGCCTGGATTGTCTGTGAACCAGGTTCGGTATTTGACATGCTGAGGGCTCCAGACTTATCCAATGGGGCTGCAATTTAGATATGTTATAGTAGACACCCATTGGAACAACTTCTATCAAGGGTGTCACCCTATTTGACCTGTGAAAGTAGCTGAACGGAGGCCTGTAAAGTGACCCACGGAAATTGGACTGAGGCCCGAATGTTTGACCTTGAGCTACTAAATCATGTATAACTTCCTCTAGAAAACTCCAAATCATGCACCGTAAAATGCTACGGAAACTAGACTTCCGTATCTTTCCAATGATGTATGGCGCATTATCTGGTTCTTTTTGAGCAAGTACAGGTTAATCCGTAAATATGACTGATCTGCAGACATTGTTTTGAGCTAACTTGTCTTCAAAATGTAAATAATGAGTCTCAACCTTATTATACTGAAACATACACAAAACTTTATTAAAAGCACAAGTTTAACTCAAAAACATACCAAATCATAAGTTAGAATGGTACAAAAAAGATATGTAATTATGCACCGATCAAATACCCCAAAACCTAGATTTTACTAGTCCTCGAGTAAAACAAAATGAAAATAAAGATAAAAACAAACTAGACCACTTTCGTAGGTAACTCGATTGCATTGAGCACATGCAACAAGCCTTTAAACCTCTAGGAATCCCTAGTAGGAGGAGTTGTGTCTCCTGAGGGTTTAACAGTTACGATACCCACAAACGTTTTACTGACTCTACAAAACAAAAGGTTAGAAAACTAACTTTGAAAACAACTAATGAAAATGAAAGAAAACTTTAGTCATACCTCCAATACCATAGAGTTGCCAAGATAGATGATCAATAAGTGTGTACAGTGGAAGCTATAGCTCAAAGGCACACAGCTTCAAAGTAAACATACTCAATTCTTGAAGGAAGAACATGCTTCAACTCTAATTCTCACATATAGCACTCAATCACTCATAACCTATGGCTTTATTCTCTCAAATAAGCAAAATGAGTATATGAAATAGAAGCACAATATTTGGTTAGATCTCATGAAGGGAATCAAATACTAAGAATAGAGATACACACATACATACCAGCACCCATGAATACATCCTCAAAGATCAGCTAGGTCTTTCACAAGGTTGTAATGAAAGGCTAAGGTTAAGGGAAGTGAAAGAATTGGAAGGAACACAATTAACTTAAGAACATACCAAGGTTGCATTCTTCATTGATCTGCAAGGTATCATTGATTTAGAATGGTATGGCTGCAACTTCATAGGATCATCTGGCATAGACCTTAAATTTCACATTTAGATCAAATCGAAACACTTTCTCTTCTTTTTTTTTTTTTTTTTTTTTTTTTGTGACTTGATCTACTTCTTCCTTAACTTTATTGCACAGATTCACACCAATTTACATTTAGGGATGTGGCAGCAACTTCCTTGCTTCAAACTTTATCTTGGCACACCTTGGTATATTTCTAAGCTTTATAGGGTATGGCTATAATAAGTTTAAATATCTCAGATTGAGATACAAAGTTAGGGGAATCATGAGGGTGATAGGAGAAAATGGCTTGAAGTGTTTGGCTACAAGAGAGCTGATGGAACACACGAATGGGTAGGGTGAAAAGAAAGCACAGAGAATGGTTATACACACATAGCCTAGCATCATTTCAATGAGTTCATTCATGAGTGAGAGCATGCACCTGATATCTGCAAATAGAATCATCCTTAGTATTCAATCAAAATGGAACAATGAGATCATTTTAGAGTGAATTGAAGAAAATAAGTAGAGATGAGGAATAGAAACACTTTAAACCCTCTCAAGAAAGCAATTAGGCTCGAAATAGCTCACTAGGGTAGTCTCCACTATTATCCTTCAAGAACCTGAGCATGGTACTTTAGCCACCAGAATTCTAAGAGCAAAAGCTTTGTGAAGTGTAAAATGTTTGATATGAAAATCTCAATGGCAGCTCCATAGCATTGGTTGTATGACATTCTAAAAAAATTAGTAACAAGTGAACGAAAATTGTAAACATAAATGAACAAAAATTGAAAATTGAAAACACAAATTAACAAAAAAAAATTGAAATACAAGTGAACAAAAATTGAAAACACAATTCAAATGAACAAAAATTGAAAATTGAAAACACAAATTAACAAAAAATTGAAATACAAGTAAACAAAAATTGAAAATTGAAAACACAAATTAACAAAAAATTGAAATACAAATAAACAAAAATTGAAAACCTCCATTGATACCCCCAGACCTGAATTGGACATTGTCCCCAATGTGAAAGCATATAAGAAAACAGAAACATGGATTAAGGGTAACCTTGGCACTGCACGGTTCATCCTTCAAACATAGCATTTCTCAAAATGCTATCGATGGCTGAGCTCACCCATGGCTCTTCTTCTGACTCACTTTCCGAAGGGTCTGAAACAGACGAATCATATAGGGCTCCATCTATCATCAACTCATCCATCTGCTCCACGAAGTCTCGGAGCCTTGTGGTCATGTACACTAATTGGAAGTGAAACTCGTCAAGCACACTTAAGTAAATGCCAAACTCGTCTCGAATGTTACCTGTACAGTACATGTGACTGCTCAGCACAACAGTTCTTGCCACAAACCTCCGATCTAGCAGATATTCCCTCCAAGTATCTAGACAATGTGCCAGCGCTGCAATCTGCATCTCTTCCAATCCACAATCCAGATCCCAATTTGGAACCCTGTCTTCAATTGCCTCTATCAGCATATCTCTATGAAACAGAAAGGCATCTATGACAACTTCTGAGGGATCCATGGCAAACACAACCACGAGCACCTCAATCACCTCAAACACCCATTGCATAATGGTGTCCTCTCCCTTAGGATCTTCTGGTGGGATAGCTGGCAGTGAGCTCAACAAAACCATTGGGCTAGGCACCTTCACCATGCTCAATTCGGACTCCTCCTCCTTGAGCTTTCCACCGACGGCCTCTCGGAGTTTCTCCATTGACAAGATCTACAATAAACAACAATTTGGAGAAGGTTTGGTTCGGGAGGAAGAGGAAGCTGAGATGTTCAGGGTTAGAGGGCGGCTAGATCAAATGAACAAAAGAGAGTTTATTTTTAGGGTTAATGTAGGTAGTGTTTCAGAGAAGAGAAGGTTTTTTTTTTTTTTTTTTTTTTTTTTTTTTTTTAAATTTTTTTTTTAAAATTTTTAATTTTATAAATTATAATTATTATTTTATAATATTATATATATATTTTTGAATAAAACAAAAACGAATATACAAGTGACTCATGGATTACCGTTAAGAACCTCAGAAAATACAGCCAGGGGATCCGGGAAGTTTGGAGAGGTCACAATGGTCCCGCTTAAAACCCAAACTTCTTAGACACCCAAGGTGTCGCCTATAGAACTCCTAGACACTGTATTAACAGAGGTGCTCATTGGAGTTACCATAAGTCAACTCATATGAAAAAAAACTTTTTTTTTTTGGTAAAAAGAAACATAAACTTCAAATAATAAGAAAACAAATTAAGGGAAAGATTAGAATGCTCCCCCTTGAAGCAATTAGGTCGAGCATAGATGTATTTGGATGTCACGACTTCCCCGTTTATGGGTAATTGAATGGGCTGCAAAATAGAAAAAAAAAATTGCACGGGGTAAGCTCATAAGAATTTACGAAAAATAAATTTATAAATAAATAAATAAATAAAGAAAATTAAACATTGGGTTGCCTCCCAATAAGCGCTTGGTTTATAGTCGTTAGCCAGACTATTGGACTCTCATGCAATGTACTGAACAGGTTGGAGAGTCACATCCTCCTCTCTATGCTCAAAGCTCATCTCAATATAAGGCTTTACTCTATTCCCATTCACCATGAATGTCTGATTCTTCTCTTTGCTATGAACCTCCAAAGCCCCATGAGGGAAAACCTTTGTAACAACATAAGGACCATACCACCTAGACTTGAGCTTACCAGGGAAAAGTCTCAATTTTGAATTGTAGATCAACACCTTCTGTCCCACATGAAACTCCTTCCTAACTAGCTGCTTATCATGATACGCCTTGGTCCGCTCCTTATACAACTTAGCATTCTCATATGCATCATACCTCAACTCTTCTAGCTCATTCAGCTGTAACTTCCTCTTGTCACCTGCTTGTTGCATATCAAAATTGAATTTTTTAATAGCCCAATATGCTCTATGCTCCAACTCCACTGGTAGGTGACATGCCTTTCCAAAGACTAAACGATATGGGGACATGCCAATTGGGCTTTTGTACGCAGTCCGATATGCCCACAAGGCATCATTCAAGCGTAGAGACCAATCCTTCCTTATAGTATTCACTGTCTTCTCTAGGATGCTTTTGATCTCTTTATTGCTTATCTCTACTTGACCACTGGTTTGAGGATGATATGGAGTGCCAACCTTATGTGTGATCCCATATTTCTTCATTAAGGAAGCAAAAACTTGGTTATTGAAATGGCTACCTCCATCACTAATTATCGCCCTTGGTGTCCCAAACCTAGTAAAGATGTTATCCTGCAAGAATTTCACAACAACTTTGTGATCATTAGTTTTTGAGGGGACAGCCTCGACCCATTTAGATACATAATCCACACCCACAAGAATATATAAATAACCAAAGGAGTTAGGAAATGGACCCATGAAGTCGATACCCCACACATCAAAGAGCTCCACCACTTGAATGTTTTGCAATGGCATTTGATTTCTAGAAGAGATATTCCCTGTCCGTTGGCATCTATCACAAGCCCTGCAAAACCAAAAAGCATCTTTAAACACATTAGGCCAATAGAACCCAGATTGTAATACCTTAAGTGATGTTCTCTTCGCTCCAAAGTGTCCTCCACATGCAAATTGATGACAATGTTGGAGAATGCTCATATGCTCCTCCTCTGAAACACATCTTCTGATAATTTGATCTGGACAAAATTTGAACAAGTAGGGCTCGTCCCAATAATAGTGCCTAGACATAGACACTAATCGTTTCCTTTCTTGGCTAGACATACCTGGAGGAAAAACCTTAGTAGTTATATAATTAACAATATCTGCATACCATGGAAGTTGTAAATCAATTGCAAATAACTGCTCATCTGGAAAGTTTTCACTCAAGGGAAGCTTGTTTTCTTCCTCATCATGAAGTAACCTGGACAAGTGATCTGCAACCACATTCTCACTACCCTTCTTGTCCTTAATCTCAAGATCAAATTCTTGCAGTAAGAGCACCCATCTAATCAACCTAGGCTTAGCATCTTTCTTACTAAACAAAAATCTCAAAGCAGCATGATCAGTGAAAACAATAACTTTGGAACCAATCAAGTAGGACCTAAACTTCTCTAAAGCAAATATAACAGCTAACAATTCTTTTTCAGTAGTAGAATAATTAAGCTGAGCATCATTTAAAGTTCTAGAAGCATAAAAAATAGCATGAGGTACCTTCTTAACTCTCTGACCCAGAACAGCTCCCAGAGCATAATCACTGGCATCACACATAAGCTCGAATGGGAGGTTCCAATCAGGTGCCATCATAATGGGTGCAGATGTGAGTAGCTCTTTCAATGTATTAAAGGCTTTCATGCACCCTTCTGTCCACATAAACTCAACATCTTTAGACAATAATGCACAAAGAGGTCTAGAAATTTTAGAGAAATCTTTTATGAATCTTCTGTAAAACCCTGCATGCCCTAGAAAACTTCTCACACCCTTCACAGATGTAGGAGGAGGCAATTTTGATATGATGTCAATCTTTGCCTTGTCCACCTCAATGCCCCTGCTAGAAATTACATGACCTAAAACAAGACCTTGTTGTACCATGAAATGGCACTTTTCCCAATTCAGCACTAGGTTGCATTCCTCACATCTCTTTAGAACAAGCTGCAAATGGTTAAGACAATTATCAAAGTTAGAACCAAAAACACTGAAATCATCCATAAATACCTCTATAAATCTCTCCACCATGTCTGAAAATACGCTCATCATGCACCTTTGGAATGTGGCAGGTGCATTACACAAACCGAATGGCATCCTTCTGTATGCAAATGTGCCAAAGGGGCAAGTGAATGTGGTCTTCTCCTGGTCTTCTGGTGCTATAGCAATCTGATTATAACCACTATAACCATCTAGAAAACAATAATGACTATGACCTGCTAACCTTTCTAACATCTGATCAATAAAGGGAAGAGGAAAATGATCTTTCCTGGTTTCATTATTGAGCTTTCTGTAATCAATGCAGACTCTCCAACCTGTGGTGAGCCTGGTAGGAACAAGCTCATTCTCTTCATTCTTTATCACTGTGATTCCACTCTTCTTAGGCACAACATGAACTGGACTCACCCATTTGCTATCTGAGATGGGGTAGATAATGCCAACATCCAAGAGCTTAAGAACTTCTGTTCTCACTACTTCCTTCATGTGTGGGTTAAGCCGTCTCTGAGCATCTCTGTTAGGCTTTGCATTATCTTCAAGGAGGATCCTGTGCATGCACTTGGATGGACTTATGCCTTTGATATCGGCAATGGTCCACCCTAATGCAGTCTTGTGCTCCCTAAGAACTCTCAATAGCTTCTCTTGTTCCACCAAACTCAAGTTTGCAGCAACTATCACTGGTAATGTCTGGTTCTCTCCCAAGTAAGCATACTTCAGTTGTTCAGGTAGTTGCTTCAATTCTAGATCTGGTGCCCTGACAATGGAAGGGACAAGAGTAGTATTAGTAGACACAAGAGTTTCAAAGCGAGGTACATACTTACTTGGATAAGGCATAGAAGCCTCAAGAGAATGCACAGCTTCATGGAGGTCTATCTCTGTAACATCACATCCACGTGAGGCTGTGGGCTATGCATGCCTCCAATGGTTCAATGCTATGTACCTGAAACACTTGCTCCACAACACTTCCTACCACATCAATCTTGAAACAATCATGGTTATCATGTGGCAATTTGATAGTGTCAGACAACATGAATTCTATCTTCTTACCATCAACTTTCATGCGTATAGTACCCTTTTTTACACTTATCTTTGTATCAGCAGTTATCATAAAGGGCCTACCAAGAATAATAGGTAATGAAGATGGCATAGGAGAATCTTCCATATCCAGAACAACAAAATCAGCAGGCAAAATAAATTCATTTACCTGAACCAAAACATCCTCTAAAATACCTCTAGGTCTTCTGATGCTTCTATCTGCCAATTGCAATGTAATTGAGGTTGGTTTGAGCTCCCCCAACCTCAACTCCTCATAAACTGTATAAGGCATCAGATTGATGCTTGCTCCTAAATCAAGCAAAGCACGTTCAAATAGACGGTCACCAACCCTGCAAGGAATTGTAAAACTACCTGGATCTTTTAGTTTAGGTGGTAATTTTCTCAATAAAACCGCACTTACCTCCTCAGTTAATGCAACTTTCTCATGTTCCTGAAACTGTCTTTTGTGTGTGCAACAATCCTTTAAAAACTTAGCATAAGAAGGAATTTGTTTAATTGCATCAAGTAAAGGAATGTTGATTTCTACTTTTCTCAAAGTTTCAAAAATATCAAGAAGATGTTTTTCTTTCTTTTGCTTAACTAACCTTTGAGGGAATGGTGGAAATATCACCTTCTCCTTCTCACTTACCTTTGTGGCTGGAGAAGATTCAACATTTTCTTGTTCTTTCTTATCTGTCCCCACCTTGTTGTCAACTACCTTGCCACTTCTAAGGACTGTCACAGCCTTGAGCTGCTCCTGGCCCCCTGGATTAGGTATGTTTTGTGATGGAAACTCTCCTTTCTTCCTCTCACTCAACTCCTTTGCCAATTGCCCTACTTGTGCCTCCAATCTCTGAATAGCTTGGCTAGTTGTTGCTTCTAGTTTCTGAATGTTCTGACTAGTTAGAGCATTTGTCTGTTGCTGTGCAGTCAAGAATTGGAGTATGGCACCTTCAAGATTATTATTCTTCTTCTAGTCAGTATTTGGTTGTGCCACCTGTGATGAAGTATGATAATTACTTCCCTGTTGGAAGTTCTTCTGTTGCCCTTGTGGATGAAGCACATTTTGATTGTTGCTCTAAGAAAAATTTGGGTGGTCTTTCCATCCTGGATTATATGTGTTCGAATATGGATTGTTCTTGGGATGATAGTTGTTTTGCCCCACATAATTAGCTTGCTCATGATCTGTAAAACAAGACATAGGACAAGTCTCAGTAGTATGATTAGAATGAGAACATATAGCACATACCTCGATTTTAGCAACTTGTTGAACTTGAGAGATGTTCTGAGCTGACATTGCTTTCACTAGTATATCTAATTTCTTCTCCATTGCTGCCATTTGACTCTGGACTCCATCATTTGTGCTAACTTCATATACCCCTTTACCTTTCACTCCTTGTCTCCCTCTTGATGAGAATTGCTGAGAATTTTCACTTAGGGTCTCAAATAGCACAATGGCTTCATCACTACTCTTTTCCATAAGCACACCTCCACAACCTGAATCAACAAGACTTTTGTTAGTATCATTTAAACCTTCATAAAAAGCTTGTACCTGATCATCTTGAGATAGATTGTGGTGTGGACACTTGAGAAGCAACTCCTTGAAATGCTCCCATGCCTCAAAGAAAAGATCTCCATCCTTCTGTTGGAAGGTTTGAATCTCCCTTTTAAGTTGTCTTGTCTTTTGGGCTGGGAAAAACTTCTTCAAAAATTTAGTGGCCAATTGTTCCCAAGTAGTAATGGAACCTGCAGCCAGAGAATTCAACCACAACTTAGCATTATCTTTTAAGGAGAAAGGAAAAAGAATTAACCTGATTCCTTCTGTTGTCAAGCTTTGTATGTTTTGAGTCTTGCAGAGATCAAAGAAATCCCTAATGTGCAAGTATGGATCTTCAGAAGGTGTGCCTCTATAGTGTGGCACCATGTTAAGCAATTGAGGTGATAAATTGAAGCTGCCTTGCACATTTGGTTGGTAGGCAATGCATGATGGTTGATTAAGGTTTTGAGGGACAAAAGAGTCCTTCATTGGCCTTCGAACATGTTCATCCCCCATTTCGTTCACAGTTTCCCTCTCAGCTTGCTTACGAAGACGTGTAAGAGTTCGTTCAATCTCAGGATTGTAGACAACAACACCTAAATTTTGGGATCGACGACCTTGCATAAACAAAATTCAACCTGTAAAAGAAAACAAATAAAAAAAAACAAAATTCAGAACCAAACTAGTTACACAATCCCCGGCAACGGCGCCAAAAACTTGTTGAACAAATAGTAACCTAAAAATTAAGCAACTATATGCATGTTTTAACTCGCAAGTGCACAAGATCAGATAAATAGTATAGAAAGCAAATACGAGATCGTTCCCACGAGGATTGGATTAATTTGTGCTTAATTTATTTTCCTTAAACTAAATGGCATTTGGTGTAGACAAAGTGTTCAAAATGATGATTTTCTTTGAAAACTGAAAATTTAAATACTAAATATTGAAAACAGCGTTTGATTAAAAATAGAATTGGATTGAGGTTAAAATAATGAGAAAACTAGTTAGGGATTCGATGTTCACCACTAATCTTTTTCCTTAAGCAAACGACATGCACAATGCTACAAAACAGATTTTGGATGCTTATGTTTGTCAACCTAAAGGCATGATATCTACTCTTTAAGTTATTGATTTCCCTAAACAACGAGTTAGGTATGGGTATCTACTCTAACTCTTTTCATTCTTAAAGTGTTTAGCATGGTATCTACTAAGTTATACTTTAAGAATGCATAACACAATGGAAATCGACAAACACACAAATTCTAGAACATGGTATCTATTCTAGTTATTCATGATGATTAATTTCAAGAACTTATAACTAGTTCTTTTGTTACTTTCATAGGTACAAGACTCGGTCATCTAAATTTACCTATGTAACAAACTCAATACATAGCATGCATATGATGATCAAGCATAACATAACGTATGTAAAGAGTAAAATATAATCTGAAATTAATCAATAAGCATCACAAAAGTAGTTTATAGCAAAGAAATATCGAAATCCTTAAAGAAACATGATTAGGGCTTCAATCCAGCCCTAACTAAAATATTTAGCTATCCATAATTTGAATGGATAGCAAGAACATACAAAACAGAAAATAAAAAGAGAAATAAGAAGAAGATAGCTCTTTGATAAAGAAGACAACTCTTTGATGGTGTAAACAACTCTTTGATGGTAGACAACTCTTTGATGGTGTAGACAACTCTTTGATGGTGTACAATGGAAATGTAATTTATGGAATGATATCCTCCTTTGAATGAGCTGAAACTCTCTATTTATAGGCTTCAAATTCGTCCTCCCCCTTGGCTGGTCTCTTAGCTGCCCATGTGTGGCAGCTCATGCTTTGTCTCCCATGTGCTTTGTCTCCCATGTGTGGCAGCTCATGCTTTGCAGCTGCCACAAGCTTTGCCTCCATGTGTGGTTGCTTTAATCACATGGATCAACAGCTGCCCATGCTTTGCCTCCATGTGTGGCTGCTTTAAGAACATGGCTCAATAGCTGCCCATGCTTTGCCTCCATGTGTGGCTGCTTTAAGCACATGTGACAGCAAATGTTTGTCTGTGAACCAGATTCGGTTTTTGACATGCTGAGGGCTCCAAACTTATCCAATTGGGCTGAAATTTGGATATGTTATAGTAGACACCCATTGGAATAACTTCTATCAAGGGTGTCGCCCCATCTGACTTGTGCAAGTAGCTGAACTGAGGCCTGCAAACTGACCCATGAAAACTGGACTGAGGCCTGGATTGTCTGTGAACCAGGTTCGGTATTTGACATGCTGAGGGCTCCAGACTTATCCAATGGGGCTGCAATTTGGATATGTTATAGTAGACACCCATTGGAACAACTTCTATCAAGGGTATCACCCCATTTGACCTGTGAAAGTAGCTGAACGGAGGCCTGCAAAGTGACCCACGGAAATTGGACTGAGGCCCGAATGTTTGACCTTGAGCTACTAAATCATGTATAACTTCCTCTAGAAAACTCCAAATCATGCACCGTAAAATGCTACGGAAACTAGACTTCCGTATCTTTCCAATGATGTATGGCACATTATCTGGTTCTTTTTGAGCAAGTACAGGTTAATCCGTAAATATGACTGATCTGCAGACATTGTTTTGAGCTAACTTGTCTTCAAAATGTAAATAATGAGTCTCAACCTTATTATACTGAAACATACACAAAACTTTATTAAAAGCACAAGTTTAACTCAAAAACATACCAAATCATAAGTTAGAATGGTACAAAAAAGATATGTAATTATGCACCGATCATCTCTCCAGGGCTCCCACTATAAAAACCAAGCTCAAGGCCACATGCAAAAGGTCCAACACCAAAAACCAAAAGCCTCCCACGGAGCAACTTATTTTTTCTGTCATGTACTTTCAATATCTTTACATGCTTTCTTAGGAGTAGTGATAGATTGTAAGAAATATCCATTCATCAATATATCATACGACCCTTGATTTCTCAAGGCGCCGGAGCATCATCCTTGTTATCGCCTCACTCACCCCATATATCATACGACCGTCGCTCTCCGAGCAACGTGCCAGAGCACCGCCCAAAATCCACCACCTACACCACCACTAACGGCCTTGTAGCTCAGGCTGTGAACCTGACGGCCGAGACCAGTTCCTTTCTCGGCCATAATCGTTTGATAAGAGGTCCAGACCAAACAGGCGCAACACTCCAAACACCTTCTACCCAAACACTCCACCGAACTCAACGCACGGTAGACCGTGCTGGCACGCCCGCGCACATCCCCTCGGCCCGGAGAGTCAGGCCGAGAGATTTGCGCAGCCAACACTTTTGGCACGCCCGGTGGGACGCTGACTAACAAACTCACCATGACCCCAAATGATGAGCAGGCCTTCGGGATGGAAACATCTTTCATGGCCAGATTCTCTATGCAACTACGGACGATGCCCCGGGCAGAAACGCCAGGTGCGCCCGCCGGCATCCGGACGTCAGGCCACGGCCCGTGCTCTCGACCAGGAAATTGGGAAGAATCCAGGCCGATACAGGCAGACCCTCGACCCACCTGCCCCAAGAAGACAACGCGCGGCCCGCTCCATGCCTTGGCCGTAGTATTGGGGCAGGGCCGCCCAAAACGCCCCGCCGATCAGCAATCCGACCCAGCGCGCACCACGGCTATCCAAGCCCATCCGGGCTCAGGTAGCGCGATAACGGTGTCATCACAAGCGTCGTTAGCACTGGCGGAAACCTATCACCAGTACGGTTCGGCCGATTCAGTAGCAACACATCCGCATCCCGGCCGAACCCACGGCGTTTATCTGAGGTCACCCGGCTCGGTCACGGCGGCTGACCCTCTTATTCGAAAAGTTCCACGAATTGAGCCGCAGAATGAGGTACAACATGCAAAACAACCACTCCCAACTCTGCCGAGGCCAGCTTCTCGGGATCTTCGGGCCATGAGGGCGCGATGCGTGTTCGACGACCCCTCGGCCCAGAGAAGGCCGGGGGCATTAGACATTATTGAACCATGCCCATCAGAGGGGCCCAGGATTTGGCATAATCTGGTCCCTAAGGAATTTCGGACACGCCATACCTCAACAAACTTGGCCATGGGTACGCTTCCATATCCCTTTGACCGTAGCCGTTGTTCTAAACCAGGGAGGCTGGGAACTCAGCCTCTTCAAATAGTTAAGTAACCTGGGCGAAGGACGGGCTATGCCCTGAGCGTACCTCAGGATACAGACTGTTGCCTGCGCAAATCTCTTCGGCCTGGTTCTCCGGGCCGAGGGGACGTGCGTATAACACGGAGTCCTACTTTTGGAATGCGGTGCGGTTTGTGCGTGGGCGTGCCAGCACGGTCTACCGTGCGTCGAGTTCGGTGGAGTGTTTGGTTTAGAAGGTGTTTGGAATATTGCGCCTGTTTGGTCTGGACTTCTTATCAAACGATTGTGGCCGAGAAAGGAACTGGTCTCGGCCGTCAGGTTCACGGCCTGAACTACAAGGCCGTTGGTGGTAGGTGGTGGGTTTTGGGCGGTGCTCCGGCGCGTTGCTCGGAGAGCGACGGTCGTATGATATATGGGGTGAGTGAGGCGACAACAAGGGTGGTGCTCCGGCGCCTTGAGAAATCAAGGGTCGTATGATATATTGATGAATGGAAGTTTCTTACAATCTATCACTACTCCTAAGAAAGCATGTAAAGATATTGAAAGTACATGACAGAAAAAATAAGTTGCTCCGTGGGAGGCTTTTGGTTTTTGGTGTTGGACCTCTTGCATGTGGTCTTGAGCTTGGTTTATATAGCAGGTGTCTGGGAGGGGCAATCGAGGCTTGACAAGACCTGCATGGTGGAGTCCAATCAGGGCAAGCATGGCTGGGTCTGCTCAGCATTTGGGATTGTGAAGCATGGTGGTGTGACCCCCATAAATCTCGGTAAATCTCGGCCACTGCTCTGATCGAGGTCTCTGCGTCTCTGGCCGTGGGAACGCATTAAATGCCCTGGTTTAGTGGTTGGTGAAGGGACTGCCAATTGCAAGAACATCTGATGGAATGTTTGTTCCTAACCACTCTGATTACCAAATCCTGCTTTCAATCAACTCCCTTCTGCCCTCGTGCATTAAATGCTCCGTGCCCTAGTGGATTTGCTGTGATGGACAGAGGCGTTACTTCATTAAATGGGGCGTGGGACCCTGAAGCCACGTGATGATTTGGTCAATATCTCCCTTGGCCGTGCCCTGTGTGTTCCTCGGCCTCGGCCCGTGACTCTCACTCGAGCGGCCGAGAAAACCTTGCCTTTGTGTTTTCTCCTTTGTTGCCAACAATCAGAGGGCGTCGAAACATGGCCGTTTCTATGAGCTCATGGGTAAAGCGGCGGTCGAGAAGGGTACTCTTCGGCCGCAGCGGCCGAGATTTATTAGGCACAAACACAGACGAGTCGGAACAACCAAGGCGTAATGCCTACACCTCGGTGCAAGTCCCAAAAAGAATGGCGCCGAGAGCCTACGACAAAAAGGTCAAAAAGAAAAATAGGGAGTAGGCAAGCAAAGTAAATAAACGGCGTAGAAAAAAAAGGAGAGGAAAAAGTACCAAACTTTCATAGGAAAAATAAACTTGCGCCTTATATTATAGATTAGGATTATTGTACTAACAAAGAAAAAGACAACGGCTAATCACGGCCGGTCAAAATCAAAAAGATGAAAACTTGTGTTTGTGGGGGAGAAAAACTTCTAAATTATTACAAAGGGGGGGCAATAAACAAAACTTCCAACCCCTCTAGACGCCTTCACTGAACATTCCCCAGACCAGGCAGGTTATCTTTCTCCAGGCGATGTCACCACTGTTGATATCCGCCTGCCATTTCGCCCGGATCAGCTTCCTCTCGGCCAGTGCCTTCTTCTTCTCGCCCGCCGCCTTGAGGATTTGCCGGGCCCAAGACTTCAGTTTAGCCCGGGATGCGGCCGCTCCATTTCGGCGTTGAAGAATGAGAGACCGATCTGGGCCTCGACCTGCGCAAGTTCCTCACTTTCCTTACGGACGACAAGGTCATTCTCCTTAAGGCGGGCCATGATAGGCTGGACTTGTTCTTTAATTGCAGCCAGCTCCTGCTCAAGTAGGCACCCCTCGGTCATCTTCCTGCTAGCCTCAGCACATCGACCGAGCATCTACTCGCCCTCGACAAACCGAAGCTGAAGCTCATCCAGCTGCGCCGAGTCCAGCAAACCCATCCCCATGGCCTCGTCCAGACAGGCCCTAAACTCTATGAAAGCTTCGGCCGTGATCATCTGGTAAGCATCGCAAAGGAGGAACTCCCGGAGCCTTTCAAGGACAGCCTTGTAGTCTTCATCCAGGGGAGCCAAGGCCGAGCCGCCCCCTTCCTCATGCAGACTGGCAAACAAGGACTCGAGATCA
Source organism: Prunus salicina (assembly GCA_020226455.1). Lineage (NCBI taxonomy): Eukaryota > Viridiplantae > Streptophyta > Magnoliopsida > Rosales > Rosaceae > Prunus > Prunus salicina. The sequence continues at coordinate 9,844,994 of CM035347.1, forward strand.
TCAGGAGAGGCGGCCTCCTAGGGACAAAAAGAAGCAAGAGTCAGGGATATGACCAGATAAGACACACAGAAAGGGATAAGAGGAAGAACGCTCACCTCAACGGCCGAACTTGCGCCGGGACCACCTGCGGCCACGAGCTCGGTCAAGACCCCCGAAGAGACGGGCAATAGGCTCAGCGCACCTCCATCTGCACCCTCAACCGCCGTGAGCACGGTCACTACGACCGACTCCTGAGACAACTGTGCCGAGGGCATGCTCATGCCAGCCAAGGACGATGGCGCTGATAGACGAGGAGGCTGAAAGATAAACAGGTTGGTCAGGACGTTAGGTGGACCAAAGGGGAAATAGAAGTACGAGAAAAACATGACGCCTACCGAGCCTATCCTTATGCCACCTGGACGACGAGGGATGGACGGTGAAGGCCCAGCAAGTGCGGTGGCGGACGAGGTAGGCACAGCAATGGCGACGGCAGGGACTTCCACCGGAGCGGTTTGCGCCTGCTCCTCGGTAGGGACCTCGCTATCTGACAGGTCTACCACTGTCTCCTCCGCAACCCGGCCTGCTTCAGCATCCAGCATCTCCACATCCTCATCAGCTTCTTCCTCCTCTTCGGCCTCTTCCTCAGCCTACCCTTCGGCCGCATCCTCGCCATCGGCCGCCTCCTGGGCCACCTCCTCGGCAGCAGGCACTTCCTCGGCAGCAGGCACCTCTTCGGCAGCTTCTTCCTCGATCATTGACTCCCTCCTGAAAGGGCCACATTACCAGGTAAAGGGGGGAGGAAGATAGCTTAAGGAAAGAAAGAATGACAAGGAGCAAAGAAAAATACTTACGGTCGCAGGAGGAGCTTCGTTTACAACCACAGCAGGGACGTCTCCCTCGTCTTCACCTTCCGAAAGAACAAGGAGGGTCCTCTTCTTCGGCCGTTGTACCGGCGCCATCTCAGCCACGGCATCCCTGGCCGGCGCTGCCTCAATCGCCGCGGCCTCAGCACCCACGGCCTCTCGACCCCTCTTTCGGCCAAGGGCTGTGTGCATAGAAAACGTAGTAAAGATAAACGCGACAGAAGGTGACCCAAAGAGGCGAGATCGAAAAATTCACAAGAAGAAAAATAAAGGCTTACCCGCAGCGGCAAAGAGGAGGGCACTGCCATGGCCTCAGGTTAAGAAAAGTCATCCCCTTTGCCAGCTGAAAGGAGATCCCGGCCACGCCGTGATGCTGGGCAACATCGGCCCTCCAGGACGAGAGACGGTTAATGGACAACGCTGAGCGGCGCCGTCTAGATCAGCCCAAATTGCCGTGCCACAAAATGCGGTAGGTATACCTCGGCCCCGGCCTTGGACAGACCGCAATGAAGGTCGTGCGCAACTAAGAAGGAGCCCCAGATCTCCCTCAAATCATTCTCTGTCTCCCCATCAAGAATTATGGAGAGATCGTGTGTAAGGAACAAGGGAAACGGCCGAGCAAGGCACACCCAGAACTGCGCCCCGGTCCTCTCGGTCAGTTCATAGAAAAACTTGTAACAGAAGACCGAGGTGTTGTTCTTCCTGAGGGCCCGCGCGAAGGCATTGGCCAGCGGCTCGGTATCGGCAGGATTGACCGCCGTCCTCAGTTCTGGGAAGTAGGCTTGTAGCCAGAACTGGAAGGCCCAGAGTGGGCCGTCGTGCTTCGGCTTCATCCCATCGGTGGCCACGTCGTGAAGCGTGCGATAGATGTGGCCGAGGAGGAATGGGCCAAGTGCAAGCCTTCCGCCCTGCGCTAGATAGTCGGCCAGGTGGGCGAACTCCAGGGTAACCTTGTTCGCCTGGGTGCAAAACACGAACTTGCACAGCCAGTATAGCAGGAACGCGGCATGTTCCATCTCGCCCAAGGGGGCAATGGAGTCATCGTCAGGGTTGTCCTCCACGCCGAAGTTACCGTAGAAGCTGGAGTAGTTGAGCATGTTCTTCGCCTTGCCCCCAGCGAGTTTGGCTACCGTGGGCCAGGCGGCCTTGAAGCTTCTTGCGGCTTTAGGAGCAACTAGTGCTGCGTTCACTTCCACGCCAAGGGGAGAAAGGCCGAAGAGGGCGGCCATGTCCAGAATGGTCGGCGTCATCATGCCGAATCGCAGATTCAGGGTATTCGTGGCCGACGACCAGAAGCACAGGGCTGCGGCCAGGAGCGACCGATCCATGACGAGCGGACAGTCAAAAAGCTTGATCAAGTGATAGATACCTTGATCCTTCCATTGCTGACCGAAGAAGTGCTCCATCCTCGGTAGCCATTTCTCCCAATATGGGGTCGAAGTCGGCCATTGAGGCTACGGCTGGGCCACATTCCAATCTTGGAAATCCCCCCCATCGAAGGCCGAGGAATTCACCAGATTGTCCCTCAAGTGGACAGCCAAGCTCTCGGGCATTCCTCCTTCCACATAAGGGCCGTGGACACAGGAATCCGAGGCAGCCCCATCCTCGTCAGTCCAAGGTGCGATAACGTCGGAAATGACTGAGTCCTGGACCTCTCGACAGATGTCTTCAAACTTGGTTTGGAAATTCTGAGACAGAGCGTCGGCGGACACAGGAGTGCTAGAGGCCATTGAAACAGGTTGGAACCAGGGTTTTTGTTGGAAAAGAGGGTCGAAGGGAAGGTGGTAAGCGAAAGTACTAGGGGGTAGGGCCAAGCACTCAGAGGAAAAGGGTTAAAAGGACGAACTTTCTAAAGAAAGCACGAAAAACAGGAAAACTGGAAAGTTAAGAGAGAATTTTTTCGGACACAGTTTGGACGTCTGAAAATTCTAAAAGCGTGAGGAACAAATACGGAGGAATGGGCTTTTATACTGGCGCCTGAATTCGAGACGAAAGGGCACTGCCTTCTCAAAAGACGTAACGGTCTGACGCTAGGCGCGAAGGCGCAATGACGTGTCAGAAACCCAAAAGAGCCATCGCTTCAATTGACGAGGCGAAGCGACAGCTCGTGCGAACCAAGGCAATAATGGCTCATGCGACGTGCCTGCGCATTAAATGCGCGAACTGACGTGCGCATTTAAGAGGAAAAGACGCCAGCTGTCTGTCACGTCGTTTCGAAGGAATGCAAGGGGTCTGTCCCTTGGAATCCATTCGGCCCCAACCCAGACCGCGACCGAAGAATCCAGGGACAGGGGGCAATGTTTGTGCCTAATAAATTACGGCCTTTGTGACCGAGGAATCCTCCTCTCGGCCGTGGCCTTTTCTCATGGACTCAAAGAAACGGCAACATTTCGTTGCCTCCTGTTTTCTGACAACGAAGGAGAAAGCGCTAAGGCAAGATTTTCTCGGCCTCTCGAATAACCTCGCGGGCCGAGGCCGAGGAACTCGCAGGACACGGCCAAAGAGGTTATGGTCAGATCACCACGTGACCTCAGGGTCCCACGCTTCATTTAATGAAGTAATGCCTCTGTCCACCACAGCAAATTCACTAGGGCATGAAGCATTTAATGCATGAGGGCAGAAGGGAAGTGATTGAAGTCAAGATTTTGTAAATCAGGGTGGTTAGGTACAAACATTCTATCAGATGTTCTTGCAATTAGCAGTCTCTTCACCAACCACTAAACCAGAGCATTTAATGCATCCCCACGGCCAGAGGTGCAGAGCCCTCGATCTGGGTAAAGGCCGAGATCTGCCGAGATTTATGGGGGTCACACCACCATGCTTCACAATCCCAAATGCTGATCAGACCCAGCCATGCTTTCCTTGATTAGACTTCACCATGCAGGTCTTGTCAAGCCTCGATTGTCTCTCCAGGGCTCCCACTATAAAAACCAAGCTCAAGACCACATGCAAAAGGTCCAACACCAAAAACCAAAAGCCTCCCACGGAGCAACTTATTTTTTCTGTCATGTACTTTCAATATCTTTACATGCTTTCTTAGGAGTAGTGATAGATTGTAAGAAACATCCATTCATCAATATATCATACGACCCTTGATTTCTCAAGGCGCCGGAGCATCATCCTTGTTATCGCCTCACTCACCCCATATATCATACGACCGTCGCTCTCCGAGCAACGCGCCGGAGCACCGCCCAAAATCCACCACCTACACCACCACTAACGGCCTTGTAGCTCAGGTCGTGAACCTGACAGCCGAGACCAGTTCCTTTCTCGGCCACAATCGTTTGATAAGAGGTTCAGACCAAACAGGCGCAACACTCCAAACACCTTCTACCCAAACACTCCATCGAACTCGACGCACGTTAGACCGTGCTGGCACGCCCACGCACAAACCGCACCGCATCCAAAAGTAGGACTCCGTGTTAAACGCACATCCCCTCGGCCAGGAGAGTCAGGCCGAGAGATTTGCGCAGCCAACACCTTCTCAACACTAAACTTCTTCAGATAATTGGAGAAGGAGCAGTTCTGGTTGATAGCTGCTGGAGAGATGGTAAAAGGTTTGGCCAATTTCTCCTGGTTTTTCCTCATGTGGTAGTCACCTACAGCATCCACAGGCCTACCATGAGGCCTGAATCCAAAAATTTGCGCCATGTCTAGCAGAGTTGGAGCCATGGGACCCACACGAAAGTCAAACGTGTTGCTGGCAGAATTCCAGAAACACAACGCGGCAGCAAGCAGATTTTCATCCTTATTGACAGACTGTTTAGACAGAAGAATAGCATCATAGATGCCAGCCCTCCTCCAATGGGCTCCATACCTTGGCAGAAGTCTGTCAATCCAATCCACCCACCTAACCGGGCTGTTCCTAACCTCGCTGGATGGAAATGACCTGCTCAGGTTCTTGCTGACCCAGGTATGAGAAGCCAGGGCAGAGTTGCTCTCGAAGCACAAAGGAGCTTCAGCATCTTCCCCCATCAATTTTGCGATTTCAGCCAGAATAGGACCAAACCAGTGAGGCCCTAGCACCAAGGTGTTCTCAAACAAATGAAGGACATTCTCATCCAGATTTTTCTGGGCAAAAGGATGCAGTTTGCTTCTAACCTCGATAGCATGGTTATCCACCCCAGCCCCATTGGTATAATCGGGAGAAACCGAAGATGAGGAAGAAGCACGAGTCTTGGGAAGAGACATGATCGAAATTTTGAACAAAAGGGAGAAGAGAAATAAGAAAAATCGGAACGAAAATGGAGTTTCTGGGAAAAGCCAAGAAAAATAAGAAATCTGGTTCTCGGATGAGCAGCAACTGAAGGTTTGAAATTTTAAAAAGGAGGAGAGCTCAAAGTCGTGGGAAGAAGAAGAAGGTGATGCGACACCTAATAAATGACTAAGTTAAATAGCTAGCTAGTAACTGAAGCACTTTCCCACGAACTCTAGTCCGTGCTAGGCAGACGTGGCAGACAGGAAAAACAAAACTAGCGCGCAAATTAATGGCCAGGACATTAAGTCTAAACCCGTTAAAATGGTTCAGACTTAATGGGGGCATTGTTTGGGCCTAATTTGGCACCCCTAGCCCAAGCCCAGAACGAAGCCAGGGATAGTCTGGGCTTTACAAAAAAAGAGGAGTATGAAAATGCCAAAAAATGGCAATTACATTCTAGGCAAGCCAGGAAACGAATTGGGTTGGACCCAATCTGTTACCATCTCTCAAAAAAGCCCAGCATCAATTTAAGGAGACCAGACCCACGTGGAACCCACGTGAAACTTTCAGACTTAGAAAAGTCAATAAAATCAACTACCTCAGAGTTGATTAGAAAGAGTTAGTGGCTGACGAAATTGGAAACAACACCTCTGAAAGATCTAAAAAATCTAAACCTTCTTTCTATGAGAAAATTCAGAGATATTTTTGTCCATTCAGAGAAGGTTGTTTCTCCCAAAAAGAATAAACAGGCTTCAAAGATATTCAGAAAGAGAACAGGGAGTTGTTAGAAACTAAAGATCAGACTGACCATTTTTTTTGCTCTCACAAAAGGATGGTTGGAAATGAAGAAAGGAGTTGGGCTCTCTGCCTAAGAAAAAATTTTAGGAGCTGACAACTGAAACTTACAAACCAGAAATCCACAAAACCCTTTCCTTGCATATAAAAAAAATAAAAAGATCTTATCAAGGGGTTTTTTTGCCGCCCATTATTAAAAGAAATCACCCTACTCCAGGAAAACATTTCCTATAAATATAAGAGAGGGTGAACAGATTAAAGGACAATCAACCAATCAAAAAATCAGTCAAATAATCAAAACTGCCAAGGGCAAAAACTCAAAATGGTCACTTGATCATTGAAGAATCTCCAAACTAGAGCAACCAGTAGCTCACTCGAGCCATAAGAATACCAGCTACAAATTAGAAATCCCGAAGTTCAGACTTAGAAAAAAAGTCATTCAAAACGAGATCTCTCTCGTTACAAATTTGGTTCAGCAAAAGCCAAAAACAAGCAAGGTTCGAAGTTTTCCACAAACATGAAAACCTCAACAAGTTCAAGAAAAGCCCTGACCAAGCAGAACAGGTGCCACAGTGCGGTTCCAGCTTAGTAACCCTCAGATTCAGCCACTTCTGCCTGTTCAGACTGAAGAAATTTCAGTTCTGCCCCCTCAAAAGGCCTTCCAGGGCTTGAAGTAGATTAAAGCTCTGCCAAACTCAAACTTTGGTATCGATTTGCAGCTAAAGCCTAGCAGTTGAAGTTGCTGACAGTTCAGTCCAGTCCAAATACCCCCGGTCCAGCCCGAATCAGAGTCTTCCATCCAGGCAGAAATGGAGTTCCAGCTGTCTTTTTCCCTTTCCAGCATTTGTTTGTCTGTTTATAGCTATGTAAAAGGCAGTTCTGCCTAAAAACACTCCAAGTTCTATTGATCATTTTGGCCAGAACAGCTGTTTTTATACTGAGATAAATTGTGAAAGTCCTCACCAGTCTGAGGCATAGAAAAGAACTTACTTGGGAGATATTCCTCACCCAAATTCACAATCGCTTGTTTAGAAATCAAGTAACTTGGGGCGCAAGTTATCCTTTCTAAGCTAAGTCTGCTAGAGTTTTCATTACTAGCAGTGGCACGCTCGCACACCAAAGAAAGCTGACTTGTTGACCAGTCAATGGTTTCCAAGGCAGTGGGGAACTTTGCCCTTCCATCACAGGAGTAAACATAAACGGGGTGAACAATATCATCATCACTAGTATAAAAAAAGACGAACTCAATATGTGAAACACATTTTTCACCTCCACAAACATATATTTTACCACACGGTCGCTCTCTCGTTCACGCAAGGAGAGCCGTGATGGCTAGTTTTAGGGTTTCTCCAGTTTTCTTTACTCATTCTTTGTGCTGTCTCTCTCAGTCTTCTCTGATTGTCTCTTTGAATTCTTCTTGGTGTATTGGGTACGGCATTTTTTTGTTGTTGCTCTTTTGTTCTCCGTGGGGTAGCTGCGCCTTCTTCCTTTCTGGGTTCCCAAGGAGGCAGTCGCTAGTGAGTGGTCTCCATCTTAAAGCTATGAAGGTGACCACCATCTTTTCTGCTTAAGGGGATGAAAAGTATGCGACACCAAGTTGGAATTAGAAGCATGTGGAAACTGGTGTTAGGCATCTGATTGTTAGTGACATGTCTTTTTCTAGTAAGCGTAGTTTTTGTATCGAGGATTTTGTTGACAAGGCGGATGAGACCAGCCTTAAGGGGTCTCCAAGGTCTCCCTAATCATTCTCTTATGGAACATTCGTGGGCTTGGCAACTGATGAACATTCCTACTGTGAAGATCTTTCTTCGGAAATTTCTTCAGGCTAAGAGGCCAATCTTGGTCTCCCTTGCTTGTCAACTAGGGTTGTGGATCAAGAAAATTAGAGGTGTCAGTTGGTGTTTGGCTGAATCTGTTATTATACTCACAATGCATTTGGGACTATGTACGAAGAACTATGATGCTTTCTTTAGATCATAGGAGGCTTTCTTTGATAGTACATGCGTAGTGATGGGATGTGTTTCAATGGTTTTGCAATTGGGTAATTGGTTGGATCTATTCTGATACCCATAGTACATTTTTTACTCTATACAAATAATTAGGATGCTTTCTCTAGATCATATGAGGACTTCTTTGACAGTACTTACATAGTGATGGGATGTTATTTTAAGGGTTTTGTGGTTAGGTTTTAGGTTTGTCTGTTTCGTATAAGTTGTTTGACTCTTATGTTTAGTCAATAGAATGGGTGGTACTCTTTCCTACCTCGGGGTTTTGTTTTCTCTAGGAAGGTTTTCTCAACAAAAAAACACATATTTTACCACTTCCTTTAGAAGCCATGTTACTTTTTGCTTCTTTTTTAAGTGCATATAAATCTTTTTTTTTTTTCCTGTGAACATAGCACCCGTTGAACTATAACTCGACTAGATTGCAAATTTACCCCAAACCCTCTTGTAGTAGTAAATTACGACCTTAATTAAAGAAATCATCAAGTGCAGACTAATAACATATAAAAGAACACAAGGACTATCCATCAATATAATAACATATCGAAACTTAGTACCCGATCTCAAAGGAATTATTGCCATCAATATTTTCAGTTTTAGACAAAAACAAAAAACAAAAAAAAGATAGCCTTTCTTCTCAAAATTAGCTTAAGTGATTTGCATTTGGAAAATTGAAATGATCAAGTTCCTTTTCTTTTTAATAGGGCTTCCTTATTGGTTGTGTTTGATCATGAAAGGGGAGGAAAGGGTATTTTTGCATGTACTTAGTAGGTGCTTTCTTTGCTATGTGTTAAAGTAGAAAGAGCCACTTAGAACTATTCCAGTTAACTTTGCTACGAGGGAACCAGCAGCTACCTGGAAATTCAATGGAAGTTTATGTAGATTTTTCTCATTATTTGAGGTTTTCTTGATATTGCAATTTTGCTTTGGTTCAAGTCCAACGGTTATTGTTTGGGGGAAGAAAGGAAAACAAAAGACAATGACGACTCCAAATTTATTCCCATTTTAATGGATTTAAGTGAAATTACAAAATTGCCCTTGGGATAGGGGTAATTTGGTCATTTTATTCGGAAGGAATTTGGAGATTCCGACTGTGCCATTGCGTAGAGCGCGGTGAGATGAGTCCGTAGGTATGTTGTGGACTTGAATCGGAGTTGTATCGAGATAGGTACGATCGAATGAAGTTCAGTAGCACGATCGTAAATATTGGAAAAAGGGATTTTTGGTTAAAAACAAAAAATACCCTCACTCTCTCTCTCTTCTCCCCCGCGCGCAGCCCCCCCTCCCTCCTGCGGTTCCTGTACAGCTGGTGGCTTTGGGAAGCCACCGCCGCCACCACAGTCAACGACCGGCCTCGATACCGGTCGGGTTCGAATCCGCCGGAAAAGCTCGAAATGTCGCCGATTTTGACAGAAACTTCGCCGGCTTCGTTCTCCGTCGTCCGGCCACCGTTTCCGACGAGTAAGGTATGGTTTCTCACCTATTTTCCATGATCTAGCTGATGGTTGGGTAGGATTGGATTGATTTTTAATGTAGATGCTCAATTTAGAACCTAGGTTTTTGGCGGATTTCGGGGTGTGAAAATTCTAGCCACTTGCCGTCCAAATTGGACGTTGCCGCAGTTGAATAAGTTGCTCCACTCGTCGAATACTAGCTGGAGCCGGAAGGGTGGCTCTCGATTTGGAAGTTTTCCGGCGATGCGATATCGCTTTGGACACCCACGCGCTGCCGGCGCATGTGGCGGCGCGTGGGCATTGTTGAAAAGGGCTTTGTGTCCTAATGTGATCCCCCCGATGTATTGAGCGCGTAGGGGTGCTCGGATTCCAATTCGGGTATCGTTAGAGTCCCGAACGGATATCGCATATCGCGTGTTTTCCGGGTTCGCTAGGTTTGGACCGTTGGATGGTCCTAAGTTTATAATATGTTGATCTAGGCATTCCTAGGATCGTGTAGTTTTCGACGGATCGTAAAACGGAGTCCCGGATACTCCGAAAATGTCAACCCTAGGGTTAGGCTTTTAGTAACTGTCCGATCGTGTGATCGGGAGCGATCCGACCGTCCGATCTGGACCGAACTTGCAGAACATGTGTCCTAGACCTTGTAGGACCTATAGGAACTTTCAGATTGGAATTTAGAGGTCGTGGGCCCCGTGGGCCCGTTTGACCAAGCTTGGGTAGTTTGACCCTTGGTCGACCGTGGGTCTTCCAGAGTATTCTTACCTTCATAGGAAGATTAAAAGGACCCTAGTGACAGGTCTCGAACGTGGGTGTGTTATGTTGATTATATGGGTGTAGAATACTATTGTATGATTTAAATTGGGGTGTTTATGATATTAGAAATTTAACATATTTGATTATGTGCATGTGTGGATGTTTGAAGGTAAAAAGAGTGTAGATTGTCAGTTTGAAGTGCTATACGCACTACCCTATGTAACCCCTGTGATTGTGTTGATGCCTTTAAACCCGTGTGGGCTGGTGAGAATGTAGCCAGGCCCAGTGTTGAGGTCGCACGTGTCGTAGGAGTAGCCGGCGTGTTGACAGACCTCATACGAGGCCGGGTACGTCCCGTCGTATAAGGGGTGATATGTGATTGTGTGAGGTCGCACGTGTCGTAGGAGTAGCCGGCGTGTTGACAGACCCCATACGAGGCCGGGTACGTCCCGTCGTATGAGGGGAGATATATGTGATTGTATGTGGGCTGGTGAGAATGTAGCCAGGCCCAGCGTGATTGTGTTTGGTGATTTGTGATGAATAAATCCTAGAATGTTAAATGTGTATGAATTTGTAATGGTTTGTTTGATATTAGGAGCCAGGATTGATACGAAAGAACTACGTGTGGCTTGATCCCTCGATATGGGTACGTAGGCAGCCTGAAGTTACTAGGCGCAGCCGCAGATTAGATTTAGTTAGGTACTTGGTTGGGATTAGTTCGGACCTTGTCGTTGGTCCCGAAATTTGGGTGAAAGTGTGATGCAGTCGTGTTAGGAGGTTGGAGCCTCGTATGCTTAAAGTTTGGGAAAGTTAAATGATATAAATTACTTTTGGCTTACTTAAGTGCGTTTGATTATATTATTTTGGCTTAAGGAATTTGTTGGTAGTTTGGTTTCGGAATATTAGAAGGCCGGAGGCCATTTATGTAAATTGCATGTTGCTATATTGTGCGTGCTGCCGTTTGGGTTATATTAAATGTGTTTTATGCAGGTGAACATTTTGGGGAATGTTCATCTTACAGGGGAGACTCTGCCGAAATTTCGGCAGAAAGTCTCGTGCCCTTAATCCTCTTTGATAAAAGAGGACATAGTTTTAAGGAGTAAACCCGGCATGGGTGTGATGCCAGGGTCTCCGTAGGATTCGTCTCGGGTTCCGGGAAATTCGGGGCGGGTCCTGACATATGATATATACTTTTAAGAGTCTGAATGAATAATTAATGAGTGGTTTCTAGAAATACAACTTGGAAATTTCTAACTCCCCCAAATGGCCCATTTTTTGGGAGAAATTATACAATACTACCGTAGTACCAACTGGCGTTGCTGATTGGTACTATGGTCCAACAAGATTCAGTCATGTGTACAACTTAGGCATTCAACATAATCATAAAGTTTTGCCGTTAATGCCGACGTTAAAAAAACAAAATGAATGCTCTGTGATGGGGATGCCCACCCAAAGGCTTGAAGTCCTCCCAATGCTGCTTTTAGACATGATCGCGTCAGTATTTCAGATCTAAGATTAGATCAACAAATTTCTATGCAATAATATTCTTTGACCAATTGTTGTGCAACAAAATTATTTGACATTGGGTCATTACCCAAAAAGGCAAAGGCTTTGATGGACTTTTGTTTTCAATGTCAATTTCATCTTGCAGCGTGTCGAGAACACCTAACATGGACCATTTCTTGATGTTTATTTTTTGAACATGGACCATTTCAATTTCTTTGGGCTTTTGTTTTCAATGTTAATTTCATCTTCCAGTGTGTCGAGAACACCTAACATGACCATTTCTTGATATTTATTTTTTGAACATGGACCATTTCAATTTCTTTGGGCTTTTATTTTCAATGTCAATTTCATCTTGCAGCGTGTCGAGAAAGTTGATTAAAAAGAGCCTTATTACTTTACTTTCCTTATTTTCAGCTTTTTTGCATTATTAGAAGGTTTTTGAAGGAAAATCGACTTTCCGAATGAGTTTTAGTGCAAGGCAAAGTGGAGAAGAAACTAAGACATTGAAGATCATTGTGTCAAATTTTCATAATTTTCTATGAAGATCATTGCTGTACTTTCCCACTTTGGAAATATTCACTGCAGATACTTGCATTGCATGGATTTGTTTATTCTTGTTTTATCTCTCTCCTTTTTTCAAAGAAATAGCTTTTATATAATTTTAGTTTCTTAATAATTTTATTGGTCATACACATGTTTGGTTCATTATTATCCGCTCAACAAAATATACGGCAAATTGATATGGATATTAAAATCAAACGGAATAAACCGTTACGCTTTTGTCAAACGTCAAAGCAAGGTGCGTTGGCTTTGTATACCGTAAACGTTTATGCCTTTCTTAACGTCACATTGTTGGTAACGTCGCACATTAAAGACAAGGTATGGAATATGGCTGCCCGTCAATGAAGTGTCAAATGGTTTGATGAAGGCAACAACTTATTTTCTAGAATAAGTTCACACTTATTTTCTCTTTAGCTTTTATTCATTACAATTTAATAACTTCACACTGAAAATACCTGTAGGATGACTAAAAATGCATAAAGGAGGGTGAATAAGTCAATTTAAGATTATAATCAAATAAATAAAAATAAACTTCGGTAGCAGGATTGATATGGCTTATCAATTCTGAGACGTGCTGAACATAAAATAAAGAAACACGCAGAGAATTATTTTACGTGGTAAAACCCCACCTCTGGGGAAAATCCACGGGACTCCTTAGTCCAACATAAATCCACTATAGAACGATGATTATGAGAAGTACTCACGCACTTATCCTAGACACATTCTAGATAATGTTTACCGATGATCTTCGACACTCCTTATGTTGAACGCAATACTGGCCACGATTGCTTCAAGCTCACCGGAGGAAAACCGCCACCACCTATTTTTCAGAGTTTTGGTAATAATTAGTGTCTATATTAATTTAAATTTTTTAAGAATTGTAGACATGTGCTTAGTCAAGTTAGTGAGAGTAGATACACTCCTCACTCTATACCCGAATTTGAATTTCTCTCCCCATATTTTAGATTATATTAAAGTAGAACATCACTTGTATGGAAAAAACAAAAAGACTAAGAATTACACATATAGTATAGTACAATTGACTTTCATCCAGAATGACGTTAACAAAGTTCACTTTCATTGCACAAGCTCATACCCAAAACTTTCCCCTCTGATTGCTTCCTTTGTCAAAATATGAGAGGCTAAAATATGAGACTATGGGAGAATATGAGAATGAGAGAAGATAATTTTTCTGTTTTTCAACTTCATTACTTTGTATAACTACCAACATGAATTTATACAAGAAGAAAATACTTGCTAGAGCATCTTCAACCAATATGTCAAAAGTGCCATATAGACATTTAACAGCTAGAAATAACATCTCATATCACTCAAACCGATGTGTTAAAACTGATGTGGAATGAAGGCTGAATGTTGAGATGTTATTTTTGACATTTCAAAAGCAAGATGTCAAATAAATATTTTATTATTTTTTATTTTATTTTCTTTTTAATTAAAAATAAATCAACACATAAATATAATAAAATAATAATTTAATTTGACATATTGTAAAGCTGTATAAGTTGTCAAATTGCCACATCAGCCATCAAATTTAAATTTAACGTTTGGTATTTGAGATCTCGCTTGGAGATAACTCAATATTAATTACAAGTAGGTAACTGGTGCCATTAATGTTTTGATTAGCATCCTTCAATCCCCATACAATCACAGAGTTCTCAAGAATACGACGCCCAACAAACCCATCCAAATATGACAGCTGCAGTCTCCACAAGGCAAGCTGATATTTCTCATAGTTCCAACATTTATTGCTTTCACACACAAGCTAATATCCTTCTTAAGAAGAAAGGCAACCTCTCTGCAACTCGTTTCCCTAGAAATCCTCCAATAGAAATGATTTGGAAAAGTTGCGTCACGCAGACTTGAAAGGCCGGGGGGAGCCATTATCTCTGCCACAAGTCACCAAGAGTTGATTTAATCACTCATTTAATTTGACCCGTTCCACTCCTTGCGTAATTTCCCCATTTTTTTTTTTCCCCGGTAAGCCCAAGAGAAAACCAAAAAGAAAATTACACTGGGACAAGCCTAGTAGTGGTCATCCTAACAGAGTAATTTGCCAAGAGGCTTACAACAGAAGGAGGGGGAAGAACAACAACATGATAACTCAAATTGGAACTTTGACCCATATGTGCCATATGGTCAGCAGCAATGTTTTGTTCTCTATAAATATGAGAAATGAAACACTCCCAATCATGCAAGAGCATGTCTTTGCAATTATGGATGAGGCTAGATAGAGGGTGACTAGGTCTAGTCTCTCCATTAATTAAGGAGACAGTAGTAAAAGAGTCACACTCCACTTCAATTATTCGGAGACCTTCGTAATTTCCTTTTTACGTGTTTCTCTCTGCTGAATATTATATATTAGCTAGCTAGCCTCATTTCTGAGGTGCATAGAGGCTTCATCCTTTTGAATACTCTTGTAGGGTTTGTAGGGTTTTTTTTATATGGCCTCATCCTCTTCTTCTTCTTCTTCGTCTTCTTCTTCTTCGTCTTTTGCTAATCCCCCTCCACAAAAGCATGAGGTGTTTATAAGTTTCAGAGGTGAAGATACCAGGGACACTTTTACCAGCCATCTCCGTGTTGCTTTAGTTCATAAGAAAATTCAGACCTACATGGATGGCAAACTTCAGAGGGGGGACAAAATTGGACATTCCCTGTTGCAAGCGATCGAGGAATCAAAGCTTTCGTTGATTGTTTTCTCGAAAGACTATGCTTCTTCCACCTGGTGTTTGGATGAACTTGCGCACATATTGGAATGCAGAAAAAGAAAAGGACAAATTGTCATACCCATTTTTTACGACATAGATCCATCACAGGTACGGAAACAACAGGGGAGTTATGGAGATGCAGTAGCTAAACATGAAAAACATTTCAAAGACAACATGGACAAAGTGCTCATGTGGAGAAATGCCTTGAAGGAAGCAGCCAATATGTCTGGCTTTGATAATTCAAAAAAAACAAGGTAACTCTTGACCATTTCATTCATACAAGAATTGTTAAGGGGTAGTTACTAAATATTATTATTAATTCATATCTGCTACTAAATATTATTCTTTGTTCTTCATGATCATATTTTTTCAGGACGGAGGCTGATTTCGTTAAGGAAGTTGCCGAAGATGTTCTGACCAAACTAAATCGCACATTGTCAAGTGATTTAGAGGACCTGGATCAATTTTATTCAAGAAAAATTGAGGAAATTGAATCGTTATTATGCCTTGATTCACCAGATGTTTGCACTGTAGGCGTTTGGGTAGGCAGTTGGGTAGGCAGTTTGGGCAAGAGTTGGCTGACCACCCTTGGTGATGTTTTAATTCACCGGCTGTCTCGTCAATTTGAAGCTACTTGTTTTCTTGCAGATGTTAAGGAGGGGTCAAAAAGACATGGACTGGAACACATGAGAAATCAACTTCTTGGTGAGATATTAAACGAAAAAGGTCTAATTATCAACACTCCAACTCTATCGCCCTTTATTCAAGAAAGGCTTAACCGTACAAAGGTCCTCGTTGTTCTTGATGATGTGAATGATTTAAGCCAGATAGAAAATCTAGCATGTGGTATGCGTCTTAAGTTTGGCCCTGGAAGTAGAATCATTATAACAACTAGAGATAAGAGTCTACTTAAGAAAACTCTTCCTCGTGATAAGATTTACAAGTTTGGTCATAAGGACGGATTGATTTCATGGGCATTGAAGAGTGGTGTTTCCGATAGACCTAATGGCTGCTTCCTTAAACGCACTCTACTCCACATAAGGGCCAAGGGCGGTCAATTGACCCCTGCAAGCCCGGAATTCACAATTGGAGGCGAAGACGTTGACCCCTGAAAATTGCCCATAAACTACTTGATGAAATGCTCTAGAGGGCGCAACACACCAACACAGCATGCAAATTACTCTTTGTCCTTTTATTTATTTTTATAGTACTCTATTTACTTAAGTTTACAATGTAAATAAGGAAGTACCCCCCATTTGGATTAAAATAAAAATACTAGAAAATCAAATTCCCACCGAATCAAAATATGAAAAATCGGTTTTAGTGCAAAATACGATTTAGGCTAAAAATGATGGTTCATTAAGTCAATATATTATTCATACTAAAATCCCATAAAATCAAGTTTTCTTATTTGATGTGTAAGGAATAAAAGCCGCCAAAAATTATCTTGAGAAAATGATTATTTTGAAAAACCATTTTTCATACTTGGCCAATATTTTTATATAAAACAACTTTTCATGTATGATATGAATGCATGATGAGGGGACCTAAGGTCAATCTAGGTGAAAAACCTTAGATGTTCAATCTACAAAGAGTTTTACAAGAATAACCTAACTCTTACGTATATTTGCTTGAATAAGCTCCCCTTAAGACAGTACTCATAAGGGTCCAAAGTTTGAGAGCTAGAACCCCCAAAAAATGCAGATAAAGCCCGAAATCAAAACTGCAACGGACCTAAAAAATGACGTAAACGCCCTAAAATAAGCAGGATTGCGCTAATATATGCTAGTTTTTATATCGAATAGGACGAGACACCCTGGGAGGCGAAGAGGATTGCGCTAATTTTTTTGGTTTTTTATCACATTCTTAGAGATATTTCTGGTGTATTGCATGAGTATTTTGTATGGTTTTATCTATTAACTATGAATATAAGTATTATCGTTTCATTTCAATGGGTCTATTTTGTATAAATATTTTTTAACTTTTTACACGTTGACCCCTGGAATGAAAATTCTTGGATCAGCCACTGACCACAAGTCTATCTATCTCACCAACTCCACTAATATATCCTAAACATAAAATTTTACAATTAAGTATTAACTTCAAAAGTTATATATATGAGTTTCTGTCAAAAAGAGCTCAGACTAATTCTTTTCTGTGAAAAAGGGCTTGAGCCTTTCATGTCAGAAACTATTTTTGTTGTATTATGTTTAAGGACTTTACGAACCCAATTTGCTTCTTATATTTGTATGGCTGGGTAGGTTTATTGGCTAGTTGATATTATCAGCCATTCCTCTTAGTTGGTTAGAGTGAAAAGTGTGAAAAACCAACTCCTTTATATGTACTCTTATCAAGATAGGAGAAACAAGTCCAGTCCCAGAAGCAGGAGCCGACCTTTGCGTTCATGTTGTCCTTTTCGCTTATGTTTACATATTAATCTCTTAGGTTGTTCATTTGCATGTGTCATGAATATGCATGGATTTTCTGGTTAAGAATATGGTGAATTTTTGAGTTGACTTGAAGTGGGTATGCAGGTTATCAATATGGCTGCTTCTTCCCCTGCTGCTGCCATCCCCACTCAGGAAAAGTGTGATGTGTTTCTTAGTTTCAGAGGTGAGGACACCCGCTATACTTTTACCAGCCATCTTTATGCTGCTTTAGAGCCTCTCCAGCGGTAAGCCCAGCCAGAGGCTAGGGGAGAAAAAAAAAAAAAATCGTTTCCAGCGGAGCAGCCCAGGCCCGGGGGGGTGTGGGACCCACCAACTCGGGCCAGCCCGAAGGCAATTTCCGCCCCAGGTCCAAAACGCGGGCAGTGACGTCAGCTCCGCGTCATGCTGACGTCGCGCACGCTGGGTCAAATTTTTTTTACCGTTGGCGCGTGCATTGCAAGCGCCAACGGTAAAAAAAAAATTGAACCAGCGTGCGCTGATGTCAGCGCGACGCAGCTCCAACGGCTGGAAGCCACGTGGCACGCCCCCAGCGCTCCGATTTGGTTTTCTTCCTTCATCCAACGGCCCTCGTTTTTCCAGCAATAAAATTATGAAAAAAAATCGAAATTTTTTTAAAAAAAATACTAAAAAATACTTTAAAAATCTGAATTTTTTTCCTATAAATACCTATCAATACCCTTCACTTTCAACACCAATTCTCATACATTTTATTCTACTTCTACTATTACTCAACATTTTATTCACTCTTCACTCAACATTTTCATATCTTTCACCTTGTATTTTTATTTCTTATTTTTATGGCTTCTTCTATTGAAACCGGAGGGGCGTGGAGCACCATGGAAGATGTTTTTTTGTGTGAGGCTTGGCTCCAAATTTGTCATTGTCCCGTGACAGGCAATGAGATGAAATTTTTCCATATGTGGAAAAAAATTCATGCTGAATTTTGCCAAAAAATTCCGGAGACGACTCGTACAGAAATGGCTTTGTCGAGTAGGTGGAAACTTCTCAACAAAGAGATGGGCAAATGGAGAGATGCCTTGGCAAAAGCGATGAACTTGCATAGAAGTGGGGAAAATCGTACTAACGAGGTAAGTATTTCCAAATACTCGTTTTATTAAGTTTAATGTCCTAATATATATATGTTGTTAATATTTTTTGCATTTTCAATATTTTGTTAATATTTCTTGCATTTTAAATATTTTGTTAATATTTCTTGCATTTTAAATATTTTGTTAATATTTCTTGCATTTTCAATATGTTGTTAATATTTATTGCATTTCCAATTGTTTCTTCATATTTCTTGCACTTCCAATTTATTTGTAAGATTAATTGCATTTCCATTAATTTTTTTTTCGTTACTTGCATATCCAATATATTTTAAATATTTCTTGCATTTCCATTTTTTTGTTAAATAGCTTATTCAAGCACAAATGTGGTTCGGTGCAATCGGGGGTGGCAAAAAAAGTTTCACCCATCATGAATGTTGGGAGGTGGTGAAATATTGTAAACGCTTCATAATTATTCCCACGGGTCCCGATGTTGTGTTAAACGAGACGCCTCTCCGTGATTCAACGACATCGGATTCACCTCTCGATTCCCCTATGAGTGAAGACTCACCCATCCAAAAGGAACCGAGGCCCATTGGCCGAAAGGCTGCGAAGGCAAAGAAAGCAGGTAATTCAAGCAATCATAATTCAAAGTTTTTGGAGGAAATTGCAAGGCAAAACGCCATAAGAATTGAAATGGAGCAGAAACGCCAAGATATGGAGGTGGCAATTCAAGCCGAGTGTGCACAAGAAAAGGAGTATTTGCGCAAAAAAGATATTGAGAAGACGGATCGGGAAACCATGGCGATGGATACAAGTCATATGTCCCCTGAAACAAAACAATATTGGAAGCTAGAACGAAGGGATGTTATGAGAAGAAGACTTTTCCAGGATGATGGGCCTAGCAACACGGATTGGTTAAATGATCAAAACCATTAAATTAGTTGGCATACCTTTTATGTATTTGTATTTTTCATGTTTTGTATCAAAGTTGGTGTACTTCATGTATTTTATTTTAGTAGTAGTAATTTTTAATTACTTGTATTGGATTTCTTTATTTAATAAACAAAGCATTCAATAAAAGACTATTTTATTCAACATATTCCATACATCAAACAAAACATAATTAAAATTAAAACAAAAACTACAAACAAGGCACAATAATAAATAAAAAAACAACACAACCAAACCCTAAGTAAATAAAACATAAAAAAACAATCAAACCATAAAAAAAACAACACAACCAAACCATCTATGCTCCATCATTCATCTTCATTCCCGCTCACCGCCCATAGATGCTCCATCAAGTCAAGTTGACGCCTTTCATGAATATACGAAGATTGCATCTCTGTATATCGATCTATCATCCGGGTCATGATATGATCGTCCCTTACCAACGGTTCCAGCTCAAACGGTTCTCCATTTGGCCCCATGGGCCTTTCATAAATCCGGGTCAAGGCCGTGTTCATTGGATCCGGTTCATAGACATCTCCAGCATCATAATCGTACTCATCCTCCACAATCATATTATGGAGGATGATGCAAGTCATCATAATGCTTCGGAGGATCTCCTCGTCAAACATAAGGGCCGCACCTCGAACAATCAACCACCGAGCTTGAAGGATGCCAAAACACCTTTCGACATCTTTCCTGTATCCTTCTTGATAGGTAGCAAATAATTTTTGCTTATGGGATTGGGGATTCGGAATGGATTTGACAAATGTGGTCCACCTTGGGTAGATACCGTCAGCTAGATAATACCCCGTCTGGTAGACTGTATTGTTGACTTGATAGGTAATATTGGGGCCTTGGCCTCTCAAAACATCGTTGAAGACCGGAGATTGACCCAGGACGTTGAGGTCATTTTGGGCTCCTGCAACTCCGAAGAAAGCATGCCAAACCCATGTGTCGAAGCCAGCAACGGCTTCCAGGATGATACTTTTTTGGCCTTTTCTATTTCCGTAATCACCTTGCCAGGCAGTTGGGCAATTCTTCCATTGCCAATGCATGCAGTCAATGCTACCAATCATTCCTGGAAATCCTCGAGCTTCGGCTTTTTGTAGAAGCCGTTGGAGGTCCCTGGGAGTAGGTCTACGGAGGTAGTCCCTAGTGTACAAATTTTCAACCGCATCACAAAATCTTACCAAAGCCTCCAACGTAGTGGACTTCCCCATTCGGGCAACCTCATCCACCTGATTAGCAGATGCTCCATACGCCAACATTCTTATAACAGCTGTAAGCTTTTGCTCCGGAAGAAGGCCCAAAACCCCAGTAGCATCACACTTTTGAACAAAGTATGCATCATAATTGCAAATATCATGCATGACTTTATTGAACAAATGGGGTTGCATTCTAAATCGCCTTCGAAAATCAACATCAGAGTACAAAGCAGTTGGGATAAAATAATCTTCCAAGAGATTCTTACCCCGAGAATGCCTATGTCTGTCCACATTCCGGCGACGGCCGACTTGTGAACCACGGCGGCGATTTTGGTTCTCTTCCTCTTCCATTGCCACTGCTATGAGAACTTGTTCATCGACTTGTCTCTGCAACTCATTGATTTCATCGGCTCTACGGTTTCTTTCCTTTCTTTCTCTCTCTTGCCTCTCCAAGCATCTCCTATATTCTTCCATTGAGAATGAATGGAGTATGAATTCTAAACTCTAAGAAATGAAAATATAGAAAGATGTGGTGTGAGAGGTATGATGGGAGCCTATGGTTTTATAGAACAATTTGGCAAGATAGAGATGCCACGTGGCTTGATTTGATTGGATGAAAATCTTATCTGAAATTTGAAATTCATCCGAAATTTGAACCCAAATTTATCTGAAATTTGAATTTTGAAATTTATCCGAAATTTGAACCCAAATTTATCTCAAATTTGAATTTTGAAATTCATTCGAAATTTGAAACCAAAAATTTATCTGAAATTTGAACCCAAAAATCTTATCCGGAAATTTTATCCGATTATGAATAGTCTTGACACGTAGGAACCCGGAAATCTTATCCGAAAATATTATCCAAATTAATTATTGAGGTAAAAAAATTTGTGAATAAAACAAAAAAATGAATAGTAACTGCCCTTAGCTAGGGCAATGGGTGGAAACACAGTTTACTATTTGCAAGGGCAGCCACTATTCACGTGAATAGTAACTGCCCTAGGTCCCCCCTTGCCATGGCTAAGGGGGAATGGGTGGAGTTGCTCTTATGTGCAAAGAAGATCAAAACCTACATAGACGACATACTTGAGAGAGGAGAGGAAATTGCACCATCCCTTCTCGAAGCAATTGAAAAATCAAAGCTTTCGGTAATCATTTTCTCAAAAAACTATGCTTCTTCCACATGGTGCTTGGATGAACTTGTGCATATATTGCGATGCAAGGAAAGAGGTGAGCACTTTGTTCTGCCAATGTTTTACTGTATCGACCCATCACACGTACGAAATTAACAGGGAAGTTATGCTTCTTCTGCATTTACTCAACTTGAAACACGTTTCAAGGACAGCACGGAGAGAGTTATGAAGGTGCGCAACTGGAGAGATGCTTTGAAAAAGCAGCCAATATGGCTGGGTTTGATAATTCAAACAAAACAGGGTAACTAATTCTGCAACTTGTGACCATTAAATTTGAACAAGATTTGTTAGGGCACACTTACTCTTACTAAATATAGTTTGTCGTTATAATCATATTTTCCAGGACAGAAGCCAATTTCGTTGAGAAAGTTGTCAAAGATATTTTGACCAAATTGAATCGGAAATCGTCACCTGATTTAAAGGGACTAGTTGGACTTGAATGGAAAATTGAGCAAATAGAAAGGTTATTATGCATTGATTCGCCAAATGTTTGCATAGTTGGCATTTGGGGCATGGGTGGTATTGGCAAGACCACTCTTGCTGATGTTGTGTATCACCGACTTTCTTCTGAATTTGAAGCTTCTTGCTTCCTTGCATGTTAGGGAGGAGTCAGAAAAACATGGACTAAAGCACTTGCGAAATGTCCTTCTTCGTGAGATATTAAATGAAAAAGATCTAACCATCGGCACTCCATCTATAGGATAAACTTATGTTCGAGAAAGGCTCAGCAATACAAAGGTCCTCGTTGTTCTAGATGATGTGAGTGCTTCAACCCAATTAGAACTTCTAGTTGGTGATCATTTTCAGTTTGGCTCTGGGAGTCGAATAATTATAACGACAAGGGACAGGCGCCTACTTAAGAAAAAGGTTGATGATGATAAGATATACAAGGTTGAGGGATTATCTTATGATGAAGCTCGTGAGCTATTTCATTTACATGCTTTAAAAAATAACTCGACTGAAATATGTTATACAAAGTTGGTGATAGATTATGCAGGAGAATTATGCAGGAGGCATGCCATTAGCTTTTAAGATTTTGGGTTCCTTATTCCTTCACTTGGACAACAATCATGAATGGGAAGATGAATTGAATAACTTGAAAAAATTTCCCAACCAAGAAATTGAGAACATGTTAAGACTAAGTTATGATGGATTAGAAAAAAATGCAAAGGAGATATTTCTTGATATAGCATGTTTCTATAAGGGGATGAAAATAGATTTTGCAAAAGAAATGTTACATATTCGTGGTTTATTTGCGGGTGGAATTAAGGTTCTTATTGAGAAATCTCTAGTATCAATATTGTTTACACCATAATCAACCGAGCATATCTAGCCTCAAAGCGACTAGCACCAAAGGCAGACATGCGTTCTCTCACGCCGAAGGAAGACACTCTTCCGAAGTGCCAAGCACCATCACAACGACTTGCACAAAGTCCCACATCGGAAATCTACACAAACCTCTCACCTTCACCTCCCTATAAATAGAGACTTCTCTCAACTAAAATAGGGACTCCTCTCTCCATGTATAAATGTATTGATACGCTGTTATAATGAGAATATACTTCTCCGTGGACGTAGCCCATTCATTAAGGGTGAACCACGTATATCTTGTCTTCTTTACATTTATCGCTTGCCCAAGTCTTTACATACATGCCTAAGGTCCTCACCTTCATCCATCATCCATCACACAATCATCACTAAGTTGGACTCAATCTTGGCCTAGCCATTTTGAGCATCAACAGTTTGGCGCCGTCTGTGGGAAACGATACTTGAATCCCATTTTTCTCTACCAGCCCAGCTGACTCCTTCACCTACCCGGGCCCGTCGCCTCTTCTCCACTCCACACTCAGCTATGCCTACTGAGGATAGCCACAATGCCCAGCACTATCCCCCTCCGGAGGGTACCTCCCAGAGGAAACCTTCGGCGGAGGTGGAACTCCTCCGCGCCAGTGTCATCAAGATGTCCGAGAAGTGTGACCACCTTTTTTCCAAGAACGTTGAGCTGGAGCATGACTACCGCACCCTAAAGCGTAACTGGGAAAAGAACCAAGCCCAGGGCTCCCAACACAGTCTTGCCCGGGAACATGAGCATACCCAGCCACACCAGCCAGAGCACTCCCACCATAGTCCCCCAATCCAGCCTAGGACTAGCAAGGGTAAAGGCCCCCTCCATCCGGAGACAACCAAGGCACGGCAACTCCGCATCTCCCCACCAAGGGACCGGCCTCATGAACCAACAAAGGTTTACAAGGATTGCAGGGATCGTATCTTGGACCGTCAGGGGAAACCCATTCATATTTCCGTTGATCTCCAAGACCCAAAGGTGACGCACCTAGGCCCCCCAGAGAAGCCTACCCAGCTACCCCCTGGGGAAGGACTAGGGGACTCGGAGAACTGGGGGCAGGATTACTTAGAAGACTACGAGTGTTATCACACCGAGGCATTCGAAAAACTTTATCCAGCACATGGCCACCCACACACCAGGCCTCCAGCACACGAGACTCTCCCTCATGCCGACCCGGCCATGAGGCTTCTCTTTGAGAAGGTTCGGCGCCTGGAGAGCGAGCAGCAGCGCGCCCATCAACCCCTTTGGGCGAAGCCACGGCCTGGGCCCTTTACGGAACGCATCCTTAACTACCACCAAGAGAAGGAAATCCAGCCCTCCGCATCGCCTTCTACACTGGCACAGAGGATCCTCTTACTCATATACATTCTTTCCAATCTGCCTTGGGGTGCAAGGGCCTAACTGACGAAGGCATGTGCCTCCTCTTCCCTTCTACCCTCAGCGGCGCGGCCCTGAATTGGTTCTACAGGTTGAACCCTTGCACCATCAACACATTCGACAGTCTGAAGCAAGCCTTCCTGGACCATTTCATGATCCAGACTGATCGCCTCTACTCCGCAGACGACCTGTACATGCTTAGGCAGGGCGAGGACGAGCCCCTTCGAGAGTATGCAGCCAGGTTCAGCCATGAATACTCTCGCTGCCCAGACACTGATGATCGTGCCGCCTTCGGTGCTTTCAAGAGTGGCCTCCGAGAATCCAACTTCCGGTACTTAGTGCACAGCAACCCTTGGAACACATATGCTGAGCTAATGAAGCAGGCGGCAGTTCACGCCAAAGCTGAGTACTTCAACTCCAAGCGTGGCCCGGCCACCCCAGCGCGTAATCCTTTTGCTAAACCTCCACCTGCTTCAGCACCCACCCCGGCCCCACCTCAACATTCTACTCCAGCCCAAGCACCCAGGATGCCCAGCACCCCAAAAGGAAGGATAGCTACCAGCATACCTTCAACAATAACAAGCGGGGCAGACACGGCAACCACCACCAGTCTAGCAGAGGCAACCCACATGGGACAGGTGATCGGAGTCATCGGGCTCCACTCCCCTTTTCACCCAAGCCAAGGTTCGAGGTGTTCACCACCCTGAACACTACTTACGAGAATCTCCTGGTGCACGAGGCACCTATCATACCCAAGCCTCCCCCTCGGAGACCAGCCAGCAAGCCTATGCCTAACCGGGGTCTTCTGTCGCTTTCATCAATTCGGTGGCCACGATACTGAATCTTGTGTTGCCTTGCGCAACATCATTGAGGGACTTATTCGCGAAGGGAAGCTGGACAAATACGTGCACAATCTCCCACCCCCACCTAACCCTCACCAACGGCAGATCAACATGATCTCAACTATCAGTGGTGGTCCTACCCTGGCTGGAACATCTAACAACTCCATCAAGCATTATGTCCGCTCCACCTATGTGCACCAGGTCTTCAGCGCTGAGCAGGGACGCTTGCCAAAAACACATAAATCAGGCTGGGCTCCCATTACCTTCAGCGAGGAGGAGGAGCGTGGTGTCATTCTCCCCCATGATGACCCAATCATTATCCGCGCCGATATTTCTAACTTTGATGTTGGGCGTATCTTGGTGGACACCGGCAGCTCGGTCAGTGTGATGTTTGCTGAGGCCTTCAACGAGCTCCAGGTCCCGTCTCACTTACTCGACCGGAACATTACACCCCTGGTGAGCTTCTCTGGTGAGGTGGTCCAGCCCATTGGAAGCATTCATCTCCCCATCTCTATTGGAGCAGCACCCCAGCGGATGACAATCACCACTCCCTTCCTCATATTGACTGCCCAACAGCCTACAATGTCATCCTTGGACGCCCCGGCCATGACCAAAATGAAGGTATTCATTTCCACACATATGCTACTACTAAAATTCCCCCTATGGCACAGGTTACGGTGCGTGGCGACCAACTTGGTGCCCGAAGTTGCTATGCTTCAGCAGTGAAGTCCACCTCGCCAGCATAGGGGTGAGGCCCTTGCAGTAACCCAGGTTCCAGCCCCACCTCGAGCTGGCACCGAGCGCCCAGAAGACCCTAGGGAGGAATCTGTCACCCAACAGGCCGAGCCTGTGGAGGACCTTGAACTGGTTACTCTCGATGAAGACATCCCGGACCGGCAGGTCAGGATCGGCACCTCCCTCTCACAGGAACTTCGCTCTGATCTTATCACTTTCCTCCGTCTTAACTCTGAGGTCTTCGCTTGGTCATACAATGACATGCCTGGCATCTCACCAGACATCATCTCCCATCGGCTAAGCATTAGCCCTGCCGTCCGACCCGTTCGGCAGAAGCGTCGGGCTTATGACCCAGAGCGATATGAGGCCATGAGGGCAGAGGTGGATAAGTTGAGCACCATTGGATTTATCAAAGAGGTGGATTATCCCACCTGGCTGGCCAATGTGGTGATGGTTCGAAAGGGCACCAAAGGCTGGCGCATGTGTGTCGACTACACCAACCTCGCATCGACCAGCTCGTTGACGCCACAGCTGGCCACGCTCTCCTCAGTTTCATGGATGCCTACTCAGGCTACAACCAGATCTTTATGCACCCTGAGGACCAAGCCCATACATCCTTCATCACGGACCGTGGCCTCTATTGCTACAAGGTCATGCCCTTCGGCCTCAAGAATGCCGGGGCCACGTATCAGCGTCTGGTGAACCACATCTTCGCTCCATTGATTGGCAACACCATGGAGGTATATGTTGATGATATGCTAGTCAAGAGTCGCACTACTGACCAACACATCCCCAACCTCTCCGCCATGTTCACCATTCTGAAGCGGTATAGGATGAGGCTCAACCCCACCAAATGTGCATTTGGGGTGGCTTCAGGCAAATTCCTTGGCTTCATGATCAGCCAAAGAGGTATTGAAGCCAATCCCGAGAAGATCAAGGCCATATTGGACATGGCGATACCCAAGACAATCAAGGACATCCAGAGCCTTACTGGGCGTGTCGCAGCCCTGACCAGATTCATCTCCAAGGCCACTGACCGCTGTGCCCCTTTCTTCAAGGCCCTTAAGGGTAGCAAGCGGAGCATTACCTGGACCGCTGAGTGCGACAAGGCTTTCAGCGAGCTCAAGGAGTATATGAGCCGAGCCCCCTTATTGTCCACACCTGAGCCCGGAGACACCCTCATGATTTATCTCTCCATCTCGGCTACAGCGGTTAGTTCCGTACTCATCCAGACAAAGGAGGGTGCTGAGCACCCAGTGCATTACGTCAGCAAAGCATTACAAGATGCCGAGGCTCGATACCCGGACATCGAGAAATTGGCATTCGCCCTGGTGGTTTCGGCTAGGCGTCTCAGACCATACTTTCAAGCTCACACCATCCATGTCTTAACCAACCACCCGCTCCGGCAAGTGTTGCAGAAACCGGAGACTTCTGGGAGGTTAGTTAAGTGGGCCATCGAACTTGGTGAGTTTGATATCCACTACAAACCCCGCCCAGCCACAAAGGGCCAAGCCGTGGCTGACTTCATATCTGAATTCCGAACCCTCTACTGTGGCCAGTTCACAGACTACGATCGAGCCTACTCCTACATCAAGCCAGATCCACGTCGCCGGCAACGGCACTCTAGACTTGACTCAGCCCTTGTGGACCTTGTATGTAGATGGCTCTTCCAATGCCCAGGGATGTGGAGCTGGCCTTGTTCTCATCTCCCCAGACAAGTTTGTCCTTGAGTACGCCTTCGCTTCAAATTCCACGCCTCCAACAATGAGGCCGAATACGAAGCACTTTTGGCTGGCCTTCGGTTAGCCAAGGAGATGGGCGCCAGGCAAATTCAAATATTCAGCGACTCACAGCTCGTTGTTCACCAAGTGAACCAAGACTTCACCGCCAAGGACGCCTCCATGACAGCCTACCTCCAACATACCCGCCATTTGCTTACAACTTTCAATGCTTATCTCATAAGCCAGGTGCCACGCTCTGAGAATAGTCACGCCGATGCTCTGGCTAGATTAGCCTCGGCCATAGAGCAGGGCATCGGCCGGAATATCCACATGGAAATCTTGGATCAGCCCAGCACACGGGCACCACTCATCTGCGCCATCGATCACAGCCCCACATGGATGGATCCCATCCTTCAGTTCTTGCAGAACCAGACACTACCTGCTGACCCTGCTGAAGCGCGGCGTGTCCGCTATCGCTCTGCCCGATACCTAATCCTTAATGGCGCCCTATACAAGCGTGGCTTCAGTCTCCCCTACCTTCGGTGCCTGACCCCAGAGGAAGGTAATTATGTCCTCAAAGAAATCCATGAAGGCATCTGCGGTAGTCACTAGGCGCTCGGTCACTAGCGCATAAGGCCATTAGGCAAGGATACTTCTGGCCCTCACTTCACACTGACGCCCAGGCCTTCACCCAGAAATGCGATAAGTGTCAACGATTTGCCAACATCCCTCAACTCCCAGCTGAACCATTGACAGCCATGGTCAGTCCCTGGCCATTCGCGCAATGGGGACTTGACCTCATTGGTCCTATGCCTGAGGGCAAAGGCCAGGTCAAGTATGCAGTCGTAGCTGTCGACTACTTCACTAAGTGGGCTGAAGCTGAGGCCTTAGCCACCATCACTGCAGCTCGCATTGAGACGTTTGTCTGGCAAAATATCGTATGTCGCTTCGGCATCCCCAACACCATCGTCACGGATAACGGACGGCAATTTGACAGTGCAAAGTTCAAGCAATTTTGTTCCAACCTCAAGATAAAGCTTTGCTTCGCCTCCCCGGCCCATCCTCAATCCAATGGCCAGGTCGAAGCCGTGAACAAGATTATCAAGAGGACCTTGAAGACTAAGCTTGACAAAGCCAAGGGTTGCTGGCCAGAGCTACTCCCAGAAGTACTCTGGTCCTATCGCACCACCTTCCGTACCTCCACAGGGGAAACACCGTTTTCCCTTTCCTTTGGTACTGAAGCCGTGGCACCAGTGGAAATTGGCCAGCCCACATACCGAACCTCCACTTATGAGGCCGAAGCCAATGACGAGCAGTTAGCCCTAAACCTCGACTTCATTGATGAGCTCCGTGACCAGTCCAACATGCGCAACGTCGCGTACAAACAGCGCATCGCTAAGTACTATGACTCCCGGGTCAAACCCCGTGCCTTCAAGGTTGGGGACTGGGTCATGCGCAAGGTTTCCTTGGCCACCAAGAATCCTACTGAAGGTACCTTGGGCCCAACATGGGAAGGTCCTTATGAGGTTACCAGAATCTCTCGCCCCGGCGCTTATCAACTTCGTGATTCCAAGGGCAAGATCTTGCCTCATTCCTGGAATGCCGATCATCTCAAGTACTACTACAAGTAAGCATGTCTAGACCCTAAGACATTATGTTTTTATGTTTTCTTCAATTTTGGTCTCGAGCCTTGACTCAACCAACTCTTGTACTTTTTTGCCTTTCGGCACATATTCAATAAAACGCCCGACTCTGGCTCATTCTCATCAATCACATGGTTAACACAATTGATATCAAATGACAACAAGTCTAATATCATATCAAGTGTTTTACATAAATAACGAGAATACATAAAGAAGGTCAAGCCTTCAGGACACGTAAGTTTTGTGCTGTCCCCGGCACCATCGTGCCTAGCCACATTGCCTTGCCACATGCAAGCTTGGTATCACATTCGGCACCCTTGTGCCCAGCCACTTCACCCGGCAACATGCATCTTTGCGCCTTCGGCACCCTCATGCCAAGTTCACTCCCTCCAGTGTCCTTCTTACTTGGGGACTTGGGGGACTATGGGTATTGCACTATACAGCTTGGAAGATGAACTATGGTATTGCTGGCACTGCACGGGTCATCCTTCAAACATAGCATTTCTCAAAATGCTATCGATGGCTGAGCTCACCCATGGCTCTTCTCTGACTCACTTTCCGAAGGGTCTGAAACAGAAGAATCATATAGGGCTTCATCTATCATCAACTCATCCATCTGCTCCACGAAATCTCGGAGCCTTGTGGTCATGTACACTAATTGGAAGTGAAACTCGTCAAGCACACCTAAGTAAATGCCAAACTCGTCTCGGATGTTACCTGTACAAAACATGTGACTGCTCAACACAACAGTTCTGGCCACAAAATTCCTATCTAGCAGATATACCCTCCAGGTATCTAGGCAACGTGCCAGCGCCTGCAAGCTGCATCTCTTCCAAGCCACAATCCAGATCCCAATTTGGAACCATGTCTTCAATTTCCCCTATCACCCTACCTCTATGAAACAGAAAGGCATCTATGGTAACTTCTGAGGGATCCATGGCAAACACAACCACGAGCACCTCAATCAACTCCAACACTGGCCGCATAATGGTGTCCTTTCCCAAATGATCTTCTGGTGGGATAGCTGGCGGTGAGTTCAACAGAACCATTGGGCTAGACACCTTCATCATGCTCAATTCGGACTCCTCCTCCTTGAGCTTTCCACCGACGGCATCCTTGAGTTTCTCCATCGACGAGCCCTACAATAAGCAACAATTTGGAGAATGCTTGGGAGATAGCCTCCTGGAGTGTTCTCTTGGACTTGGATCTACAAGATCGAAGGAGGAGAGAGAGAGAGCCGAAGAGAAATGAATAGGAAGACAGGGCCGAAGAGGAAGAAAGAGACGCAAGAATGCGGGTGCGGCGCTAGGTTTAGAATTTGGAGAGACTGATCTGATAATGCCTTTTTATATAGAGCTATATATACGGGCCTAGCTCTCGTGCCTTAGCTCTAACCTCAACAGGCCCAGCTCCAATTCTCGCTCATCCAGCCCTACCTAGGCTCACCAGAGGCCTAGATCCTCTTGCCGAAATACCTGGAACCAAGACCCAAGGTCCTTGCTCAGACAGCTTACACGAACCCAGCTTCAAAATGCCCAAGACACCCCGGGCTAGCATCCGAATGTGATCAAGGCACCCAGCTCAAAAAGCCCACGAAACTTCAAAGAGATAAGTGAACCATACCACATCTCTTTTGAATATATTTTATTTGGAATGTTGCATGTCAAGTTTCATTAAAATATTAGTGTCAAATAGTAGTATGGGCCATGTGTGGTAGATGACGTTGGGCAACATTGCCTAAGCCTTGAAGGGCTATACATGCACCACCATGCAATTTGCCACAATGGCCAGCTCCGAAAAAATCAAAAAAAATGGCCTAGCCCCCTTGCCTCCCGACACACCTCCAAACTCAAGGCATGCTTGAGGACTAGCTTTCAAAAATATTAGCTCACCCCAGGCCTCAAGCTAGTAAAAAAAAAAAAACAAAAACAAAAACAAAAAAAAAAGGAAAGGTCTTGGCCTCCTTGCCGAACGGCAAGGAGCATGGATAGCTTTTTGCATGGCTTACAATCTTTGCATAGCCTAAGCCACATGGCCATTCACAAAAAAAAAAAAAAAAAAAAAAAAAAAAAAAATTGCATGGCTTGCATGGCTCACCACTATTCACTCACGTAAGTGGATTTCCAAACTCAAGCTCCAAATCCTTGCTGCTGGTGAAACCTCTTCCTTGGAACTCAGCCCACTTGCCAACGTGTGAAGCCCAGCTCCTGGACAATCCGAGAGTTTCAACAAACAAAAAAAAAAAAAAAAAAAAAAATTTGCATGGCTTGCATGGCTTGCATGTACAAGGAGACAAGCTAATATTTCAATCCCAGGAAAGCCAATTGCCACGTTTCACTTACAGGAGCTTCAACAAAAATATGGGATGAAAAGCCAAAACACCAAATGGCACACCCATTTGCTCAAGCCACCCAAGAGCATTGAGAGACCACCACCTCCATGCAGAAATCATGACACCAAGAAACCCCTTCCTGCATCCTTGCCGATCAACAGAGACGTTGCTGGAGCTGGGATGCACCAAGTCTCCTGTCCAAGTCCCACCTGCCGAAGGATTAGAGACAGCCAAATCTTGCTGGAACCGTGATCACGATACCAACTCTTCAAGAACCTCGAGCATCTCTACTTCCAGGAAGGCCCGACTGAGGGGCTCGAAGTATGGCCATGGTGATACCTTCTCCCTCTCTCAGAGCCTACTCACCAAAGCTCAACCATGGAAAGCTTTTCTTGCCGAAGCTGAGGCCAAGTCGAGACTCGAAATCATGCTAGGGAATACTTGCCGAACTACAACAGCTATATGGAGTTATTTACACCAAATCTCAACGGGGTCAGCTCTGGGAAACTTCTCAAAAAAGCCAAAGGATGACCTCAAGCCCAGCCCCCTTCCGAGCTGGTCCTTGCCGAAACCTTCTTGCCGAAGCTTCGGTGGCTTAACCCCGACCTAGCTCCTTCAAAAAAAAATAAATAAATAAATAAAAAAATAAAAAAATATGGCTTGGCCTCCTTGCCGAACGGCAAGGAGCATGAAAACTTTGGAGGAAGGCTCAAAATTTTATTTTTTTATTATTATTATTATTTTTTTTTCTCCCAAAAAAAAACAAAAAAAAACCTTGCATTGCTTGCATGGCTTAGGGAGCAATGAGTTGAAACTAAAGGACCCAAGTCATAAACACAAATGACTTCAAGGGATTACCTACACCAAAAGCACAAGGCCCCGGCCTCTATCGAAGCTAAGCTCTACAAAGCCCAACCACAAGCTCCATGCAAAATGCACAGGTACCCAGCTACCAACAATCCAAGAGGTTCCCACAGCTACCAAGTATTGACGCAACTTCTAGCTTGCCAACTTGGGGGACTAGGGACTGCCTTCCGGCTCCCATCGAACTTGGAATGCTCGGTCATGATTACACAAAAACTCACAAGTTCCCAACCCAGAAGTCACTTCTTGACCGCGAACTTGGGGGACTACTGTTTACACCATAATCAACCGAACATATCTAGCCTCAAAACGACTAGCACCAAAGGCAGACATGCGTTCTCTCACGCCGAAGGAAGACACTCTTCCGAAGTGCCAAGCACCATCACAACGACTTGCACAAAGTCCCACATCGGAAATCTACACAAACCTCTCACCTTCACCTCCCTATAAATAGAGACTTCTCTCAACTAAAATAGGGACTCCTCTCTCCATGTATAAATGTATTGATACGCTGTTATAATGAGAATATACTTCTCCGTGGACGTAGCCCATTCATTAAGGGTGAACCACGTATATCTTGTCTTCTTTACATTTATCGCTTGCCCAAGTCTTTACATACATGCCTAAGGTCCTCACCTTCATCCATCATCCATCACACAATCATCACTAAGTTGGACTCAATCTTGGCCTAGCCATTTTGAGCATCAACAAATATCAAGATGGAACTAGAGATGCATGATTTGGTACAGAAATGGGCAGGACAATAGTTTACAAACAATGTATTGAAGAGCCCGGAAGACACAGTAGATTGTTCAACGCTCATGATATCTATCGTGTAATGAGAAATAATACAGTAAGAACCAAATACATTCACTTTCTCTAAACAATAAAAATAAAAATTTCACGAATTTTTCTATGAACTACTTGGGAAAACACTCATTTATACAATAAACAAGTCAGATACATACAAATGTAATTTTGATTAAACTTCGTTGTATATTGCATCATATTTATATTTTGCTTTTGATTGTCAGGGGACTGAAACGGTTCAAGCCATATTCTTCAACAGCTCTAAGAGTGGACAACTATGCTTGGATCATGCAGATTTCAAAAAGATGTATAATCTAGGATTACTCAATGTTGATTCTAGCTTTGGAAAGTACTGCACATTAAAAGTTTCTCTTCCCGATTCTCTTGGCTATCTTTGCTGGGAGGAATATCCTTTGAAGTCTTTACCGTCAAAATTTTCTCCAGAAAATCTTGTTCAGCTTCGAATGTGTGGAAGCAAAGTTGAGCAACTTTGGAATAAAGACCAGGTATATATGCTTATTTTGCTTATTGTTTAAATTTAGTGCGAAAACTTATTCTGGATAAGTCATTAATTAAGTCTTGTCATTTTTCTTTAATTTGTTACAGAATCTTGAGGACTTAAAAGTGATGGATCATCGTTCCTCCACTCATAGATCTCTCTCAAAGTCGAAAAATGGTGCATATAAATCTTGAGTTTTTCTATTTAAACCCCACAATTTTCTTTGTTCACCCCAATAATTAAATCATTAAGCTCTCAAGTTTTACTATTCTGTAAAAAGACAAAAAAGGTCATCCAACTTAATACTTAACCCTAGTACATCTATATACACCCCACCACTTGTTGGCTCAAATGTAACTTAACCCAAAAATAAATTATGACAGGTATTGTCCGAGAACCAAAACTCAGAAAATTTTCTCTTTCGTTTCACGTCAAATATCAAAATCAATGCTTGCTTTACACAACATAAAGGTTAGTATGGAGACTACTCGGGTTCCAGTCCCACCAACAACGAGTATGGTCAAAGTTCAAACACTCAAGTGTGATTTATAACCAAAGAAGGGTTGCAAGAAGAATATGAAAAATTGGGCCAAATTTAGACGTATTTCTTAAAAGGGTAATTTTTGTTTTTGAATTTTGATACATTATGTTTATCTTTTTCTTAAATCCTGTTGAGCTTTTATTCTTCTGGGCATTGGTCTTGGTGTTGGTGTTGGGTATTGCAGAATTATGGATCTGCATACAAGTGAAGTGAGAGTGACCCTTAGAAGAAGTTTTTTGAGCTGATAGAGAGGGAGAAAGGAAGACGAGTAAGACGCAATCCCGGTAGATTAAACCAGTTGGAAAAGAGAAGAGAAGCTGAGGAAGAAATGTCAGAGATGAAGTGAATGTATAGAGCAAAAGAAAACAAACAGATTGTCCACTTAAAACGAGTTAAAGAAGTTGAAAATGGGGTTTTTTTATGTATCACGTATTTTAAGCCGTTAGCGATGTGTGGGATGTGAGGTTGATGAGTTTTTTATTTTATATTTTGGTTGGGTGTGTATTTAGGGGTAGTTTGGGAAGATAGTGGGGTTTTCTTAGAAATTGTAAAAATTTGAATTAAAAGTTAGGGTGAACTTAGAATATGGGATGAACAAAGAGAAGTATCGGGTTTAAACTGAAAAATTCTAAATCTTTTTGGTTGTACAAGTTTGGTTCAAATTATATATATATATATACTAAAACTGAGTTTAGAATCACTGTTCCTAGACTGTAGCTTAGGAATAGTGAAGTGACGATTTTGCCCCCGCTTAAGTGATGATCTGCTTTCTTGAGTTGACTTATGAGCAGTGAATTAGCCGTTTTGCTCTCCTGCCCTGTTCTCCTCTTTGTTGGAGTCACTGAGAGAAGGAAAACCTCCTTCCCTTCATCGCAGCTCTCTCTCTCTCTCTCTCTCTCTCTTTTCTCTCTTCCTTCCTCTCCTCCGCTGCGAACGTTTTGTTCGCTCAGAAAACCCAATTCCATCGTCTTTTTCTCACTGTGAGAACCGAAGCTGTGTTGGGGCCTCAATTGGTGGTTATGGGTGTGGCCGTGAAGAACCCATCCGCGACGGCGTCGTTTGGGGTCCCAAAGACATCCCCATGGCGCGGCTCAGTTGGTGGAGGTACTGGGTTGATGATTGAGTGTTCGTCGAGGCCACAGAAGAAGGCCACTTGGCATCACAGGAAGACTCGGCCTCTCAAAACGCAGCCGTGGGACGTGAAACGCAAGCCCACTGTGTACACTCCTCTCCCTGCCGACTGGACATTGGTCTCTTCTGCAGATGAAGCTTCATCTTCTTCCCCACAAGAGCCACCCACTACTGAGTAGAACTTGGTTTGCCCAATTCGGGTTATTATTATTATGTTTTGCTTTGGTTTTGTTTTTGGAGCTTTGGACATTTGAAGCTTTTGTGCATGTTGGGTTCTGGTTGACCAATTATTATCATTTTGCTTCATCCTGCTTCTTTATCTATCTGCCTATGTAACTTGGGTAGGGTTGGTTTCTGGGTTTGTGAATTAATTGAGGTTGGGTTTGGGTGGCCTTGCTTGCCCCATTTTGATTTGGTTTAAAATGAACTATCAGATTTTAAAATTAATTGTTTATGTACTAATCTCAATTTTCAGTTCGCTCAGAAATTTCTTCATCGTTCTCATCGTTTCTCCATAGCATCGCGTGGGCAACTTAGCTAGTTATATATATACTAAAACTGAATCCATCGATTCACTGTTCCTAGACTGTGGCTTAGGAATAGTGAATTATCGATTTTGCCCTTTACTGAAATTTTCCTTATGTTCCCTTTTTGCCCCTCTCTCTTTGGATGCTAACTCTCCCCACTGTTTCGTTTCCAAAGTATGATCGTCCGCTTCGAACCAGCTTGGTTGGGCTGGGTTGGGGGGCAGCCATGGAATGCACGGCTTCGGTCTTCGGGATTCCTTTTTGGGGCCGTAGATTTCTATTTGGGCTAGCGCCTTGCGAATCTCGCCATTCATTTGGTCTTCATCTCATATCATCTGCTCATTCGTTGGTTCAACCATCTTTCATCTTCAACGTTCATCTGAGAGATTTTCGATCTGCAAGTTCTTCCATCTTTTCTCTTCAGGTTTGCATCCCTTAACTTTTTAACGGATTAATGGCTTGCTGATGGGTTTCTGAGCGTGCTGTTCAATCCTTTGATTCTTGCCCAAAAAATTATTAAGCAGTCAAGATCTCTCTGTCTCTCTCTATTTGAGCATGTAGCTAATGAACCCTAGGAGCTTAATATCTGTTTGCATCTAAAAGAAAATATGATTAGGAGCTGATATTCTGAACTAATCGACCAGTCTCTTAGCTGGAAGGTAAAGATGGTTGGTTCAATATAAGATCATTCAAACAAAAAATCTGATTTTACACTGTATAAAATATGTAGAAACCTACTTACTCTCTGTTTGTTTGCTTAGAAAATGCAAGAATTTTTTTTTTCATCCTTTGAAACATTTTACTGTTGTTTTGTGGGTAGGAGTTCAATAATTATGCTTATAAGAGCATTTGAGGTCACCCACTTAATAACATTAGTACTTTTTATTGAAATCACTTGGGTTTCTGTGGAAACTCAAGGACATAAAGGAAAAAGTTTGAGTCTTTGTTCTATAATTATGTTGGATTGAAAATTTGGTGCCTTTGTTCTTTCATACATGTGCTTAGGATTACAATGAAAATTTCCTTTCATTGTTTTTTGGTTGTTGAAGGGTTTGAGCATGAGGAAAAAGGTGATTTTGCAACCTCAACAAAGCATTTCAGGTAAGAACCATATCCTCGAATTGCCCTTTTGGACCAAAATTAAGCCTTTTGTGTGATAGTTTATCATATGATTGGGTTCTATGTTTGAGCTTATGGATTGGTTCATGGTGGATTTGAATTGGCATGCGGAGTTGCTTGGGTGAAGCTGATGACTGTGTGCATTGCAGGACTACAACAAAATGGTGCAATTACATCTATTCGTGGACTTTGAAATAGAAACAAGGTTTGCATCTTTTAATCGCCTCCACTGAATTTCATTTTCTTTCCCTTTTATTAATTTTGATTGTATTTCTCCCTTGTGATGGGATTGAACAGGCTTTTGAATTGGTAATGGCAGGTGACTGTTTGTGCGTGAATAAAGGCTTGCCATTGCCCTTGCTGCTGTTGTGGGACAGAGCCAGTGTATATGTACAGAAGTTGCAGGATACAATGTTCTCTCTCCCTCTCTTTAATTTCAGTTTTTTTTTTCTTTTAATAGAATTTCGTCAAATATTTTGGTTCTGGATTTTTTGTGTTGAACAAATTTACAATAAAGGTATTTTATGCCATTCTGTGTTTGTAAATATCTTTTGTAGAACAACACAAAATGTTGACTGACTTTGAAGGTGTTGCAAAAAAAAACGAAGTAGGGTTCCGCATTTGGACTAGCAAAGAGGTTTGTCATTCATTCTTTGACCCTCAAATTTTTTTTTTTCAATAAGTCGATTACATCTCAGCCTTAAATTCGCTGTTTTTTATTTCTGTTTAATTTAATGAGACAATTTCTGTTACAGAATTCTAAATTATGCTTCTTTTTTCCATGTTAGGGTACTGGGATGCTAAGGGGTTCTTTTTATTCTCTTTTCCACTGCATGTTATAACTTAGATGCGTATGCTTCGAGAAGGTTGGTTTTATTCTGGAAGAATACCCATTTGGTTTTAGACATAGTTTATTTAGTTAAATATATGGTTGCTGGTGAAATGGATTAGCCAAATATTGCATATGTAATATGCATACAAATTATTGTTGTAAACAGTCAGTTTAAGTGGAGGATTGTTGTATGAAATTTGGTAAACAAATATCTAGAAATTATCTTCACAGTTTCTTAGGTTCCATTTAATTTGGTATTTGTTTTTGTGTGATATATTTCTCTTAGGGCGTGTCAAATGGTAAAGCTGCAATTAATGGTGTCTTTTTTGTGTTGCAGTTCCACCAGTACCAGGTTGTTGGGAGGAAGCTCCCTACGGCATCTGATGAGCACCCCAAGATTTACCGAATGAAGCTCTGGGCCACAAATGAGGTTCACGCCAAGTCCAAGTTCTGGAATAATCCTTAGCCTTCCCAAATGTTCATTGGTGAATTTTTGGTTAAACTTAATATTGTTGATTGATTTGTTTGGATTAGGTATTTCATGAGGAAGCTGAAGAAGGTCAAGAAGAGCAATGGCCAAGTGCTTGCCATTAATGAGGTTTGTTCTCTCTGCCGTTTATACTTTATTTTTTTCCAATTAATAAATTTGTACCCATTTTGATTATTTGTCAGTGTCTAATGTAGTCAATGTTTTTTTGCGGTGGGGAAGTGGTTCCTTCTCAACTCTCCTCCTGGCGAAATCCAATTTGTTGCCAAAGGTCTCCACCTTTGACCCCAAAGCGTCACTCTTTTATCACATTTATTTCGCTTTTTTCTAATTTTGTTTCGATAATTTGAATCGTATTTTGTATTTGATGTTTGGCTTTGGTGGCAGATGTGAAGGAGGCTGCGTCAAAGGCATCCTCTCAAATATTATGAAAACCTATCAGCATATCCACACCTTCTTTTACACCCGATTTCTCTGCACATTTCTCTCAAAAACTTAAATGCTTTATGCTCCATAGCCTTTGGTAGTTTTCTCTTCTTTCACTTGGTTCCATTTTAAGTTTTAACTTTTTAAAAAAAAAATCTTTATTGTAAATTTGTTACTTTAAATCCTTAATTTTAGGATTAGTTATGGTTTATATTTATACCTTATAATGAATTGAGATGTGGACAATGAATGTGTTTCTTCCTTCATAGTTGTGCTTAAAATGATATTTCTCTTGATATTTTTTCTTTGGTATATAGGTGACATGAAGCAGAAACAGGGAAGGAAATCCCATATGAAATGGGTATTTTATGTTGGAGGTTAGGTTTATTTTATGATTTTTTTATGTTAGATTTCATACT
The DNA here is from genome assembly GCA_020226455.1 of Prunus salicina. NCBI lineage: Eukaryota > Viridiplantae > Streptophyta > Magnoliopsida > Rosales > Rosaceae > Prunus > Prunus salicina. The sequence goes on from CM035347.1 coordinate 9,884,333, forward strand.
GAATCAATTTGAAAGGTTCCCCCTGAGGACTATATGAATTTCTTTTTAAGTTTTTATGGTTATAACACATTAAATTTATTTTTTCTTATCAGTTCTTTCAACTTTATTTTGCTAATTTAGTGATAGTAGTTGTCAAAAATGGCATCAAAGCTTGGCAAATCTATGCTTGATGGGGTTGGTATTACAATTTGATCAGTGATGGGACTTTTGGTTAAATCCCAAGCAGGGAACGCATTCTTTGCCATAGTTCCCGGACAGGTCCTCTTGGCTTCCCTTGATGCTATCAGTCTGTTGATTAGGGTTCTATAACCTATAGGTGTTTATAGGTTATTTCTGGTTTTATAGCTTCTCCATTAAATTAATGTAGCCTATAAATGGCAATACATGTATCAGTTTTGACCATAGGTGTCTAGAGATAATCTATTCTTTTGTACAACGAACTTGCACATGGTTTGATTCTGTTATGGGTATTTGGTTTGATTCTATTAAAGTCTGGGTCTTTTGGTTTCATTCTGTTATAGGTATTTAATAATTTGTGGCAATGACATTATACTTTTGTCCATCACATTCGTAGAATGCTTGGCGTATTTAAATTGTGGTTTGTGCAGTTGATTTTGTGGCCTTAATTCTATAATAATAGCCATTGTCTTCACTAAATTTTCCCATTTGTTTGCACTAACACCTACCAGTTTCCAAATTTGTAGCAATAGAATAAACACCCATTGATTTGATGCTATTAAAGGTCAAGTGTTTTGGCTTAATTCTCTCATACCTATTTAATTATAAATTATCACAATTGTTCTAAGTTTGTTATCAATTGATTAAATAGACTGAGGTTATACTTTTGTCCATTAGATTAATAGAATGGTTGATGTACCTAAATTGTTGTTTGTCTGGTTGGATTTTTTAACTTAATTTTGTGATGGTTGTTGGTCTTCACTCAAAATTTTCCATTTATCTACACTACACCTGCCATTTTTCAAATTTGTACCAACAGAGTTAAAACCCCTGCAAAGGACAAGAAAGAATAGAAGCCACCTCTATAGTAAAGCCATCAAGAGAAAGAACCCCTTCCAACAGACATCAAGGACCTGTCCAAACTCTTTTGAACAATGAGCATCTCAAAATTGCTGATATTTTGATGTTTTGATTGCTGCTTGGTTTATTAAAATATGGTCAATATTTGAACATGACAAAGCAGCTTATAAAACATGTTATTTGGATCTCCATGTCTATATAAATAATACCGTCTTTCATACATATTTTCACGATTTTGTATACATTTGACACTGTTCTGCAGCATCGCACGAGCACCTTTGCTAGTACCTTCCTATTTTCAATGTCTTGACAAGCTTACTCATCTTGACCTGGGAGATTGCTTGAATCTCAAATATCTTCCCGCAGATGCCAGGCAACGTTGAATTTTTAAATTTGTCTAAAACTGCAATAGAGGAATTGCCTTCATCAGTTTGGTCACACGAAAAAATTTCATACTTGGATATTCGATTTTGTAAAGACCTTAGGAATCTTCCAAGCAACAGTTGTAACCTGAAACTAACCTCTGGTCTTAGTCTAGAGGGCTGCTCATCTATTCGCAATTTTTCGGAACTTCCAAGAGATCTAAGAGTATTAGAGATGGTGGGGACACAAAAATAGAAGTATTTCCCTCATCAGAGTATCTCTATCATATAAATACAATTCGACTACTTGATTGCAAAAGGCTTGTGAGTCTCCCGCCAAGCATTTCAAAGTTGAAGTCTCTATATGAACTTGATCTTACAGGTTGCTCTGAATTTGAAGACTTCCCTGAAATCTTGGAGCCTATGGGACATCTAAAGATTCTTTTGTTAAACGGAACAGCTGTTAAAGAACTACCCTCATCAATCAAATGTCTTTTTGCTCTCCTAAGAATTGGACTGAAAAATTGCAAAAGGCTTGTGAGTCTCCCGCCAAGCATTTGTAAGTTAAAATCTCTTAAGGAACTTGATCTCACTGGTTGCTCTGAATTTGAAGACTTAGCGAAATTTTGGAGCTTATGGGGGGAGCTGGAGTTCCTAGGTTTAGAAAGAACATCGGTTAATGGGAGACTCTCGTCGATTGGAAATCTAACTGGGCTTCAAAAATTAGATCTTTGTTTCTGCAAGAACCTTGAGTTTGTCCCTGAGAGCATCTACAATTTGAACCGTCTTATTAGTCTAAGGTTTGATGGTTGCTTGATACTTAAGAAATTACCTCCCTTCTCAGTCGGTTTGCACTCTTTGGAAGAACTAAACCTCAGTTACTACAGTACATTAGAGATCCCTGATCATCTCCTTTGCTTAACCTCATTACGAAATTTAGATCTAAGTGGAACAATGATTAAGAGCATACCTGTAAACATCAAACAAGCTTCTTCGTTGTTGTTCCTGTGCTTGATCAATTGCAAGAGCCTTCAATCTTTACCAGAGGTCCCATTAATGCTATGTGCTCAGTTACTACAGTACATTAGAGATCCCTGATCATCTCCTTTGCTTAACCTCATTACGAAATTTAGATCTAAGTGGAACAATGATTAAGAGCATACCTGTAAACATCAAACAAGCTTCTTCGTTGTTGTTCCTGTGCTTGATCAATTGCAAGAGCCTTCAATCTTTACCAGAGGTCCCATTAATGCTATGTTCTCTTCAAGCACATGGCTGTACCTCGCTGAACGCAGTGTCAAGCTCAAGGACTGCACTCAAGGCTGGGATGGATATAATTTTTTTCCAGGGCTTGACCAGGAACTCATTTTTTCTAACTGCCTAAAATTGGATCAGAATGCATGGAAGCATGTAATGGCAGATGCACAGCCTGGAATTATACAATTCGCACTTGCAGTATCAAACCTGAAGAAGAAGAAAAACAAATCGAAGTAGCATCAGATGAAGAACTTGAAAAAGAAATTGAAGATGCATCAGATGTAGAACTTGAAGAAGAAATCGAAGTAGCATCAGATGTAGAGCTTGAAGAAAAAATTGAAATTGCATCAGATGTACGTCTCTCTCTCTCTCTCTCTCTCTCTCTCAGTTCTGTGCATCTGTTTCTCTTTTTTTCTTTTTTGCTTTTTTTGTTCATTTGTTTAATAATGATGACGTCCATCTGTGTCACATAACTATTATTCTGGAAGACCTTCAATTATCATTGTATGTCCGGGACATGAAATTCCAAATTGGTTCAGCTATCAAAACGAGGGATCCACAATAAATATCAAGTTTCCTCCAGATTGAGTTGATACAGATTTCTTGGGTTTCGCTCTATCTGTTGTTGTTGGATTCGACAACTATAATGTTAAAGGGAGTTTGGGCTTTGGATGTAAATCCAAATTCAAAGCAAATAATGGTAAAATCTGTGAATACAATTGTCGTATGCTTGTTCTGTATTGTCATGAAACGAACAATGGAGAAAGCAATGACTACTTCAATTCAGATCACGTGTTTTTGTGGCACAGTTCCTTTGAACTTGTAGTGGGAGCAAATTTCTCCCCTGGTTTTCACAATGTCACTGAGGCCTCTTTTGACTTCAACCAAGTGGATGGTTTTAAGAGACCACCCATTAAGGATTTCCAAGTTTAGGTGAAGAGGTGTGGGCTCCGGTTGTTGTATGCCAAAGATACCTAGAAATTTGATGTCACTTTTGGGGGACAAAAAGTAGAAGAAGCTACTAAAACTAAGAGATGCCGTGATGAGTTTGAAGCAAGTGGAAGTGACACTTTTGGCTCTTTTAAGGAACTACTTCTTCAGGCGATTGTAAAGAAAACAAAACTGTAGGGGTAAGATCAGATTTATGGAGAACAAAATGTGGTAGCGGATGCTCTTTGCTCGTTGGGATCTCTCTTATTGTTACGCTTTTCATATTTTGGGCCCTCACCTCCTCTCGTGTTGCAAGCCCTGTGGCTGAAGATGCTTTTGGTTTGCCCTGCCTAGGGACGTCCTAGTAATGGTCTTTCTTGTTCTAATTGAGGAGCTGTGGTTTGTATAAAATTCTGAAAACTCAATTGATCGCTAAGGCATGCAGATCAATCGGCCTGCAAATCAGCACCTGATCCAGGTCTGTAAATTTATATTTGTAATTACAAATGTTGTTCAGCCAATCTACGAAAGCAAATATATCATAAATGTATGTTTTTGCTTCAATTCATTTTCCCTTCCTTAAATAGTTCACGTTTCCCTCCAAAACAACTTACAAATAGGAAAACAAAATTGAAGAATTTTTCTCTATCTATCATACCATATAAAACAGACAAGATCAGATTGAAAATTTTGAGGGACGGTCAGTGAGACATTGTAAATATTCCTTGATAAGCTTGTTCCCTAAAGGACAACTGACTGTAGTGGTCAAAACTCACAACCATATAGTTAACCAACATTTTTCATGTGCATATTTTGTCCTAGATATCTTTAAGTTTTAATTGAATATATAACTGATTTATTTTGTAGGCTGCTTCGACAAAGTGGACCTTTTTACTGAACATTCTCTGCCTAGAGATTTTGTCACTTGCTTTTGATCAGGCTTCCTCACCAAGTAACCCTCAGTTTGCATTGGGAGGAGCTCGTTCACAAGGCTAAAATGGAAACAGATGAATTAATTGAGAAGGTGGGGGGATGTGGCAGTCTGTGTACAGAAGAATGGATTTTGAAGAGTTCTGTGCCGCTGCATTAAGCGTTCATCAGCTAGAGGCACTTGATTGTTGGGAACAAAATGCTCGATGTGCGTATGAACTTTTCGAGAAGGATGGAAACCGGGCAATTTTCATTGAAGAACTTGCTCCAGTAAGTTGAAATTTTATTGTCACATGTTGCAGTCTCACTATATATTAAATTAAAGACTTTGATAATCACAGGTTGATTTCTGAGCATTCAACATGTTACTTACTAATTGGAGTTCATTTACATCTCTAACCAATTTCTATGTTCCTTGATACACTGGTAAATAATAAGTAATCATAATATTTGAACTAGTTACTGTGACTACTGTTATGTATGTTCCTTGTAGCAAACTGAGACTAGTGTTATTTATGCTCTCTTCAAAATGTGTTTCAGGAACTTCGACTTGGTCCCTCAATCCCAATCCCACTTCATGTGGTTCTCCATGACTGGATTTGGTACACTGATGGGAAGATCACTGCAGGTGCAAGCTTGGTTACCAGTTTGAATGCTGCGTTCTTGATATTTTGTGCGTAAAGGTGTGGTTAGTTTGCCTAAATAGGAAATTACTAATTCTTCCACTCCTTATAGATGCATTGTACACGTTAGATTATCCTCGTCTGCTCCAACATCTCTCTAGTTACTGTGAAACATGCTTGAATAATTGCCTCAGTACTGTAAAACTCCTCTGTTACTTCAATTCAATTGAAAACCAATTACTTTTCAAAGTGATGCAGCTACTGATGAATACATGTACTAGATCACGTCTCTTACATATGTGGATTCCATTCTAGTACCTGAGTTCATGAGAGATGTAGTGAGAAGTGTGGTCACTAAAAATATGGTGTAAATATAAGCTCACTATCAGTGTTATTCCAAAGCCTCCTATTTAGTTTAACCCATAATCTTAGGGCTCATTTGGGACTGCTTCTCTAGGAAGCACTTCAGCACTTAGCACATATGCGCTTTTATTATAAATATAAAAAATTGAAATTTTTATAAGAAATGCTCCTGAGGAAACACATAGAAGTCCACAAGCATACTAATAACATATAAAAGAACACGAACTATCCATCAGTATAATAACATATCAAAGAAATTCATAAATTCAAATAACACATAAGTAGTACATCCACGATCTCAACTAACACAAAGCCTATCCATAACATATAAAAGAAATTCATAAACTCAAATAACATATAAAAGATATTCATAATCTCAACTAAAGAAAAACCACAATCTCTAGACTAACACTGAACTATGTGAAGTGAAGTGAAAAAAAAAACCACTAAAACAAAGACTTGGTATACCTTAATGTAACTAGCCTAAACATTATCTGAGGCAGTGAATGTGTTAGCAATAAGATCCCACCCAAATCCAATGTGCTCAATTAGATCCGAGAACTCATGATGTGCAATTTGCAACCTATTAAACTTAAACTTAAGTTGCTTAATAGTGCATTTTTTTCCACATTTTGCGAACAACTCCTTGCTTATTTCGGACCAAACTTTCTTTTTAAAGGTTGATGCTTGCAAGTCACCCTTCTTTACATGATCATGCAATAAATGTATAAACTCTTCATGTTTGGAAGGTCATTGGACTTTTTCCTCACCATCAACATTCTTGGGGGCCATATCATCATCACTAGTATAAAAACGTAGCACATATCATCATCACGAGTATAAAAAAAAACGAACTCAATATGTGAAACACATTTTCACCTCCACAAACATATATTTTACCACACGATCGCTCTCTCGTTCACGCTAGGAGAGCCTTGATAGCTAGTTTTAGGGTTTCTCCAGTTTTCTTTACTCATTCTCCGTGCCGTCTCTCTCAGTCTTCTCTGATTGTCTCTTTGAATTCTTCTTGGTGTATTGGGTACGACGTTTTGTTGTTGTTGCTCTTTTGTTCTCCGTGGGATTGCTGCGCCTTCTTCCTTTTTGGGTTCCCAAGGAGGCAGTCGCTAGTGAGGGGTCATCTTAAAGCTATGAAGGTGACCACCATCCTTCTGCTCAAGGGGATGAAAAGTATGCGGCACCATGGGGGAATCAGAAGCCCGTAGAAATTGGTGTTAGGCATCTGATTGTTAGTGACATGTCTTTTTCTGGTAAGAGTAGTTTTTGTATCGAGGATTTTGTTGACAAGGCGGAGGATACCAGCCTTAAGGGGTCTCCAAGGTCTCCCTAATCATTCTTTTATGGAACATTTGTGGGCTTGGCAACTGATGAACGTTCCTACTATGAAGATCTTTCTTCGGAAATTTCTTCAGGTTAAGAGGCCAATCTTGGTCTCCCTTCCTTGTCAACTAGGGTTCTGGATCAAGAAAATTGGAGGTGTCAATTGGTGTTTGGCTGAATCTGTTATTATACTCACAATGCGTTTTTGACTCTGTGCGAAGAACTATGGCGCTTTCTTTAGATCATAGGAGGCTTTCTTTGACAATACATGCGTAGTGATGGGATGTGTTTTAATGGTTTTGCGATTGGGTAATTGGTTGGATCTATTCTGATACCCATAGTACGTTTTTGACTCTGTACAAATAATTAGGATGGTTTCTCTAGATCATATGAGGACTTCTTTGACAGTACCTACGTAGTAATAGGATGTTATTTTAAGGGTTTTGTGGTTAGGTTTTAGGTTTGTTTGTTTCGTATAAGTTGTTTGACTCTTCTGTTTAGTCAATAGAATGGGTGGTACTCTTTCCTACCTCGGGGTTTTGTTTTCTCTAGGAAGGTTTTAACAAGGTCGCCGTTAACATGTTAGTTCTTACCATGTAATAATGTTTCTTTCGGTTTAATGAGATACAATATTTTCTCAACCAAAAAACACATATTTTACCACTTCCTTTAGAAGCCATGTTACTTTTTGCTTCTTTTTTTAGTGCATATAAATATGTTTTTTTTTTGTTTTTTTGTTTTTTTTAAAATTCTGTGAACATAGCACCCATTGAACTATAACTCGACTAGATTGCAAATTTACCCCAAACCCTCTTGTAGTAGTAAATTGCGACTTTAATTAAAGAAATCATCCAGTGCAGACTATTAACATATAAAAGAGCACAAGGACTATCCATTAATATAGTAACATATCGAAACTTAGTACCCGATCTCAAAGGAATTATTGCCATTAATATTTTCAGTTTTAGACAAAAAGAAAAAACAAAAAAAAGATAGCCTTTCTTCTCGAAATTAGCTTAAGTGATTTGCATTTGGAAAATTGAAATGATCAAGTTCCTTGTCTTTTTAATAGGGCTTCCTTATTGGTTGTGTGTGATCATGAAAGGGGAGGAAAGGGTATTTTTGCTTGTACTTAGTAGGTGCTTTCTTTGCTATGTGTTAAAGTAGAAAGAGCCACTTAGAACTATTCCAGTTAACTTTGCTACGAGGAAACCGGCAGCTACCTGGAAGTTCAATGGAAGTTTATGTAGAATTTTCTCATCATTTGAGGTTTTCTTGATATTGCAATTTTGCTTTGGTTCAAGTCCAACGGTTATTGTTTTGGGGAAGAAAGGAAAACAAAAGACAATGACGAGGAAAAGGGTTATATGATATATACTTTTAAGAGTCTGAATGAATAATTAATGGGTGGTTTCTAGAATTACAACTTGGAAATTTCTAACTCCCCCAAATGGCCCCTTTTTTTTTTGGAGAAATTATACAATACTACCGGAGTACCAGCTGGCATTGCTGATTGGTACTACGGTCCAACATGATTCAGCCATGTGTACAGCTTAGACATACAACAGAATCATAAAGTTTTGCCGTTAATGCCGATGTTAAAAAAACAAAATGAATGCTCTGTGATGGGGATGCCCACCCAAAGGCTTGAAGTCCTCCCAACGCTGGCTTTTAGACCATGATCGCGTCAGTATTTCAGATCTAAGATTAGATCAACAAATTTCTATGCAATAATATTCTTTGACCAATTGTTGTGCAACAAAATTATTTGACATTGGGTCATTACCCAAAAAGGCAAAGGCTTTGATGGACTTTTGGTTCCAATGTCAATTTCATCTTACAGCATGTCGAGAACACCTAATATGGACCATTTCAATTTCTTTGGGCTTTTATTTTCAATGTTAATTTCATCTTCCAGCGTGTCGAGAACACCTAACATGGATCATTTCTTGATATTTATTTTTTAAACATGGACCATTTCAATTTCTTTGGGCTTTTGTTTTTAATGTCAATTTCATCTTGCAGCATGTCGAGAAAGTTGATTAAAAAAAGCCTTATTACTTTACTTTCCTTATTTTCAGCTTTTCTGCATTATTAGAAGGTTTTTGAAGGAAAGTCGACTTTCCGAATGAGTTTTAGTGCAAGGCAAAGTGGAGAAGAAACTAAGACATTGAAGATCATTGTGTCAAATTTTCATAATTTTCTATGAAGATCATTGCTGTACTTTCCCACTTTGGAAATATTCACTGCAGATACTCTCTCCTTTTTTCAAAGAAATAGCTTTTATATAATTTTATTGGTCATCCACATGTTTGGTTCATTATTATCCGCTCAACAAAATATACGGGCAAATTGATATGGATATTAAAATCAAACGGAATAAACCGTTACGCTTTTGTCAAACGTCAAAGCAAGGTGCGTTGGCTTTGTACGTAAAGGTTTATGCCTGCCTTAACGTCACATTGTTAGTAACGTCGCACATTAAAGACAACATATGGAATATGGCTGCCCGTCAATGAAGTGTCAAATGGTTTGATGAAGCCAACAACTTATTTTCTAGAATAGTTTTTAGGTGGACCTGTGGGGCTGTTACTTTGAAGATTGATTAATATCTCAATTATTTTGTATGTATTTGTCATCTGTATAGGTTTTTTTTTTTTTCCTTAGACTAGATATCTTAAAATGGACGGTAAGAGGTGAAGTATTAGGAATTTCTATGTATCCGCAGAAATGCTGTGAAAATTATCTTACAACACAAACACTGGTATGGTCCAGTTAGGTGATTTTTCAATTGATTTCATCTTGCAACGTGTCGAGAACACCTAACATGGACCATTTCTTGATATTTTGTCACATCCCGGGATCGGCTCTGCCGTAGCACGATATTGTCCGCTTCGGGCCCCCCCATCTCTTGCCCTCATGGTTTTGTTTCTGGGAGCTCACGACCAACTTCCCAGTGGGTCACCTATCCTGGGATTGCTCTAGCCCCCAACTCGCTTAACTTCGGAGTTCCTATGACTCCGAAGTCAGTGAGCTCCCAAAAGGTCTCGTGCTAGATGGATGCGGGTGTGCAGATATAAGGCACATCACCCCTCTCTGTTGGTCGATGTGGGATCTTACAATCCACCCCCCTTAAGGGCCCGACGTCCTCGTCGGCACACTCGCACCACACGGCAAAGTGGCTCTGATACCAAATTGTCACATCCCGGGATCGGCTCCGCCGTAGCACGATATTGTTCGTTTCGGGCCCCCCTCTCTGGCCCTCACGATTTTGTTTCTGGGAGCTCACGACCAACTTCCCAGTAGGTCACCCATCTTGGGATTGCTCTAGCCCCCAACTTGCTTAACTTCGGAGTTCCTATGACTCCGAAGCCAGTGAGCTCCCAAAAGGCCTCGTGCTAGATGGATGCGGGTGTGCACATATAAGGCACATCACCCCTCTCTGTTGGTCAATGTGTGATCTTACATATTTATTTTTTGAACATGGACCATTTCAATTTCTATGGTCTTCTGTTTTCAATGTTAATTTCATCTTGCAGCGTGTCGAGAACACCCAACATGGACCATTCCTTTTATTTTGGGTTGGGATGTTACAATTTCAATTTCTTTGTGCTTTTGTTTTCAACGTCAAAGTCTTGGGCTTCTTTCCCTTTAAAACATGGCAATCCTTGGTTTTCATTACACTCTTCATAATTCTGACTTCTTCATTATAGTTGCCACATACATTACCATAATTCTGACTTCTTCATTATAGTTTTTTTGCATTCCGTATCTTTTTTGTCCTTTTTTATTTATTTATTTTTTAAATGGTAGTTGTAATTATTTATTTACATTTTGGTAATGCAAGTGTGAGAGGAGAGACACTCTCATAGAACGATGATATCATTTTTTGCTATCCCCCAATCAAGAATGCAATAATATGTAGAATAACTTTTTCATGTGTTATTGTATTATTGACTGGGATAGCAAAATATGACATCCCCATTACAATAAAGTTTTTCTGGTGTTAGAGGCCGGGCCCCATTATCTCTGCAACTAGCCTTCAAGAGTTGACAGAATTGACTCATTTGACTCTTGACTAGTTCCAGTGCTAGCATTGACATTTCTTAGAAGGAATGGCTTGCGTAGTTTCCTTTTCACATGTTTACCTCTGCTGAACTGAATGTTATATAATAGCTAGCTAGTTATTCAGAGGTGCATCGAGGCTTCATCCTTCTGAAAACTTTCAGGGTTTTGCAGGTTTTTAGTATGGCTTCATCCTCTTCTTCTTCTTCTTCTTCTTCTTCTTCTTCTTCTCCTTCTTCTCCTTCTTCTTCTACTCCTTTTGCTAATCCCCCTCCACAAAAGTACGATGTGTTTATAAGTTTCAGAGGTGCAGATACCCGGGACACTTTTACCAGCCATCTCAAAGCTGCCTTAGGTCGCAAGAAAATTGAGACCTACATGGATGACAAACTTGGGATGGGGGACAAAATTGGACCTGCCCTCTTGCAAGCGATCGAGAAATCAAAGGTTTCGTTAATCATTTTCTCGAAAAACTACGCTTTTTCCACGTGGTGTTTGGATGAACTTGCGCACATATCGGAATGCAAAAAAAGATACGGACAAATTGTCATACCCATTTTTTACGGCATAGATCCATCACAGGTAAGGAAACAACAGGAGAGTTATGCAGTTGCATTTGCTCAACTTGAAAAACGTTTCGAGGACAACATGGACAAAGTGCTCATGTGGAGAAATGCCTTGAAGGAAGCAGCCGATATGTCTGGCTTCGATAATTCAAAAAGAACAGGGTAACTCTTTGTGACCATTTCATTATTATATATACAAGAATCGCTAAGGGCTAGTTACTAAATATTATTATTAATTAATATTTTTTTATATAACCGACATCTCATGACCAAATGGCTTAATCCATATCTGCTACTAAATATTATTCTGTGTTCTTCATTTTCAGGGCAGAAGCTGATTTCATTGAGAAAGTTGCTGAAGATGTTTTGACCAAACTGAATCGCACATCTTCTTCAAGTGATTCCGTGGAATTGGATGCATTTCGATTAAGGCAAATTGAGGAAATTGAATCGTTATTATGCATTCATTCACCAGGTGTTTGCACTGTAGGCATTTGGGGCAAGAATTCGCTGAGCACCGTTGGTGATGAATTATTTCACCGGCTGTCTGGTCAATTTGAAGCTACTTGTTTTCTTGCAAATGTTAAGGAGGAGTCAAAAAGACAAGGACTGAATCACTTGAGAAATGTACTTCTTCGTGAGATATTAAACGAAAAAGATCTAAGTATCGACACTCCATCTGTATCCCCGTTTATTCGAAAAAGGCTCAGTCGTACAAAGGTCCTCATTGTTCTTGATGATGTGAATGATTCAAGCCAGATAGAATATCTAGCATGTGGTGGTCCTCTTAAGTTTGGCCCTGGAAGTAGAATCATTATAACAACTAGAGAGAGGAGTCTACTTAAGAAAACTGTTCATCATGATAAGATTTACAAGTTTGGTCGTAAGTACAGATTGATTTCGTCGGCAATGAAGATTGGTGTTTCCGTCAGAGATAGGGCTGCAGCCTTAGCCGCACCGTACGTACCCCAGTGAGTGAGTGAGCAACCAGCCCAACCCAACCACTCTGCTGGCCAATTGTAATCTTCCTCATTTTGTTCACAATTTCACATATCTCTCATTTACAAATTAATTATATTTCTTTACATCACCTCCATCCTGCAGCTTTATCCGCGCTATAAAAATATAGTATTAGAAACTATGATCAATTAACCACTTGCAGGCATATAAGTTAGGAACATAAATTAGAACACTGCCACATAGGATTACATTCATTTTTAAATATTTTGTGATGTAATCTTTTTATTTTTATTTTTTTAAATCATTTTTTGTTCCAATGTTACCCATATCCTAGAGCATTTAAATAAAAACCTCTCTCTCCTCATTGAATCAGTTTCCTACCCCAAGTGTTGTTCTCCCACTTCCTCTTCACATCAATCTCTATGAAACACTGCCACTAATGAAAGGACGAAAAACAATTTGAACAAATAAGCCTACAATATACTTCCATAGCAAGCAGAGAATTATGCCAGAATATTCCTCAAATGGTACTAATATTGGAGATACTTGTTGGCAAATTTTCTTGGGGACCATAGCAGCATCTATTTTTGTATCTAACTTATAGGCAGTGTTCTAATTTATGTTCCTAACTTATAGGTAGTCTTTTAATTTATGTTCCTGACTTATAGGTAACACAATTTATAACTAAATTTTTTCCATTGCTAATAATAACACTATTTACTTATATGTTAGGTACATAATTTCATGTGAGTGCTTGCCTGAATAATTGGTATAATATATGGGTCTTTATTTTTCATTGATTAAATTGTATTTTATCCATATATAGGTAAATATTATGAAGGAAAGAATTCAAAATTTAAATTCTGAAATTCAATTACAAGGAAATAATGCATTAAATGTAGATTTTCAATGTGTTTTCTTTATTTACCTCAAGGGTAAAAAGGACACCACAAAAAAAAAAAAAAAAAAAAAAAATCAAAGGACCTACATCTAAAACCAAAAACATGTGGACTAAATTCAATAATAGCTAATCGTTTTGGACCTAGATCTAAGAAGCCCAAAAAAAAAAAAAAACAGACTAAGAATTACACACAGTATAGTACAGTTGACTTTCATCCAGGGTGAAGTTAGCAAAGTTCACTTTCATTGCACAAGCCTCATACCCAAAACTTTCCCGTTTGATTGGGAGTTTTACCGTCTCGCCATTAGTCTGGGTTAATATGCGGGTCCACCTTTTGTAATTTCTTGCAACTGCAACAATCTATTGCTTCCTTCCTAATAAGAAAGGCAACGGCTCTGCAACTGCTTTCTAGTGCTGAACCATTCAACTCGTTTTCCTAGAAATCTTCCAATAGAAGCTTCTTTCAATGATTTGGAAAAGTCACGTCACGTGGCCCCATCAATATTGCACACGAATTTGCATAAAATTATCAATATTTGGATTGAGCTTAATAGGTCGGATTGAAAACGGGTGAATTCGTTAACCACTCGTTAAACTAAAGGATCATGTTGGGTCAATTTGCGAATATTCGCATCCACCCGTTAAAGAGGGTAATTCTATAATTTTGTCAAATAATAATTTAAATCCCCTACGCTAACAAACAAAGACGCATGCCTTTTTTTTAATTATATATTCTTTGTTCTTTTCCTTATCTCCATCTCTCCCTTTCTCTCTCTTTTTTATATTATTTTTCTTTCTTTCCTCTTCCTCTCTCCGTCAACTTTCTCATCTCCCCCTCTTTTTTTTTTCTTTCTCTTCTTTACATCTCTCAATCTCTCACTTTTTTCCCTTCTTCTTCTATCCCTCTCTGTCTTTTTTATTTACAAATAATCTAATCAACCAACTATTTTGTTTCTCTTGTTTTATCTTTATGCAAGACTAATCCTGAACTTGTAGACTTCTGGACAGTGTTTATGAAAGATGGAAATTGGGCCAAAAAGGGCAGAGAGAGGGGGTTGCTGGCTGGTTGGGTGATAGTTTTTTTTTTCCTCATGGTTTATTCTTAACAGGTTGTGTCGGGTCATTCACGAATTGTAACGGGTTTGTTGCCTGCGCAAATCTCTTCGGCTTGGTTCTCCGGGCCGAGGGGACGTGCGTATAACACGGAGTCCTACTTTTGGAATGCGGTGCGGTTTGTGCGCGGGCGTGCCAGCACGGTTTACCGTGCGTCGAGTTCGGTGAAGCGTTCGGTTTAGAAGGTGTTTAGAGTATTGCGCCTGTTTGGTCTGGACTTCTTATCAAACGATTGTGGCCGAGAAAGGAACTGGTCTCGGCCGTAAGGTTCACGGCCTGAACTACAAGGCCGTTTGGTGGTAGGTGGTGGGTTTTGGGCGGTGCTCCGGCGCGTTGCTCGGAGAGCGACGGTCGTATGATATATGGGGTGAGTGAGGCGACAACAAGGGTGGTGCTCCGGCGCCTTGAGAAATCAAGGGTCGTATGATATATTGATGAATGGAAGTTTCTTACAATCTATCACTACTCCTAAGAAAGCATGTAAAGATATTGAAAGTACATGACAGAAAAAATAAGTTGCTCCGTGGGAGGCTTTTGGTTTTTGGTGTTGGACCTTTTGCATGTGGTCTTGAGCTTGGTTTATATAGCAGAAGTCCGGGAGAGACAATCGAGGCTTGACAAGACCTGCATGGTGGAGTCTAATCAGGGCAAGCATGGCTGGGTCTGCTCAGCATTTGGGATTGTGAAGCATGGTGGTGTGACCCCCATAAATCTCGGCAGATCTCGGCCTTTGCTCAGATCGAGGGCTCTGCACTCCTGGCCGTGGGAACGCATTAAATGCCCTGGTTTAGTGGTTGGTGAAGGGACTGCCAATTGCAAGAACATCTGATGGAATGTTTGTTCCTAACCACTCTGATTACCAAATCCTGCCTTCAATCAACTCCCTTCTGCCCTCATGCATTAAATGCTTCGTGCCCTAGTGGATTTGCTGTGATGGACAGAGGCGTTACTTCATTAAATGGGGCGTGGGACCCTGAAGCCACGTGATGATTTGGTCAATATCTCCCCTGGCCGTGCCCTGGGTGTTCCTCGGCCTCGGCCCGTGATTTTCACTCGAGCGGCCGAGAAAAACTTGCCTTAGCGTTTTCTCCTTTGTTGTCAACAAACAGAGGGCGTCGAAACGTGACCGTTTCTATGAGCTCATGGGTAAAGCGGCGGCCGAGAAGGGTACTCTTCGGCCACAGCGGCCGAGATTTATTAGGCACAAACAGGGTTGTGTTTGGGTCTGGTATTTCTCACATGTTAGCTTAATGGGTCATGTCGTGTCAACCCGTTAAGTTAACGGGTTAACACGAACACAACCCCAAAACCCATTAAAACCACCCGTTTGCCAAATATTTAAAGGCCAGGGGGTGCCGGTATCTCTTCCACAAGCCATCAAGAGTTGATTTATTCACTCATTTCATTTAAGTTGTTCCAGTCCTTGGTAATTTCATTTTTACGTGTTAAATTTATCTCTGCTGAATATTATATATTAGCAAGCTAGCCTCATTTCTGAGGTGCATAGGCTTCAATCCTTTTGAATACTCTTGTAGGGTTTGTAGGTTTTTTATATGGCTTCATCCTCTTCTTCTTCTTCTTCTCCTCCTCCTTTTGCTAATCCCCATGTTGTGAAATTTATTGCAAGCGCACAATTCACACAAGTAATACAGTGATGAGTGAAGTGTCGTTCCCACGAAAAGTGATTTAATTTACTAAGTACCGATTGTGATTAACCCAAGACTTTATTTGAACAATTGATGATGAGATTCGATTGATTAATTAACTAAAACAATGAATAAAAGCAAGCGTAGAAAAATAAAGTAGTGAGATTAAAGTTATGAGAGCACTAGAGCTTCCAATTTCACTATAGCCAATTCTACCCAATTCCCTTAGCATGTTAATCTTAATTATTCTCCATGTTGACAGTTGATTTTCCCTACTTTATTCGATACCATCCCTGGTTATACCAAAAGTATTCTTATTACCAACCCATTCTATCCCTAGTAATGGAATTAAGATAATAAGAACCCATTAAATTCCTTGGAAACCTTACAAAACAACCACGAAAGTCATGACAAACATCCCTATCTAATCATGTAACTCATGGCATTTATTACAAGAAGCAACCCCAAATTGGATATCCCTATCGTCAATTTAGCATCAAAACACACTACTACAAAAAAGCAAAAAGACGACTGTAAATCACCGTCGTGTATTCGATTTTTCAATGGTCGTGGAATCCACCGTCATCTTTTCCCTAACAAACCACGACGGCTTTTCACCGTCGTTGTTTATCAATAAAGACGACGGTTTTTAAACAAAATCGTCGTTGTTTAGAGGTAAAGATCGTTCATTATAGGAGGAAATACGACTTTTTTTTAAAGAAACCGTTGTGTATTGTTTGTAAAGATGACGATTTTTTAATAAAACCGTCGTGTATTGTATGTAAAGATGACGATTTTATTATAAAAACCGTCGTGAATTATTATAAAGACGACGGTTTTTAAAAAAAACCGTCGTCTTTATATAAAATAGACGACCCTTTTCTAAAAGAAGGTCATCTTTACCTATAATAGACGACAATTTTTTATAAAAACCGTCGTTAATTATCTGTAAAGACCATGATTTATTATAAAAACCGTCGTCTAATAAGTTTCCAAACTGCTACATTTTAGTTCTTTTTTATTTCCTATGATGCTATACAACGATTTTAACTAGAAAACCAACCATAATGCTTTATTAATGAATATATACACAAATAGTTTCTTTCATAAAACTTGAAGATTCAATAGTTATTACATAGTTAACAAATCTTTATTCTACAACAAACATAATTCCAAACAAGAGCAAAGTACTCCTAATCCAAGCATTCCTCATCCAAACATACAAATGATGCACAACTGAAGTCTCCTCCATCATCCCTGTAAATAAATCAAAATGACAAAGAGAGAAAAAAAGCTAAGATTATAAACATAAAAAATTAGGTGGAAGAGAAATTTTACCATTGGTCCATATTTCCATAGAAAACTTGTACAATGAGCATAAAAAAGACCATCGAAAACCTGCAAAAGGAACCAGAAATATAAAAAAAAATATGTAAACAAATCAGACAAATCAAGAGAGACAAAATCTGAAATTAGGGAGACAAAGAACATACCAGAAACGCAAAGAGACTAATCCAGAATTCACTAGCAAGATATAGAAGGGTATTTTAGAGAGTTTCATGGGGGTGTTTTAGAGAGTGCAGGAGGAGGGAGAGATAAGGGTTTCAGAGAAGGGGGAAAATCTGAAAGTTTGTCGAGCGCGAATTCACTTAAGTAGCCTTTTTTTAGCGTATTTTAAAAGACGACGCTTGTTAATGAGAGATAAGGTTTTCAAATATGGGTGAAAATTTGAAAATTTATCGAGCGGGAAATCACTTAAGCGGCCATTTTTAGCGTGTTTTAAAAGACGACGCTTTTTTTAAAAAAACCGTCGTCTTCACTTCATAAAAACAGTGGAAGCAGAAGGGACGTAGCGGGAATTTGTAATTTTGTCGTCCGAGCTCTGATTGAGGTCTATGATACCTTTCTGAAAAGGGAATGAAGCCAGGAATCAGACTCAGTGCTTTGCACTGATGTATGGTGGTTTTTGGCCATTTGAGGTCGTTTAGCCTTCCAAAAACGCATTTAAAAAAAGCGTCGTCTATTATAGGTAAAGACGACGGTTTTTTAAAAAAAAGCGTCGTCTATTACTTTCAACTCTTTAAATGCGTTTTTGGAAGGCTAAACGACCTCAAATGTCCAAAAACCACCATAGATCAGTGCAAAGCACTGAGTCTGATTCCTGGCTTCATTCCCTTTTCAAAAAGGTATTATGGACCTCAATCAGAGCTCGGATGACAAAATTGCAAATTCCCTCTACGTCCCTTCTGCTTCCACTGTTTTTATGAAGTAAAGACGACGGTTTTTTTTTAAAAAGGTCGTCTATTATATGTAAAGATGACGATTTAAATTAAAGGTACGACGTATAAAGTGAATAAATACGACGTTAAATTTTATAATACGTCGTTAAATTAAAAACCCAACATGGTATTCTTTAAAGATAACATCGTAGAACTATAGGATAATGACGTCGATATATTTATCTTTGACGTCGTTGTACATTAATTTAATACGGCGATACTTTGTATTTTACCGCCGTGGATTTATTTATAATTATACGGCGTCTTATACGAAAACATGGTCGTGTTATTTTCTGAGTAAATACGGCGGCTTTTTTTGAAATCGTCGTCTTTACTTTCTACGTCGGTCGATTCATAACTTCTGCCGTTCTTTGTTAGCTTTGATTTTACACTGCGGAAATCCTGTTTCAAATAGACGTCGGTTGTTTAATTAAGTACGTCGTTGTTTTTGAACAGCCATTTGAATCTCCATTTTTTAGGTGTCTAAGGTGGTATTACACGGCGGTTTTTTTAGAACCGTCGTCTTTTGAAAAACCACGATGGTTTTTACTTAGACCGTCGTTTTTTCCTGGTCGTCTTTTACACTTTTTGTAGTAGTGACAATTAAATGTTGGCCAAACATTCAAAGCATTAAGCATGGTAATAAATACTCAACATGGAAAAATACTTGGAATTAACATTGACTAAAGTAATTGAGTATTCATGGCTAGGCTACATCGTAGTCCTAGCAAAAAGAAATTAGTTCATGACAACTTTAATAAAAACCATGATAAATAGTATCATAGGAAAGAAAAAACCAATTGAAGATTTAATCTTTGCACGACAGCAACTCTAGCTCCAGGTCGTCTTCTTTGTCTCTCTAAAACTCTCTCTCCTTTGAGTGTTTCGGCTATAAGTATGAATGTGCAGGAATTTGATGGTAGATGATGGAGGATGGATGATGGGTAATGGAGGATTTGAAAAAAGACCTAAATTCCCTATTTATAAAACTCCTAGAAATCCTACCTAAGGTATAATTACAATTGTTATAAAAATAGGATTCCTTCTAATATAAGGTCTTCTTTATTTCTCCTTATTTGACTTGATAAGACTTGAACCATCTTGAACTAAGAAATTTGATAACATTCCTTGCAACAAAAGGAATGACTTGGCTTCTTTTTAATTAATCTCCAATCTTCATCTTCTTGCCCTTTTTAGCACACTTTCTCCTATTTCACAATTCATTCACAAATCTCACAAAGCCAATTAAAAACAACCAATTTAATCCAAGAAAATTAACAAATAAATAAGCAAAGGAGGCATAAAATATATATAAAATATAGGCTTATCACCCCCTCCACAAAAGTACGATGTGTTATAAGTTTCAGAGGTGCAGATACCGGGGACTTTCACCAGCCATCTCAAAGCTGCTTTGGGTCGCAAGAAAATTGAGACCTACATGGATGACGAACTTGGGATGGGGGACAAAATTGAGACCTACATGGATGACGAACTTGGTAAGTCTTTGTGACCATTTCATTCATATTTATATACAAGAATCGTTAAGGGGTAGTTTACTAAATATTATTATTAATGAATATTTTTTTATTTAATTCATATCTGCTACTAAATATTATTCTTTGTTCTTCATGATCATATTTTTTCACGACGGAGGCTGATTTCATTGAGAAAGTTGCCGAAAATGTTTTGACCAAACTGAATCGCACATCTTCTTCAAGTGATTCCATGGAATTGGATGCATTTCGATTAAGGCAAATTGAGGAAATTGAATCGTTATTATGCATTGATTCACCAGGTGTTTGTACTGTAGAAATTTGGGGCAAGAATTCGCTGAGAAGCCTTGATGATGAATTATTTCACCGGCTGTCTTGTCAATTTGAAGCTACTTGTTTTCTTGCAAATGTTAAGGAGTAAAAAAAAAAAACCAAGAAAAATGTTGTCGGCACAAGTCTATGCCGGCAATATTTGCCGGATTAGATCTCTCCTGACGCAACTCACCTTTACCAACGAAGTTGTCAAGAGAGGTCTAATCCAGCAAACTTTCGTCAGGGGAGGTTTTTTTTTTTTTTTTTTTTAAAAAAAAAAAAAAACCAGTTTAGTATCTTAATTTAATAAAATATATAAATACTAATTATTCACTAAGTAAATAATAATTAAAACATAACTACTAAATAAAGTAATTAGAAAAGAGAAATCAAGATTATGCTATTTAAATAGTATAGCCGGGCGGCTATACTGTTAAAATAATCTATTTACAGAGTGAAGCCGCACGGCTATACGGCTAACATATTCTAGAGTAAAGCCGTGCGGCGAGAATTTTAAAATATTCTTAGGGCCGCACGGCTATACTGTTCAAATATTCTATTTGTTTAGGACAGCCGCCCGGCTATACGCTTTAAATGGAACGGTATAGCCGTACGGCTATACTCTTAAAATATTTTTTTTAACTTTTTTTTTAAAAGTTGCCTTTTTATTAATTAAATATTATCTTAGCCTTATTTAAATACTTTCATTTGTAATTGTGCTTTAATTATTATTTCTTTACTGAATATTAAATATTTAATAAAAATCCTGGAAATTTAGTTTTTGTACCCAAGTATTTTAATATTCGAAAAATGGAATTTTGCCTTGAAACTTAAATCCAAGTCACAACGTGATTCGATAACATCAACTACTTGTTGGCGTTTGATTGAAATACATGAACTTGAGACCCACATTGGAAAAGAAAAGAATGTATCAACTCTTTATAAGTAGGAGTCTTCCGACACGTGCTATATGCAAGGTGGGCCTAGGGGAGTGGAACTTGGATTTACCCAAACTAATTTTGTATAAAAATAAAGTAAAAAGGGTAGTCCACAAAATAATTTAAAATGATTAATTACTATTTATTAAGTAATTTATGAAATGAATCAAATATTTAAATATTCACTAATTAAATAATAATTAAAATATAATTACTAATTAAAGTAATTAAAAAAGACTAAGATATTACTTCACTCCATATATTAAATTAAAGATGATGGCCAAAAAAATAAAAGTAAAGAAATTAATTTTATATGTTTAAATTTTATAAATAAATAAAAAAGCAAGAAAATCCCTCCCAATGAAATATTGTCGGCACAAGTCCATGCCAGCAATATTTTCCGGATTAGACCTCTCCCGATGAAACTCACCTTTGCCGACGAACGGTCGTCGGGAGAGGTCTAATCCGGCAAAAGTTTGTCGGGATAGATCTATTTCGACGAACTTTTGTCTACGGAGTTTTTTTTTAAATATTTTTTTATAAAAAAAAAGCCAGTTAAGTATCTTTAATTTAATAAAATATTTAATCTATATATATAAAGTAAAAAGCACAGAATGGTGAAACATTCAAAATACTAGAAAATGCCCTTGGTTAATGCAAACATTAAGAATTGAAATTATTAATTAAATGAGGGTAATATGGTAAATTCACACTTTTTTAAAATTAAAAAAAAAGATAATGGGTCTAATTTTTATGGAACACAACTACCCATTATCTTTTTTAATTTTAAAATAAATTTTCTAAAAAAAGGCATCTTGCAGGCGCTGAAGCTCATGCGAAGAGGCTAGTAATAATTAAAACATAACTACTAAATAAAGACACAACTACTAAATGTGGTAATGCTACACTTACCACATTATTATCCCACATTTCTATACCACATGATGTGGCATGTCCATATCATATGCCACATCCATTAAATGAATGAAGTGTATTTTAATAAATAAAATTAGAAAAACAAAAACTAGTATTTTATATTATATGGTATGTACACATCAGCTGCCACATCATGTGGTATAAAATTGTGGTATAAAAAATGTGGTAAGACTAGTATTATTCTTATAGAAAACATAAATCACGATTATGCTATTTAAAGAATATCGCCGCTTGGCTATACATCAAAAGTATTCTATTTAAAGAGTATAGCCGCACGGCTATACATTTAAAATAGTCTATTTACAAAGTAACGCCGACCGGCTATACCTCTAACATATTCTATTCTATTTCTAGAGTAAAGCCGCGCGGCTATATTGTTAAAATATTCTGTTTGTATAGTAGAGCCGACCGGCTATACGTTTAAAATATTCTGTTTGTATAGTAGAGCCGACCGGCTATACGTTTAAAATATTCTATTTGTAGAGAACAGCCGCTCGGCTCTACTCTTCATATGGAATAGTATAGGCGTTCAGCTATGCTCGTAAAATATTCTTTTTAACATTTTTTTAAAGTTTCTTTTTAGTAATTAAATAATATCTTAGCCTTTTTTAAATACTTTCATTAGTAGTTGTGTTTTTAATTATTACTTCTTTAGTGAATAATTAGTATTAAATATTTTAATAAAAATCCTGGAAATTTAGTTTTGGTACCCAAGTATTTTAGTATTCCAAAAATAGATTTTAGCCTTGAAACTTAAATCCAAGTCACAATGTGATTTGATAATATCAACTACTTATTTAAATACTTTCATTAGTAATTGTGTTTTAATTATTATTTCTCAATATTCACATCCTTGGTTGCGGAGTGTCTCATCCAAACTTCTGAGCATATAATGGTCCTCCCTAGTTTTACAATAGGGCTTGCAGTTGCTGAGAGATAGAGAAAGAGAAAGGGGTGAACCAAAATCTATTATTGGGTTAGGGCCTTTCAGCGACAACAATACCTTTTGGGTTGCTTCAGACGACAAATATATAAAATATTAGGGGTGGATGCGGTCCGGTTCTTATCTCAAATTGGATCCAGAATCGGTACTATTTAACCGGTTCGGTTCATTCTAGTTAGGCAAAAAAAATTTCAAAAACTGGCCGGTTCGATTCTGACTGGTTTTGGTCCGGTTTTGAGCCGAATTATTAATTTATTATTGTTTTAATTTTTTTAAAAAAAAATTATAATAAATAACTTATTTTTTTGGCTTAAAAATTAACAAATAATCCAATTCATACATTTAGAAATTTTTGAAGTTGAACTTGGAAAAATAGTGATTATAAAATTCAAAATATGGCATTAGATTTTAAAATTTTGTAAAAATAAAAAATAAAAAAATATGACCGGTCCGTTCTAGTGCGGTATGGTGTAAAACAGAAACCAATTCGGTTCGGTTTGTTGACTTTTGTGGTCAACCGATTTTTTTTCACCGGTTCGGTTTGGTGTTCTGTTTTTCCAGTCCCGATGCCCACCCCTATAAAATATGATATCGTTATCTATATATATAAAGCAAAAGACAAATAATGGTGAAACATTCCAAATACCAGAAAATGCCCTTGGTAAATGAGGATAATATGGTAAATTCACACTTTTTCATATTTAAAAAAAATTGAAATTAAAAGTAAAAGAAAAATCAAATAATGGATCCTATTTTTATGGAACACAACTACCCATTATCTTTTTTAATTCTAAAATAAATTTAAACACCAAAAAAAAAAAAAAAAAGGCCTCTTGCAGGAGCGGAAGCGCGTGCGGAGAGGCTAGTATTACATAATTAAGATTAACCAGATAGTTTTCATGACGATATGACTTCAAACTAATTCCTTCAATTTTGTTTGAAAAAAGTACAAGAGCATGTTTTGTTTCAATTCTGTTCGACTATTTTGATTTTGAAAAATTCATGGCTTGTTAACTGGAATTATAATCTGATTTCTTTTCACTAACGTAATTTCACTAATGTTTCATAGTCTTTCTGGCCGGACGAATCTGATTTCATTCATAACATTGTTAGAAGAGATTTCGACACAAGTATTAAAAGTACCTATTTGACTGTAGCAAAGTACAATATAGACTGTGCTTTTACGTCGCATGCATGGTAGACAACAATTGCTAAAGCTGTTTATAATTTAATTGCCTATAAATTTGAAGGGAGCTTTTTTTTTTTGGCAAATGTGTTAGAGAAAATTCAACAACACGTATGTCTCTCTCTCTCTTATGAGGAACAGGAAGATGAACTACTTCCTGAGAGAATTGAAAAGAAAAGAAGATTGTAGGGGCAAGATTAACCATGTTTGTAGATTTTTTTTAAAAAGGAAAAAGAAAAAACTACTTCTTCATGTACTGTTGAATTGAATGCCACTTGGTATACGTTGAGGCTGAGGATGCTTTTGGGTTTAGGGGGATGTCCTTGTATAGTCTTTTCTGTTGAAAAACCTCTGCCAATAACTTGCTTTTTTTTGTCCTATATATATTGTGAATTTGAAACAGAATTAAAGATTGGGGAATACTAGAGTGATATTTTGGTTTGGATGGCAAGAAATTGGTGGAAAAATTTGAGGGTTTGGCACATGAATGTGGGGAAAACAGGAAGCAAAAGGCAGAAATGCCTTGACATGTGCAAGTGACGTGCCTCTTTATGTACCAAATTAACATAATTTTGGGATTTATCTTTGAATTGCTACACGCAATTTAGAAAGGTAAAATTGTAAAAATCAAATATATAACAACCAAAAACGAAAACTAGGCAAATTACATGGACAAAGAGTGAAATTTGACCTTATTTAAAAGAAGAGAAACTACTTAAATCTTTATATACGTAAGGCTTTGAACAAATTATTATATGTAATATTGACTATATCATATACAAAAGGACATTGATTAGAGGACAGGGGGTGTCTTTCATAATATTAAAGTTTTTATTGAGTTCTTTAAAAAAAACTCCCTATTATATATGTGTATTTGACTTGCAAAGTAAACAATAACACCTCCAAAAAGTATTTAAAAAGTATGAATTATTGTATATGACTAAATTTTTTATTTGGTCAGAAAACTGTATATGACAAGAGACGTATTGGGTTCATTGGAAAAAACAAGGTACGTAGCTAGAAATAAAATAAAATAAAATGAAAACGCGGTAACAGTCTCACGCAATCGACCCCATCGATCATAACCATGCCATCTAACTCATTGACTTTTTGTTCATATTACTCAATATCTTGAGACTTGAATCTTGATATCATGCTTTCACAGAACAACTCCTTACTTCTTTGATCAGTTGAAACTCTTCATTCTTACAAATTACAATCTTGATTGCTTCCTTTTGGACAAGAGAAAACATGGTAGCAGTAGCAGAGGTCTTTCTTGGGGCACTCCTTCGGTTTCTGCTGGACAGGTTATTGACTCCACTCAACTTCCTCGCGGACGGTGTTGGCAAAAAACTGAAGAAATGGAGTGAAATGTTGTCTTCAATTGAACTGGTGCTTCGTGATGCAGAGAAGAAGCAACTAACGAGCAGTGCAGTGGAGCTGTGGCTGGATGATCTCAAAGACTTGGCTTATGATATCGAAGACATCCTCGACAAGTTTTATACTGAGATGTTACGGCGCAAGTTGGACGAACAACGTGGGGCAACAAGAAGTAAGGTACGAAGCCTAATTCCTAGATTTGAAGTCCAATTTAATATGAACTTCGAAATAAAGGAGATTACCAATCGGCTACAAGCCATATCTGAACGAAAAGATAAACTTGGGTTAAGTTTGGATGGTATTGGATCTTCCTCCACTAGGCCTTGGCCAAGGCCACCAAGTTCATGTGTTCTGAATGGAGTGCCTGTTGTTGGAAGAGATAGTGACAAAGCAAAGATTATTGAATTGTTGTCAAGAAACTACGAGCCTAATGCTATCAATTTTAAAGTAGTTGCGATTGTTGGCATGCCTGGAGTTGGAAAAACAACACTGGCTCAATTTGTATTCAATGAGGATGATGTACTGAAACAGTTTGATCTTAAGGCATGGGTATCCGTGTCTGATGAATTCGACGTTGTAAGAGTAACAAAGGCAATTCTTGAATCAATCACGTCTGGACGCTGTGATTTGGAGGAATTCAGTAACATTCAGAACAATTTGAGCAAAGCATTGGCAGGAAAAAAGTTTCTGATTGTTTTAGATGATGTCTGGAATACATGCGACTATAATCTATGGACAATGCTGCAATCCCCCTTTTGTGTTGGAGCATTGGGAAGTAAGATAATCGTGACAACACGTGATGCAGAAGTTCCAAGAATGATGAGATCCACTGAAGTTCACAATTTGAGCCGTATGTCAAATGGTGATTGCTGGAAAGTATTTGTGCAACATGCATTTTTTAATATTGAAGAAAGCTCCAGACCAAGGAAGTATGAATTACTTCAGGAGAAAATTGTTGCAAAATGTTGTGGGTTGCCCTTGGCAGCAAGGACTCTTGGTGGTCTTTTAGGTTGTAAAGAAATAAATGAATGGGAGGAAATATTGAACAACAAATTGTGGTTTCTATCTGATAAGAGTGGAATTCTCCCAGTATTAAAAATTAGCTACCATTATCTTCCTTCAACTTTGAAAAGGTGTTTTGCCTATTGCTCAATACTTCCAAACGACTATGAATTTGGGGAGACACAGTTGATCCTTCTATGGATGGCAGAAGATTTGATTCAGAAAACAGAAGAAAATGAACAATTGGAAGACGTAGGCCGTGAGTATTTTCAAGAGCTTGTGTCTAGGTCATTATTTCAAAAATCAAGCAAACAAGATTCAAGATATGTGATGCATCACCTCATTAGTGATTTGGCACAAAGGGTTTCTGGAGAAACGTGTTTAAGATTGGAGGATATCTTGGATGGTAGATGGTCTTCGAAGACTCGTCATTTGTCTTACACTGCTGGTAAATATGATGGAGTCAAAAGATTTGAGGCGTTTGCTAAAGCAAAAGTTTTGCGGACTTTTCTACCACTTTCAATTTCACAGGATCCATGTAATTATTTGACTTGTAGGGTTACTTTTGAGTTACTGCCAAAGTTGCAATACTTACGAGTGCTCTCTTTGAATGGTTATCGATTAATCAAGCTGCCGAATTCAATTGGTGAGTTGAAGTTTCTCCGATACCTAGATCTTTCTCACACAGAAATAACGAGTTTGCCTCGTTCAATAAGCACACTTTGCAACTTACAAACGTTGATATTAGAGAATTGTTATAGTTTGAAGGCACTACCTGCAAACATGAAGAACCTAATTAATCTGCGTCATCTCAACAATTCAAACACACCTTCATTGCAAGGAATGCCTGCACAACTAGGTCAATTGACGAATTTGAAAACATTGCATAATTTTGTGGTGAGCAAAGGTAGCGAGTCGAGTATAAGAGAGGTAGAGCCCCTATTGCATCTCCAGGGGACATTGCGCCTCTCAAGATTGCAGAATGTGAATGACATTGAGGATGTAAAGAGGGCGGACTTAATTAGCAAGGCTGGGCTTGATGTATTGCTACTAGAATGGAATGGCTTAGGAGAAAAGGAATCCGACGTGCTCGACATGTTACGACCTCATAGGAAGCTCAAAGTGCTCAGCATCAAAGGATACGGTGGTTTGGAATTTTCAAAATGGATTGGACATCCTTTACTCTCTAGCTTGACAACGGTGTGCTTAGAGGGTTGCAACCATTGCTGTCTCTTGCCATCACTTGGACAATTGCCATCTCTCAAAAAGCTCTCTATAAAAAGATTGTATGCAGTGGAAGTAGTGGGTCTTGAGTTCTATGGAACGCCTAGATTGCCTTTTCCGCTGTTAGAGATCCTTGAATTTGAGGATATGAAACATTGGAGGGAGTGGTTTCCATACGAAAAAGATCAAGATCAAGGAATTAGAGTTTTCCCTTGCCTGAAAATGCTTTCCATATCCAAATGCCCCAAATTGGAGGGCAGGTTACCCGAGAACCTTGATTCACTGTCAAAGCTTGTGATTCGTGGATGTGAGCAGTTGGTGATTTCAATTTCTGACTATAAACAACTTCAGAAATTAGATATTGATGATTGCAAAAGGGTGGTCCATATAAAAGTTCAGCTTGAGTTATTGGAGGCCTTGCAGCTTTCAAGTATTGCAGAGTTCAAACTCCAAATAAAGGATTTCATGGGAGGATTACCAAAGCTTAATGATCTGGTCATTAGCGGTTGCGATGAGCTCACATCTTTATGGCAGAATGAAGATAAATTGCTCCATGACCTGATTTCTCTTCATTGCTTGGTTATTAGAGACAACCCTCACCCCCATCTTGTTCAAAATCTTGTCTCACTCCAAGAGCTTCACATGTATGACTGCCCAAGTCTGATTTCTTTTCAAGAGTTTCTTTTGCCACCTTTTGTCAAGGAAATAAAAATTGAACGGTGCAGTTCTCTTGTGTATTTTGCAAGATACCGGATACCTCCAAATCTAAGAAGAATGGATATTATGCTATGCGAAAATTTGAAATCACTGCTGGAGGAAGAGGAGGTAAAGGGTTCTTCGTCATCCTCTTCTCCTTACCTGGTGAAAGAAGAGGAATCTTGTCTTGAGTACTTGAGTATAGAGGATTGTCCATTGCTGACGTCCTTATCATTCGAAGACCATCTTCCCAGGATGCTTAAACACCTTCGCATAAGCGATTGTGAACAGCTAGAGACAATAACCAATAGGTTCAAGCATAACATTTGCCTTGAAGAAATTAAGATCTCGCGTTGTACAAATCTCAAGTGTTTACCGGAAGGCCTATGCTACCTCACCAATCTTCAAGAGTTAGGTATTTATGACTGTGCAAGTCTTGTTTCCTTCCCCGAAGGAGGGTTGCCACAAAGCGCTGCCTACCTAAGGGAGATCGACATCAGCTACTGCAACAAATTGAAGGCACTACCCAAAGGCATACATGACCTCAACTCTCTTCAGATATTGAGCATTTCTTGTTGCGAAGGCTTCACGCCGTTTCTAGAAGATGATTTTCCCCCTAACATAATACAGCTTACAATTTATAATCTCAAGAGCTGTAAGGCACTCTTGGACTTGGGGTTGCACAGGCTTACCTCTCTTAGAGAACTGGAAATTCGCGGCAAAGACCCAGACGTGTTGTTCTTCCCTCCTGAGAAAGAGATGGTGCTTCCTAAATCTCTCATTCGACTTACAATTCAGGACTTCCCGAATCTCGTTAAACTCAGCAACGGCTTTCAACTCCTCAACTGTCTTCAATCTTTTCACATCGAGGGGTGTCCTAAGCTAGCATCAATGGCAGAGGAGAGTCTTCCTCTATCACTTACACAACTTACCATCTATCACTGTCCGCTGCTAGAAGAGAGATGCAAACCAAGTAAAGGAAGATATTGGCCCTCCATAGCGCACATCCCTTACATTCGGATTCAAGACCACGTTTATAGAGCAAATCCAGATCATAGCCCACGCCTCCCGTTCTCGTGCTCTCCTTCCGGGTACTTCCAACATGAGACAACAATCAAAACCATTATTATTTGCTTTCACTAATTATAAAGTTTTGTGATATGTAATTTATTATATTTCACGAGCAGATCAGAGGACCAAGCTAGCTATCACGAACACATAAATTTCTTTCCTTAAAGCGATCTTATCGGAGATCAATTACGGTAAGCAAGATCATCATCCTATTTTTATACTCCTACTAGATTAGTGACCAAACCTTTTGGTAATCTGAACACATAAAAAAAACCACAGTTTTTTTTTGTCACTGATTTATCCTTTTCATAATCCATGCTTGTTGTTGCCATGCTTACCTGTGACATGGTTCAGATAACCCTATCTTATTTAAAAATAAAAAAAGTATAAATTCAATTCTGAGTCAAATGTCAGTTGGGATCAAAATTTATTTTATTGATATGGTAATTGCAAAATTATATATATACTAAGTGCTAGTTTGGCATTGCTTATTTGGGGTAATAAGTGATTTTTAAAAAATTTTGAGAAGCTCAACCCGTTTGGTAAACTGTGAGAAAATCACTTATTGTTAAAAATTGCTGTGAGAGAAAGCTATAAGGAAAAGCAGCTAATGAGGTGCTTTCATTTTCTGATTATTTAGGAATCAGTTTCGAAGAGGCGCTGGGTTTAATGATTATGCGGCAATCATTTTCTGATTATGCGTAAAATTAATACCAACAACACTTTTAACAAAAATTTTACCAAACGCCAAACTGCTTTCTCTCACAGCTGATTTCTCTCACAGCAAATCTGACAGCGATTATTTTCACAGCACAGCAATGCCAAACTGGCCCTAAAGCTGAATAAAATCACTGTTCCTAGACTATTCATTCGCAATAGTGGAATGACGATTTTGCCCCCTCTTAAGTGATGGCCTGCTTCCTTGAGCTGACTTATGAACAGTAAATTGCCCGTTTTGCCCTCCAGCCCTTCTCTTTTCTTCGTTGGAGCGCTGAGTGAGAGGAGGAAACCCTCCTCCTTCATCGCTCTCTCTTCTCTCTTCTCTCTTCCTTTCTGTCCTCCGCTGCTCCAATGTGAAAAGTCCAACCATCTGGTTTTGCCTTTCGTTGGAATTGTTGGGGGATGGGAGATATTTTTTGATTGGCTCTTTCTCCCATGAGAGCTTTACTGTTGAAGCTTGATCTGGCTTTCTTTCTGCCGTTGATTTCGTTTGTGGCTGCTATGGTGCGAATTGGTTCGTCCATTTAGTCCTCTTCTTCATCAGATAACCTTCTTTTTATTTGTTCCCCTGTTTGTCTCATTTCGTCTTCTTCCTCTTTCCTTCGTTTGTGCCTGTGCTGCTATTTGTTGGGTTTCCTTCTTCAATTTTTCACATATGTCTTTCTTTTTCTCTTCTTCTTTTTTAATCGCGTCTTCTTTTGATGTTTTGTAGGTAGTCTTTCGACCGACGATTCTGATGCCTCACCCGTTGATTCAACGACAGCCATCTGACGATGACATGATCAATCGTCTGGGGACCAGCGGTCTCTCCGAGGATTTCAAACAAAAAATTATTAAGCAGGCAAGATCTCTCTCTCTCTCTACTTGAGCATGTGGATAATGAACCCTAGGAGCTTAATATTTGTATGCATCTAAAAGGAAATATGATTGGGAGTTGATATTCTGAACAAATCGACCAGTCTCTCAGCTGGAAGGTAAAGATGGTTGGTTCAATATAAGATCATTCAAACAAAAAATCTGATTTATCACTCTATAAAATATTTAGAAACCTACTTACCCTCTGTTTGTTTGCTAAGAAAATGCAAGAAAAAAAACAGAAAATTTCATCTTTTTAAACATTTTACTGTTGTTTTGTGGGTAGGAGTTCAATAATTATGCTTATAAGAGCGTTTGAGGTCACCCACTTAATAACATTAGTACTTTTTATTAAACATTTTACTGTTTGTTTCTTTATGATTTATTTAGGGGGAAATGGTAATCAAGTTTAAAGATGCATTAAAGCTATTTAATATTTACCTGAGGCTGGAAAATTCTGAGGGAAATAACGAGAGTAAAACAGGAATAGCCTTCAGCATATTGCTCTTATGATCAGTTTTCATTTCTTCGTTGTGAATCTTAAACCAAAGTTATTATTCTGGACGCTCCAAATTTTTGTGTACAAGAAATCAAACGTCAGAAAAAGGCCTACTAGAGGCGATAGGCAGGCTTTATAGAGTTGGTTAATTGAGGTGGGAGCAAAATTTCCACATTTTGATTTGTTTTTTCTCTGCGCACTATTATTCTTCTTTTGTTTTCTTTGTTCTTTATTGTTCATAGATGCATAACTGAGAAAGGGACTACTGGCTTTTGACTTAAGGTTGACATATGAAAATTTCCTTTCATTGTTTTTTGGTTGTTGAAGGGTTTGAGCATGAGGAAAAAGGTGATTTTGCAACCTTACCAAAGCATTTCAGGTAAGAACCATACCCTTGAATTGCCCTTTTGGACCAAAATTAAGCCTTTTGTTTTGTGGTTTATCATATGATTGGGTTTTATGTTTGAGCTTATGGATTTGTTCATGGTGGATTTGAATTGGCACGCAGAGTTGCTTGGGTGAAGCTGATGACTGTGTGCGTTGCAGGACTATAATAAAATGGTGCAACTACGTCTATTCGTGGACTTTGAAATAGAAACAAGGTTTGCATCTTTTAATCGCCTCCACTGTATTTCAATTTCTTTCCTTTTTATTAATTTTGATTGTATTTCTCCCCTGTGGTGGGATTAATCATGCTTTTGAATTGGTAATGGCAGGGGACTGTTTGTGCGTGAATAAAGGCTTGCCATTGCCCTTGCTGATGTTGTGAGACAGAGCCAGTGTATGTGTACAGAAGTTACAGTATACAATGTTCTCTCTCCCTCTCTTTAATTTCAGGTTTTTTTTTCTTTTAATAGAATTTCGTCAAATATTTTGGTTCTGGATTTTTTGTGTTGAAGAAATTTACAATAAAGGTTTTTGATGACGTTCTGTGTTCGTAAATATCTTTTGTAGAACAACACAGAATGTTGACTGACTTTGAAGGTGCTACAAGAAAAAATGAAGTAGGGTTCTGCATTTGGACTAGCAAAGAGGTTTGTCAATCCTTCTCTCATCCTCAAATTTTTTTTTTCAATAAGTCGATTACATCTCAGCCTTAAATTCACTGTTTTTTTATTTCTGTTTAATTTAATGAGACAATTTCTGTTATTGAATTCTAAATTATGCACTTTTTTTTCCATGTTAGGGTACTGGGATGCTAGGGGGTTCTTTTTATTCTCTTTTCCACTGCATATTATAACTTAGATGGGTATGCTTCAAGAAGGTTGGTTTTGTTCTTGAAGAATACCCATTTGGTTTTAGACATAGTTTATTTAGTTAAATATATGGCTACTGGTGAAGTGGATTAGCCAAACATTGCATATGTAATATGCATACAAATTCTTAGTATTGTTGTAAACAGTTAGTTTAAGTGGAGGATTGTTGTATGAAATTTGGTAAACAAATATCTAGAAATTATCCACAGTTTCTTAGGTTCCATTTAATTCGGTATTTGTTTTTGTGTGATATATTTCTCTTAGGGTGTGTCAAATGGTAAAGCTGCAATTAACGGTGTCTTTTTTGTGTTGCAGTTCCACCAGTACCAGGTTGTTGGGAGGAAGCTCCCTACGGCATCTGATGGGCACCCCGAGATTTACCGAATGAAGCTCTGGGCCACCAATGAGGTTCGCGCCAAGTCCAAGTTCTGCTATAATGCTTAGCCTTAGCTTGGCTTTTGTGATCCCAAATGTTCATTGGTGAATTTTGGGTTAAACTTAATATTGTTGATTGATTTGTTTGGATTAGGTATTTCCTGAGGAAGCTGAAGAAGGTCAAGAAGAGCAATGGCCAAGTGCTTGCCATTAAGGTTTGTTCTCTCTGCCATTTATACTCTATTTTTTCTAATTAATAAATTTGTACCCATTTTGATTATTTGTCAGTGTCTAATGTATTCAATGTTGTTTTGCGATGGGGTAGTGGTTCCTCCTCAACTCTCCTCCTGGCTTAATCCAATTTGTTGCCAAAGGTCTCCGCCTTTGACCAACTATTTTATCACATTTATTGCGCTTTTTTCTAATTTTGTTTTGATAATTTGAATCGTATTTTGTATTTGATGTTTGGCTTTGGTGGCAAATATGAAGGAGACTGCGTCAGAGGCATCCCCTCGAAATGACCGGCTGATTTGGAGACGTATGTTTTCTTTTTCTTCAAAATTGAATCCTCCACTTTGCTGAATAAAGGCTCATCTTGGCTTTAGTGTTTCATTTCGATGAAGTTTGGGCTCTCACATGTGTTTGCGAAATTTCAAACTTTTTTTTTTTTGTAGAGATGTTCAAAGTTTGAACACTGCCTCCATTATCTGAATTCTAATTCCGAATTTTAATTCTTCTCTCTTTTTAAGAACACTACCTCTATTATCTGGAATTGATTAAGATTCTTTTTTGTGTCTGTATTTGGCTAATTTTTTCTTTGGGAGTATTATGAAAACCTATCAGCATACCCACAGCTTCTTCTACACCCTATTTCTCTGCACATTCCTCTCAAAAACTTAAATGCTTTATGCTGCACCTTAGCCTTTGGTAGTTTTCTCTCTCAAAAACTTAAGTGCTTTATGCTCCACCTTAGCCTTTGGTAGTTTTCTCTGCTTTCACTTGGTTCCATTTTAAGTTTTAACTTTTTTTTAAAATCTTTATTGTAAATTTGTTACTTTAAATCCTTAATTTTAGGATTAGTTATGGTTTATTTTTATACCTTATAATGAATTGAGATGTGGACAATGAATGTGTTTCTTCCTTCATAGTTGTGCTTAAAATGATATTTCTCTTGATATCTTTTCTTTGGTATATAGGTGACATGAAGCAGAAACAGGGAAGGAAATCTCATATGAAATGGGTATTTTATGTTGGAGGTTAGGTTTATTTTATGATTTTTTATGTTAGATTTCATATTGAATCAATTTGA
The DNA here is from genome assembly GCA_020226455.1 of Prunus salicina. NCBI lineage: Eukaryota > Viridiplantae > Streptophyta > Magnoliopsida > Rosales > Rosaceae > Prunus > Prunus salicina. Next base: position 9,918,899 of record CM035347.1, read on the forward strand.
AAGGTTCCCCCTGAAGACTCTGAAATTCTTTTAAGTTTTTTATGGTTATAACACATTAAATTTATTTTTTCTTATCAGTCAACTTTATTTTGCTAATTCAGTGAGAGTAGTTGTCAAAGATGGCATCAAAGCTTAGCAAATCTATGCTTGATGGGGTTGAAATTACGATTTAATCAGTGATAGGACTTTTGGTTAAATCCCAAGCAGGGAATGCATTCTTTGCCATGGTTCCTGGACAGGTCCTCTTGGCTTCCCTTGATGCTATCAGTAAGTTGATTAGGGTTCTATAACCTTTAGGTGTTTATAGGTTATTTCTGCTTTTATAGCTTACTTCTCCTTTAGATTAACATAGCCTATAAATGACAATACATGTATCAGTTTTGACCATAGGTGTCTACAGATAATCTATTCTTTTGTACAACAAACTTGCACATGGGTTGATTCTGTTATGGGTATTTGGTTTGATTCTATTAAAGTCTGGGTCTTTTGGTTTCATTATGTTATAGGTATTTAATAATTTGTGGCAATGACAGATTATACTTTTGTCCACCACATTCGTAGAATGCTTGGCGTATTTAAATTGTGGTTTGTGCAGTTGATTTCTTGGCCTTAATTCTGTAACAATAGCCATTGTCTTCACTAAATTTTCCCATTTGTCTCCATTAACACTTACCAGTTTCCAAATTTGTAGCAACATAATAAACACCCATTGATTTGATGCTATTAAAGCTAGAGTGTTTTGGCTTAATTCTTTCATACCTATTTAATAAATTGTGACAATTGTTCTAAGTTTGTTATCAATTAATTAAATAGACTGGAGTTATACTTTTGTCCATCATATTAATAGAATGGTTGATGTACCTAAACTGTTGTTTGTCATGTTCGATTTTTTTAACTTAATTTTGTGATGATAGTTGGTATTCACTCAAATTTTTCCATTTATCTACACTAACACTTGCCATTTTCCAAATTTGTACCAACAGAGTTAAAACCCCTGCAAAGGACAAGAAAGAACAGAAGCCACCTCTATAGCAAAGCCATCAAGAGAAAGATCCCATTCCAACAGACATCAAGGTAGAAAATCCCCTTCCAGCACACAGTAGCATATATATAAAGACCAGTCCACACTCTTTTGAACAATGAACATTCTAAAACTGCTGATATTTTGATGCTATTTTGATCTTTTGATTGCTGCTTGGTTTATTAAAATATGGTCAATATTTTAACATGACAAGCAGCATATAAAACATGTTATTAATCTATTTTTTGAACATTAACTTGCCAAATAAAGCATGATGCCACTATTTAGATCTCCATGTGTATATAAATAGTACCATCTTTCATATATTTTTTCATGGTTTTGTATACAATTCACATGGTTTTAAAACCCGCAGCATCGCGCGGGCACCTTTGCTAGTGATTGCTAAATTCATTTCTAAGCTAGTTATTCTTTCTTTTTATTTTTTTTTATAATCAAACTACACGCTAGTTATTCAAGTACAGGCAACAAATTCACATGTAATTGAACGTATTACTGATTTATTTTGTAGGGCTGCTTGAACAATGGACCTTTTTACTCACCAGCCTTTGTCCAGAGATTTTGTCACATGCTTTTGATCAGGCTTCCTCACCAAGTAACCCTTAGTTTGCATTTGGGAGCTTGTTGACAAGGCTAAAATGGAAAGAGATGAATTGAGGAGGTGGGGAGTGTTGTGGTGGCCTTGTGGTAGTCTTCCTTAAAATTTATGGATTAGTTGGTGGCATGGCATCTCTCAGTGCATTTGTTCGATATAGTTATCCTCTTTGGCCTGCAGGGGCATTTAAAGTTATATGCAAGTCAATTTGTTGTTCTGTTGTGTTTTGAATTTGAATTGTAGCATGAACTGGGATGCATAGGATTGAAGGGATTTGGATTCCACAATTCTTGACTCTTTGTTTTTAGTTGTTGATGGTGAGATTTCACCTCCTCAAATAAGCTCCTCACTCAACCTCCTCATTGTAGCCTTTCCGCATTGGCTTACGCCCAGCCCCTTATTACTTCTATTTAGGAGTATTTGCTTAGCATGACCCATCAAAAAATGAAAAGAAGAAGAAAAGAGAAGGAGTTGCTTCTATTAAATCAATTGATTTTGTTTTTTCTTTTCGATCCTCTTAAGTCAATCTTTATTATCATGCAATGGAAGGTTGACTATAAAATTTAGGATCCAGTGCACCGTCAGAAATGAGGCGCTAATATAATAGTTTATATTAGCCATTGCAGACATATAATATCACCACTACCATCAATTATCACAAAGCAGGAAGCTGCTAAGCAAGTGGTTACTATTTTATATATATATATATAATATATATATATATACATAGACTTAAACCATAATCATTAAATTGTTTCGGATTTGAGTATTTTTTGCATGAATGATCTGTAAGGTAATACTTAAAAAATAAACACTTCAGATAATTAAAATACAATGGAATGAGGATGTCACTCAATTAAAGCTCTCTATATAATATTTATATATATAAGAAGAGAGCCTTTAACATCAGTAACATTCCCAACTCTTTCAGTTCTTGTACAATCAAACACTATGGGTTCTGTGACCACTCAATTACGAGCCTCTTCCTCTTCTTCTTTCACCCATTCATTGGCATATGATGCCTTTCTCAGTTATAGAGGTGCCGATACACACAACAATTTTACATACAATCTGCATGGCAAGTTGCTTCAACAGGGAATAAAAACCTACCTTTATAGAAGAGGAGAAGAACTTCCATTGCCAATACTTCTCAAAGTTATTGAAGAATCAAGGGTTTCAATCATCATATTCACTGACAATTTTGCATCCTCCGAGTGGTGCTTGATTGAACTGGTTAAGATCCTCCAATGTAGAGAATCAAAGAAACAAATTGTTTGGCCAATTTATTACAAGGTGGATCCTTTGGATGTACGTGACCAGCAAGTTAGTTTTGGAGAGGCAATTGCTAATCATGAATGCACATTCAAGGATAACATAGAGAAGGGTGTTGAGATGGAGGGCAGCTCTTCCAGAAGCAACAAAGTTGTCTGGGTGGTATTTCTTGCACGGGTATATTTTTTTAACCATGCTTACTAGCTTTTTAAGTTGTTTTTTTAATCTCGTTCTCTATTTAAAATTGATAATTTTTTTTCGGACAAAGTGATGTTGTAAACTTCTAATTTATGGGAGCAAGCACGCTGCCATGGCTTAACCCACATCTATATACTCTATACTACGATATGTAATAACATATATATATATATAATATAAATGGTATGTAATAATATGATATCTATATATCACATAACCAAATATTTTTCATGAACTAGTTCCTTCAATTCTGCTTGAAAAGAGTACATCTAGAGCATGTTCTTTGTTTCAGTTACAGCCCATGAGTTAGTTGACTTTTTTTTAAAACATATATGTAATATCAAAATGTCATATCACTAATGTTTCATATGTTTTTTACTGGCAGGCACGAATCTAATTTCATTCATAAGATTGTTGAAGAGATTTCAACACAAGTATTAAACGCACCTATTTGACTGTAACAAAGAATAGAGTCTCGTTTACAGTACGAGATATGAATAAGCTTTTGGCTGTGTTTGGTGAGTTGGGCTGGACTCGACTGGACTGGATATATCCAATTAAAATAATCTTTGGGTCCAATTTGTAGTTTGGTTTCATTCTCTAGTGGGTTTTCTTCCATTTCCACAGTTGAGCCCATCACATTTTTGCAAAGGTATTGATTTCCTTACTTTAGTTGCGCTTCATGTTCTGTTCTTGTTTTGAGACACTTTTTGATTAATTAATTTTTCTCGATATCATGTTGTTGATAATATATCCAACAACAATTGTTTGCACGATAGGTATATGGGTGATTGAAAGAGTAGGCAAGACAACAATTGTTAAAACTGTTTATAATTATAATTCAACTGACTTTAAATTTGAAGGTAGCAGTTGGAGGTGAGCAATGTTGATGAGAGAGTCAATGTGATAAAGAAATGGTTTAAGCCACAAAAGGGTTCTCTTGATTCTTGAGTTGTTTTTTCTTGTATTTCTTTTCTTAGACAAATAAAACAAAACTCAGTTTTGGATAGCCGCATGCATATGCCACTATTATTTATGGGTTTGACTTTAGTCAAAGACGGTTATTGGGCCTATTGTGCTCTGGGGATTTACTAAAGACACCCAGTCAAAGAAATTAAGGATCCAGTAATCTGAGTCCTTGGTTTATCGATAGTTGACGTCATGGCTGTGACGCCATCAGTTTTGAGAGAAAATAAAAATAAAAATATTATTGATTAAAAAAAACTTAAAAAATCAACTTACATATATGTTGACCAAAGAGGAAAACAGAAAAAGAGAGGAAGTCAATCTCGTTACAACTTACAAGAACTGATTGCAACACTACATTGAGAATTAAAGTTAAGGGAAAAGATGTGGCTTGTAGAGTGCAACGCGATATTGAGTTCGATGAAATGAGTTCCTCCGCCCAGAAAAAGAGCACATCCCTAGCTGCAATGTCTGGCAAACACTCTCCATGCTCTAGACTGGAAAACTGACGCCTTTGGTTTTCGAAAATTCTGATTGGGATGAAGGAAGTTGAGGTTCCACCCTAAAACCAATTGGCAATGGAGGGAGTAGCCCAACTCCTTATAAACCCAGGCTTGGTCCCTTAACTTTTCAATGTGGGACAAATACTCTCAACATGCCCCTGCACATGTGGCGAACTTTCAAGCTTAACACGTGGACAACACATATTGGGTGACGTGGGAGCACATGTGGCCATTAGGCCCAACACGTGAAACCTGGCTCTGAAACCATGATTACAGAGAGAGAGAGAAAAGAGAGTTGAAGAAGAAAGACACAGTATTTTAGAGAGATTTTTATATTGATCTTTTCATCATGACTGATTACAATAATGACTATGTTATATACAGAGTTAATCCTGGACTGATAACAATCTAACTAACATCACATGGTGTCACATGCTTTGACACCACTCCTCACTATTATTACAGTTATCAACATCCAGATCTGGATCGACAGGAGGTAGCATCGCAAGCGTGCTGGTCACTACAAGTCTTTTAACATCTGAGGCCTTCAACAATTTCTTAAAACGATCAAGCTCCATGGATCTCTCTCTCTCTCTCTCTCTCTCTCTCTCTCTCTCTCTGTGTGACAAAATGATGACCAAAAAGCTAGCGACTTTGATCACCTGCGCTATATGCCCTTCTCTATCTGCTAGGTTTAAGTTTAATATGTACATACACATATATAGGCCAAGAATATTGTGCACCTTGGCGTGACACGTCCTTTTATGCGAATTGCTGTTTGTATTTTTGTTGCCAAAGGAGAATTGCCCTGTAAAACTACAATACTGAAACCCATCTCGATTACCAAACACAAACTTTGTTGCCAAAGGGGAATTGCCCTGTAACACTACAATGGTTTTCTGGAGTTGGTGTTAGGACCAATTTTTGGTATATTGGCAATTTCCTGTTACAAAAACATAGAGTAGGTCTTTGAGGGTAACCCACAGTTCTTTTGTCTTTTGAGTTGGGTTTTTAGTTAAGTGGCTTTATTTGTTAAAAAGCCTATTTTTGCTAAAAGCCTTTTGGGTCTGTATCCTAGTTTTAAGCGTGAAAAATAAGAAGGGACTTGTGTTGTTTTTTCACTCTGCGGCTTTTGGAAAAATAGGACAAGAAAATATTCTTGCAGAGAGTTTTTGAGAGTTTATATATATTGAAAACTCATGTGGTTGTTCCTTGTTAGTCTCCATGAGTGATTAAATCATTGGCGGAGCCACACTTAAACCTGGAGTGGCCCTGCCCCTTCTTCCCCCAAACACCCCCCTGCCCACGCGATTTTTATCCCTTCTCTATTATATTATATATAATTTGTAAAATTTGTAATAAACAACTTATAAATTAAGTTAAAATTTCCTCTAAAACAAATTGGACATGATTCAATTAGAAATATTTAGCTCTAAATATGTAATTATTAAATACTTAGGTGTTTTATATACTTGTATTTTCAACCTCGGCACCCCAATTTTACAATTATAGCTCTGCCCCTGGATTAAATCATCATCTTTTCATATATGTGTGAGTTCATGAGTATTATGCATGTTGGTGATCAACAATTGTGCCTTGAGGTGTGAGTAGCCGAGACCTGTGTTGTGCCATCTCTCGGCATCGAGAGATATTTGAGATTTCGTAAGTAACTTAGTGCAACATGGCAAATTTCAAGCAAAGGCGAGTAGGCAAGTCTGCCTTGTGAGTGTTAAATCTTGTGAGTTAAGACTTGTAAAATCTTTTTGTATTCTTGATCATGGTGATTTGTTTTCTAGCATAGTGCCCGCAGTTGTTTTCCTCATCTTGAGGTTTTTTACTGCGTCAATATATCTTGTGCTTGTGTCCCTTGTGCGATTGTTTGTGTTTTTGTTTGAATTTATTGCTGCTGCGTATTCTGGAATTCTGCTTACAGGATTATTACACTATTTCAGTCCTGTTCTGGTGTTTGAGTATTAAGAAACATATCAGTTGGCCATTCTAGGAAATTTCAGTTGGGCTAATGACAATTTTGGTGGGATTCTTGATCATATATGAATTTGTCCAGCCAAATAATCAAGGGTAATGGGGTCCAGCTCTTGGCTCGAGGCAGCGAGGTCGGTGGTGGGGTTTTTGTTTTGAGTAATGCTATTTGGACACACAACATTGACACACTTAGTTGACACCCGCTGATGTGTCAATGTATCATTTGCTGAATAGAAAACAAGGAGAAAAGAAGAGCAAATGATACATTGACACGTCAGGGGGTGTCACTAAGTGTGTCAATGTTGTGTGTCCAAATAGCATTACTCTTTTGTTTTTGAGCCCATGAACTGAAGAAGCTCTGATACCAGAATTGATAGAGTGCACAGAATTAAAAGGGAATATGTAGAAGAAAGTTGCATTCATTACTGATCTTCAACAAAGTGGTCCTTTTTAGTGATCAGCCGCCTCTGCCTAGAGATTTTGACACTTGCTTTTGATCAGGCTTCCTCACCAAGTAACCCTCAGTTTTCATTTGGGAGCTTGTTCACAACGCTCAAGGGAAAGGGATGAATTGAGGAGGTGGGGAATGCTGTGGTAGTCTTCCTGAAAATTTATGGATTAGTTGGTGGCATGACATATCTCGGTGCATTTAGATCCTTCGTCTGTTGCATGTTTGCGCTTGGCTGCTTCAAGATTGGGTTGGAATGGAATGGATGAGACCATTGAGCAAAATGAGTAGCCATAGGGATATTTAAAGTTATGTGTGTCAATTTGCTGTTCTGAATTTCAAATTGATAATAGACTTTAGATTGTGCAACAATTATGCTATGTGTTTTTTATTCCACAGTTCTTAAAATTTCGTTTTTTGATTCATGACTTCATTATGTTTTTTTTTTTTAAAATTGAAAGGTAAATATGAGAGAAAATGCAATGTTATTACTAGTATCAGAAAGAGTTGGAGAACGGAAGCGGGAAGGAAAAAAAACATATACCTGATGCTAAAAGCATCTAGAAATTCTATGCTCAGCTTATAGTTTGTCGAGTAATATATACTAGAGATGCTAACTTACTATATTTATTTGTGCATACTAATTGATGTGGCAGTGTTTTATTTTTATTATGAGCTCACTCTAGACATTATTTATTCATAACAAATAAGACACTGCAACATCAATTGGTGTCTAAAAGTCAGTGCATTAAGTTTGTGTCTTTATTGAATTTGTCCTAATTTAGTTTGAATCAAATTTTTAGTGTCTAATAAATACTCAATGAAATTATTTGCCATAAAATTAATAGATTTCTTTCGTCAGATATTTGTTTTATTAGATTTAAGAATCGAGATGGTATTCAGAGGATGGGAGGCTTGACCCCAAGTAAACGGTATTGGCGTTTTCGGTTTGTAATGATTACGTAATTGCCACATCGATGAGGCTTTTATTACTTTATTTTTCTTTTTGATTTTTTTAATTAGTGAGATCCAATTGGTTGCTACCCCTTTTTCATTTGTCTTATACGACGGTCGTTGAGAACGTCAACGAAAAAGTGTAGGTTATTAATTCTCATGAAATATTAAAGGGAAAAAGCCATTCTAATGCGAAAAATGTTGACTCAAACAAATAAAGACAATTTCACACTTCGTGGGTCGAACTGGTCCAATGGGGGAGGAAGGGAAGGGCCTCAACCGCTGAGGTAACACCAATTGCAACGAAGTAGAACTATATAAACAAACCCAATGTTAAGTCGAAAAGATACAGTCCCCTATAGGAGCAACATATATATATATATATATATATATATATGCAAAAACATGCATGCCATATATGCATCCACCAGGGAACAAAGCATACACAACAGGGATACAAACAACAAAACCAAGATAGGGCAGAGCAGTACCCATTAATTTATCTAACATAGTTAGGCACTCTCTAACGAGCAAACTAGACAAAGAGTTAAAAAAATTCTTTATATTAATATATAAAGGAATTGTATATAGCGCAAAAGCATGTGTGGGGGAATTGGCTTTCTAGAGGTTATCCACTTAATAGTAGGGGACTGGGTTCGAGTCTCAGTATATCAACCTCCAGCCCCCAATATAAAACAAAATAAAAAAAAGAGAAAATTCTATTTCCAAAATTCACAAAGACCACTCAAAAATCAAATAGTCAGATTCAAGTCTCAATTCAAATTCAAGTATGTATCTAAATTTTAATTTTTATATTACATGACTTATTGTATTACATTATTATCATGTGGATGATTGGTTATATGAGAATGTAGTTTTTAGAAATATCTTGACACCATTTATGGAAACCGCCATGCACTGAACAACCCCATCTCTGACAGGAAAAAACAATGGCCGACATGAACGAAAAAGTAGTATATATATCTAGAAGTTAATTATTGGATGCATTCTCCAAAAGGAGTTCCAAAAGGGTACTCTCCATCCCACTTTTTCTCCAAAGGGATATATATATATATATATATATATATATATATATATTATATCTACAAGTTAATTATTTAAAAGAAAACCATTATTGTATTTCTGATTGTCAAAGGTTTCACATTTGTAAGTAACAATTAGAACAAAAAGCACATAAATATTGCTTTTCTGATTGTGTACCAACAAATCTTTTGTGATGAAACATCAGAACATTCTGACGTGAACTGGTGATGTCAGATTTCTCTTATATAAAAGCATCCGAGTGAGCTCAGCTCCTCTAAAGCAATGAAACATCAGAAGATAAGTAGCTAAGTGAATTCATTTGTAAAGAGGGAGTGATGATATCGATGGAGCTTGCACACGGTGTACAGAAAGTGATCACGGCCACCGATGTTGGGAGACTTGTAGTGACCAAGCAAATGCTTGCTGTGCTGCCTCCTGTCAATCCAGGTAATGATATCTCAATCAACGTTTTCGATAACCAAACACATCGGGATTACGAGTTCAAGCTAGCTGTTAGGCCCGGCAGATACCTGAAGCCAGTTCTCCAGTCTGGAGGATGGAGAGCCTTTGTCAACGACAGAGGCATTGCTGTTGGGGACATCGTCTGCTTCTGGCAGGAGGAAAACCCAACTTATCAAACACAATACCGAATTGCACTGTTTAAACCACATCTTTTTCCCGGCCACCCAGATCTTCATGGTGTCTAGAAATTAATGAGTTAGCAGCAGCAACATGTTTGTTTTGTGTTATAATAACCCATAAGCCCTACCAATCTCTGTGGTCTAGTCGGTCATTCATAGAGTGTGTGCTTCTTCGTCTTCATGTCAGTGTCACTGTGAATCAATCACCATCTGTCCATTTAGTGATTGTTATTCCTTGGGTGTTTGTCTGTGTGTACTTGTTGCAAGTACTGTTATAATGTACTAGCATTGTGGCTTATATATGTTGAATGAAAAAACATGAACTTTGCTGTTGTTATGAAGATGGCTGGAGGATTTTCTGTACTTGTCATGATGTGATTCATTAACCCAGATGCAGATGCAGGTACTCGACATGAGCTGTGGATACTAGGTATGAAATCTTGTATGTTGGGCTCAACCATGCAGCCACAGTAATGAGAAATGGTAACAAAGTTTACAATTGATTTCTTCAAGGTATTTAACATAGGGCCGCCCGCGCTGCTCTAGAAGGAGAGAGAACAGAGGGAGAGGGAGAGGGAGAGACGGAAGAGGAGGGCTGGCTGTACAAAAATTGACATGTGGCTATATTTGAAGGGAAGATGTATTTGCTGGGTACTACAGTAGTTAATAATGCGGAGTGGTAATTGCATGTTTATAGAGAGAAAAATGCATACTTCACAAAGCATCTTCCCTTTTTAATTTTCTTTTATTGAGCTCATCGATTCTGAGCTTGTTTCTCTCCCTTCTCTCGTCTATGCTCTCTCCTCTCACAACTCTAACGAATTTCTCTCTGTTGCTCGTCTCTCTTTATGTCGCACGAATCTCTCCGTCGCGCATTCACTCAAAAGCTAGATCTCAAATCGCTCTAGTCTCTTTGGCATATCTCTAATCAGCTCACTGATTTGCTTGGAGAATTTTGATTTTTTTATTAATTTAGGTGAAGCTGGTCTTCTCCTCGCAGATCTGGAGCTTCTTGGTATTGATTTTAACTTTTTAAAATTATTTTCATTTTAGTGTAATTTCTTTTTAAATATGCTTATTCCGCTTATTGTATCAAATTTAGTGTGATTATTTCTTCTGTCTAAGTTATTAAGTCTTGTCATTTCTCTTTATTTATGACAGAATCTTGAGAACTTAAAAAGTGATGGATCTTAGTTTCTCCACTCATCTTATTGAAGTCCCAGATCTCTCTCAAAGTCGAAAATTGGTGCATATAAATCTTTTTGGCTGTACAAGTTTGGTTCAAATGCCTTCGTATTTTCAGTGTCTTGACAAGCTTACTCATCTTGACCTGGGAGAATGCTCGAATCTCAAATATCTTCCGCAGATGCCAAACAACATTGAATTCTTAAATTTGTCTAAAGCTGCAATAAAGGAATTGCCTCAGTTTGGTCCCACGAAAAGATTTCTTACTCAGCAGTTGTAAGCTGAAACTACCCTCTGGTTTCAGTCTAGAGGGCTGCTCATGTCTTGGCAAGTTTTCGGAGCTTCCTAGGGATCTAACAGTGTTAGAAATTATAGGGGCAAAAATAGAAATATTGCCCTCATCAATCGAGTATCTCTTTGGTCTCAATACAATTCGACTACTTGATTGCAAAAGATTTGTGAGTCTTCCATCGACCATTTGTAAGTTAAAATCTCTTATAAATCTTGATCTCGATGGTTGCTCCAAATTCAAGTACTTCCCAGAAATCTTGGAGCCTCTGGGAATTTCTCTTTAGTCTCGTCAAAATTGAACTGACAAATTGCAAAAAGTTTGGGTGTCTCCCAACAAGCATTTGTAAGTTGAAATGTCTTTCCGACCTTGATCTCACCGGTTGCTCTAAATTTGAGGACTTCCCAGAAATCTTCGAGCCTGTGGGAGAACTGAATATTCTTTCATTAGAAGGAACATCTGTTAAAGAGCTGTTTGGTCTAATATGAAGAAAAAAAATGTTCGGTCTGTTTGTGTCTGTTTCATTTTGGGGAATGGTTAGAGATTGTTTTAGTTGGTTTTGGAATCTCTGAATTTTGGATTGTGAAATTTTTTATTATTTATTTACAGGTTTGATGCATCTTATATATGTACATATCTATCAAACGTAATTTGGTTGTATTTAAATCATCTTCAAAAAGGTTTTACCTGCAATTGGAAATGGTTTCTGCTAGTGCTTGGGACTTCAATCAAATGCAATAATATCAGTACTTTTTCCTTCTTTCTTGATCTGGAGCCTGAGGTAATCCCCTGACTTCCCCTTCGAGACTGCCTCTTAACTTATCTTGGATATCTCTGTTGTACAAAGATGTTCAATTTTTGTGGATTTATTTTCCTTATTTTGTTAAATTTAATGTTAATGTCCTTGTTGTTATATATCTGAGATTATGTTAAAAAGAGCTCGGGCTATTCTGTCAGAAACTGTTTTTGTTGTATTATGTTTGTAAGGACTTGAAGAAGCCAACATTATACCATCAATTCAGCCAAAAAGATCTATCGATTGAACCGTAATTTTGGATATAACTCCTTATATTGGGGTGACATGCGACTCACTTGTCTTGTCATTGGAAGTAATGAAGTAGCTGGGAGCATATGTATGGTGATAAACGATATGGTTGTTATATGTAATTATCAGTATACAGAAAATTTAGTTCCCGATCCCGATGTGAACTGACTATATGCTTTATTTTAAGAAAAAACATTTCATTTTCCATCAGAGCTTGATGGAGTTCAAACTATTCATTTTCCAAACGTTCATGATGACCAAATTGGAAAAAAGGAAAAAGCTTAGAGCAACTCCATCCATTTGCCCTTTGTCATGGCAAAGGGGGGACTAGAGCAGTTACTATTTATGTGAATAATGGCTGCTCTTGCAAAAAGCAAAGTGTGTTTCCACCCATTGCCATGGCAACCACTATTCACATAAGATATAAAGAGAGGAATTTGTATAGAGTTTTGATGTGGGAAGTGAAAAATATGACTAAGTATTTATTTAAAAAAAATTCTGAAATTTTTAATATTTTTTTTAAAAAAATTTGGTTGTTGACGTCATCACTAACGTCAGCAAACCCATGTTTGACTGAGGGTTGGTTTTGCCTGAGGGCCAGTCCAGGCTTATGGAGCCCACTCATAGCTCGAGCAGAATTTGTCTGCTGGAAGGCAGTTTTAGGCCTAAACCCCCCTTTGCCTGGACACGCTGGAGTTGCTTTTATAGTTTGCTTCTTCATCACTTTCAATGACAAGACAAGTGAGCCACATGGATATAGTTTGCTTTTTCATTTTGGTTCCAGCACTTGGTTCTTGGGACAGTAGCTGGATGAATTTTAGTTACCCAATTAACCTCATTTCATATACGAAAGCTACTGTTGATTCTACTATTAATTTTCGAGGGGAATATAAAATGTAACCCCATTAGTTCAATAAAATCATGCCTGATGTTTGTAATTACAATGTATACTTCGTTCATAAGTGTGAGGCTACTAGGGTTTTAGGGCTTCTTCCGAGAAAAAGCTTACAGTTTTTTTTACGGATGCTGGCGTTTGGTGCATCTGCAGACGAGGTGGATGAGATTGCTAGGATGGGGAAATCCACTATTCTAGAGAACTTGGTCAGATTATGTGATGCAACAGAAACTCTCTATATGAAGGATTACCTCCGCAAACCTACGCTTAGGGACCTCCAAAGGCTTCTACAAAAAGCCGAAGCTCGATATTTCCTAGGTATGATAAGAAGCATCGACTGTATGCACTAGCAATGGAAGACATATGACTTGTATGCATGGCCATAGTTTCCAAAATGACTTTGTTTCAGGGGACATATGGCTTGTATCCATGACCATGGTTTCCCAATCCTTCTTCTCCATGTCTTGTTTGTGTGCATCCCTTTCTCTTGCAAATGTTTCATCTCTTGCCTTCTCATCCGCATTTCTTTTAATATCTCTCTCAATTCTCATTGTGCAATTTAGAGCAATTTGCTCCAAAAATCTAGCAGTATCATTGGTGGAATTACTCCCTGTCTTAGCCTTTGCCGCATTTCTCCTAATAAGCTTGGCTCCCTTCGGATTGGTAAGTCTTGATTCATCGAGGAATCCAACGACGAATTTGATACCGTTGTATTGTAGAGTGGCGTCTCATTCAACACAATGGTTGGACCCATAGGAATAATTTTGAATCTCGAACAATTTTTCACCACTTTCCAACATTGGTGATTGTTGAAAGATTTTTTACCTTGGCCAATGGCACCGAACCACATTTGTGCTTGCATAATCTATAATAAAATATAATAAAAAAATTGAAAATGCAAGAAAAATTCAAAAAAAAAAAAAAGGACATTAAATTTAATAAGATGCCAATTACAACTAATTTACCTTGTTGCCAAGAATTTCACTGCTTCTACCATTGTCCCTTGTTTTTGCGTACGCATCTTTCCATTTCCCTAACTATATATTCAAGATTTTCCACCTACTAGCCAAGACCATTTCCGTACGAGCAGAACCCGATCTTTCACAAAATTAACTTGTACCCAACATTCACACAACAAAACATCTTTCATGGTTGTCCATGACCCTCCGGATTCTATGGAAGATGCCATTTGTATTTTTACACAAATGAAATTTGGAAAGTGAAGAAAATTGGGTGTGGAAAGTGAATAATATTTGAAGGAGAAGAAAATGTATGAAGATTTGGCGTGGAAAGTGAAGAATATTGGTATGTATTTATAGAAAAAAAAATTCTGAATTTTTTGGTATTTAAAAAAAAATCGATTTTTTTAACCAAAAAAAAAAAAAAAGGGCACCCTTGGATTGGAGGACAAATAACGACTATCCTATTTATACGGGTTCAACAGATACAAATGCGCACGAATGGTCGCTCAAAAGGGTTTAATTAAGAATGATGGAAAGGCCTAGTATAAAGAAGTCTTTTATTTTATATATATATATATATATATATAAATATACAGTCCCCTTCTATTGAGGGATCCCTCAAATAATTTTATTTGAGGGACGCCCTTTAGGGTACCCTACAATTTTTTTCCCAATGATCCAAACCATCTACTTTTTAGGTCTTCATTCATAGATCGTCCTTACAAAAAATTAGACAAATCGGAAACCGTTTCGACATTCAATTGTGTCTTACAAAATCAATGAACACAGTACTTCAAGAAAGTACTAAAATTTCAATAACTCAATTGAATGGTCAAATGATATCGGATTCAAGTGATTTTTTTTATAGATATGATCTTTGAATAATTATCTACAAAATAGACGGTTTGGATTAGTGAAATACAATCCGGAGTGGGGCCTACATAGGGTGTCCCTCAAATAAGCTTATTTGAGGGATCCCTCAATGGAAGCTCTCTGTGTATATATATATATATGTGCGTACCTGCTTCATACAGCCGACGTACTTGGAATCTTGCTTGGACCACTACTACTAATTCTTCAAATTTGAAATCTAAAGTCAGAGAAATCTTTAAGGGGATCATCAAGTGCCATGTCAGGAACTTCATGAAACATGATATATACTTTAACGTATGATGAATAATAAATGATTGATGCATATTGAATTGTTACAAGTACAAATAATGTGATGGATTTAGGAATTCAAAATGGCATGGGTTGGATTTTTTTTTTTTTTTGGGTCGAAAATGCAATTCATTGCAAAACCCCAAAGGGATATAGAACAGTACAAGCAAAGCCGAGCAAAAGCAACAGCCAGAAAACTAACAGAAAACAAACGAGAACAGATCTAGCTAAAACCAGTACAGCATAGCATGAAGATCATGTTCCCGAGCCAAAACCTAAACCGTCAAAAACAACAAAAAGGCATTTAGCCCACATAAAGGCATATAGCCCACAAAGAGGCATTACGCCCACATTCAGCATAAAGCCCACATTAAACATAAAATACATAAAATAAAACACACAAAACCTAGCTGCCGCCACAACCAAAGAGAAACTCCAAGCCACCACCACCAGCAAAGAGAAATTCCACGACCGAGAGTCACTAACAGATCCAGAATTAACCCAACCAATACATCCAAAAGATAGCAACCAACAAAACAAGAATGAGCAAACCCATTCCACATCTAGGAGAAAAAGAACCAAGAACCTGGAAGGAGGTGGTACAAGCACCCGAGCTAGAGCTCTACACACCTTCCAATTAATACGCGTCAAAACGCGTTCAAAGTTTACAACTACAAACCAAGGATGATGAGGCCAGATCAAAGGGGAGGTGAAGGAAACCAGATGAGCCATAGATTTTGGGGCAGTATGGAGCTGGATCTGTGGGTAAAGCTGGTGGTGATATGGAAAATCATGCCCAAGGTCTTCATCCCACTAGATTGGAAAAATGGGGAGAAGGAGAGAACTGTGTTTCAAGGAGGAAGAGGAGGGGAGGGGAGGGGAGGAGGGGCAAACCACCTCCCCCCCAAGATGCGGCGCTGAAGGGTTTTTGCTTTTCTTCTAGGGTTAGAGAGATGCATCGCTTACCTCACTAGTTGGTGGTGCCATATTATACCATGGGTTGGATTTACCTTACAATAAAACTCGAGAATTTAATTAATAACAAAAAATAATACACCTAGTCAGTACTAAAATATGATAAGTCTCATAGCTGAAAATTAGGCGTGGCAATAGATCGAGAGAACATGGGAATGAAGAGGTCATTTTATTTCTGAGTTTAGATCGAGATAAATGGGAAGGAAGAAAATTAGCGGAACTAGGTTTTTTGTTTTTTGAGTTGTGATTTTTTTGTCCCCTTATTTCCTTTTATAAACATCTATCATGACACATGTTTCTAATTTTTCCCGCATTTGTCAAGCTCCACACCCATAATTTCCGCTCTCTGTTTTCCACATCAAGCTCCACGATAATGTCTTAATAATAATAATTTTTGAATACCTGTGGGGTGACCCCTGCCTAACCCCAAAATCCCTCCTGTTGGATTATCATGACCATGAAAATAGTCATTGAAGTTCACCTTATTGAAGAGTCCCCACCCAAATGCCACATTAGGGATAGCTAGTTGCCCTTGCTCAGATAAAAATGTAAACGTGTCAAATCCAAAGGGGCCGTAAGTGGAACTTCGATCATAGTAGAGCAACCCATAAACACAATTCTGGCCCTTAGTACCAGGACCAAGGTTTGGAGGAACACAAAGTGGGTGATCATCAGGCATGGGCCGGGATGTGGTTGATCTCCTGATGTTGAAGTTAGGCTTTGACAATTCGAAGCACGACTTGCATCCTTCGCACTGAACCCACGTCAGTTTGACTAAGGCTTGATGAGTGGGCTCTGCTTTCAACTTTGGAATGAGCTATCTCCATTAAGCTTTTTTTTTCCCTTAAAAATACTACATGGTATTACAAATACAAAAAAATATTTGTATGGGCTGTAGCCCAGACAGCCCCCTATGTAGATCCGTGTGTATATAAATTTATAGATTTTTACCATCACGAGGCTAACAAAAAAAAAATGGAAATACATTGGGCGTACAGCTCGTTGTCTAACTAAAGAACTCCAGATGTGCCATTCAATCTATGGCATCATCTTTCTTATACTCATGAGTCATTAATTCTTTTACTTTTTAATTTCGGTTAATAGATGGTTGCTGTGGTCAAAGTCTCTGCTACTGAATCCATCTTTAACTGAATGTATTGCTGATTAATATTTTGTAGGCTGCTTCAACAAAAGTGGACCTTTTTGCCGATGACCAGCCTCTGCCTTGAGATTTGTCACTTGCTTTGTTGAGGCTTCCTCACCAAGTCGAATAAAAAGGTGCAGCTGCCTATTGGAGGGAATGAATAAACATTGAAAAATAGAATATGAGGTATTGAAAAACAAAAAAGAAATTCTCTCTAATGAGCAGTGAGTTCGAAGGTATCTTACTGGGAATTGTGCCTGCGATTACTATAAAAAGGTCTGGGAACTCTTTATGAACTACATATCTTAAGGGATTGTCCTAGAGATAGAAAGGTCTGGGAACTCTTTATGAATTCTACGAAAGCTTTGCCTTTTTTCCAAACTGATTTTCATCCTTAGTTGTTAAGCAATTTATGTTCTAAGGCTCACTTTGCTTAGATTCCATGGAGAACTATGTTTTTTTTTTTATATGCTGGTATATTTGGAAATGGAGAAATGACTTTATTTTTAAAGATGAAGTTGATTGCCTTTTAACCCCAGAGATTTGATTTTTAGTGCTGCAAAGGATTGGTTTCAGGCCATTGTTGGTATTAATAATGGAGCTAATAAGGTGCAAGTAACGTTGTTGGCTTGGGTCCCTCCTGAAAAGTTATATATAGATGGGTGTCGTAGGGTTAGTACTTATGCCATTGGTGCTGAAGGGGTCTTGAGAGATCATTTGGGTCAATGGATTGGTGGCTTTGATGTCAATTTAGGCTAGGGAGAAGTGCTTGAAGCTGAGTTGTGGGGTCTGTTTTTTGGGTTGAATTTGGCTGTTGAGAAAAAGTATACGATATTGTTATTGAGATGGATTTAGAGACTGGTGTTGTAATACCTTGGAAAAAAAATTAAAAGTGCACTTTCGAATTTCAGTGGAAAATAATAATTATGGATATTTTAACAAGTGATTTTCGATTGAGATTATTGGATCAAGTGTGTTTAATTTCAAGTTGGACAAAAATGCCCTTAAGTAACATTTTGTGAATTTTTCAAAGGACATTTAAGAAATTGAGGTGAGACCATATAATTATTAGGTAGTGCAATACTAGTCGACTCAACGAACAAGTAGGAAATCATTTCTGAATTTTGGGCCAAAATGACCAAAATACCCCTATGTGTGATTACCAAAATACCCTTGTAGGCGCAACAAAAAAGAAAAAAAAGAAAAAGAAAAAAGAAGAGGAATCTGCAACGTGGAGGCAAACCCATCCTTTCCCTTCATTCTTCCCCCATTCCCTTATACATTCCCTTCAAAATCTAATCTAGATCTCAATTAGGGGTGAGTTGTTCACCTATTAAAGATGAATCACCTAGTCTAGGTTAAGTGTAATGATTTCTTAAGCTAAGATAAGATTGTAGGATGAAAGAGATGAAAGTTGGGTGAGGAAGAGAAGGAAGAATAGGAGGAAGAAAGGAGAAATCTCCAAGGGTGAGTCAAATTTCAAATTTGTGATTTTTAACTTTGTGTTTGCGTGTTTCTAGTCCCTTAAAGAGTACTTTGAGTCACTTGAGTGATGGGGAAATTGAATTGGAAGAGTTTGAACTTCCATTTTCAGGTTGGGTGGATAAAGCAATTTTTCAAGTGTGGGTGTTTATGATTTTGGTTCCATTTTGAGTTTTTGATGAGGTCTAATGATAGTATGAAGTTTAGAAGAGTTTTAGAAGCCATAGGAACAGCCTGGTGGGGGGGGGGGGGGGGGGGGGGGGCGGGGGGGGGGGGGGGGGGGGGGGGGGGGGCGGTGTTGGCGTTGGTGATAGAATGGTTGAAAACAACTTAGAACCAAATCTGGAAATCTGTAGTCTACGAGCATCACTTTAGCTCTCTTTGCCTCCCAATCCTTTGCGGTTTTTAGAAATCCATTTGTTGGTTTTTAAACTATACTTTGCAAGGAACAAAAACAAATTGGTTTCGTTGAATTTGGTTGAGTTTTGATACGTCAAACACATGTGCAAAGTTTGGAAAACAAAATCTATTTTATGCAGAAAACCAGCCACGAGCTCAACTTTGGAGCTGGTTTTCTCTTTTGTTTTTGCCCCATTTTCACTGTGGTTTGTTGGATTAGAAACTAGAGGTATTAAGCTTCAAAACCACAACAAGTTTGCCCAATTTTGTTAACATTAGGTTGGTCAAAACATCTCACAAAGTTTGGGTTTTGTCTGGAAAAAACAGGGGAAATTTGCAGATTTTTTTAAAATAAGATGATGAATAGTAACTGGAAAACAAGCCCACTTGCGGCTTCGGAGAGTGGGGCGCATGGCGGCTGTTCTGACACCATATTTTTAGTTTTGTTTGACTCAATCTCTCTATCCGAGTCCGATGGTATATATTTTGAGTCAATCCGAGGTGGTGCAAAGTATGGGTTGTTATGGGGCCCACGAGACCCAAATGGTAACTTTTGGATAATGGGTGTTGTTGGTCTTCTTTCGGTGTTGACATGGCTTAGGACCGAGTTTTGATTATTTTGGATGAGTTAAAAAAATGTGGAATATATTTAGGTGACGGGAGCAAGGCTTGAATATATTGAGATGATGGAAGCAGGGCCTCTAATGAAAAGTGAAAGTTGAGAAATTCGTAATCAAAAGAAAAAGGGGTTAAGGGACAAATGGGTGCTAGTTCATATTTTAGGATATTCGGAACCATAGTGGTAAAACACATGGTATGAGACATGCATGCTTGTTGCCCTAAGGTATGAATTAGTGGGATTAGAAAGGAGTGAGTTCATGGCATCACCGCATATGCAAATTTATTTATTTTGTCTGATTGCATGACTTACATATCTTGTGTTATTTGATACATGACATTTGATTAATTGTGATAGTTGACCTTGAAGGGTTTGACAGTACTCTACTGGGCATTAGAATGATCATACCCTAATAGATTGTGCAAGATTCAAGACGAAGTTTGAGGAACCGGGTTTCAACTAATCTGCTAGGCTTTTGTTGTTAATTGATGTAATTAATGTTTATAAGTAGTCAATCGCTTGATTGACCAGGCTTGTTTCAAAAATAAATAAATAAACCTTAGACATACAGGTTGGGACTTTCGTCGAGTGCACACAAGTGGTCGCTCCGCAGCTGTCCAAGGAGTCATTCAACCCTTCTTGTCCCAGCGTGCGTGCGTCCGCCTTTGCTTTTGACCATAATCTTGTTCTTATAATTATGGTCAAAAGAATTTATATATTTTCTTGTTCAAAGAATTTATAGGTTAACAATAAAAATGCACGAATGGTAGTAGTGTTCAATACTTCAATTAAACTTTGCTTCTTGTCACCAAGAATATGGTGATGTGTGTGAGTAAATGTTGTTCCTTTTTTATTTCTTTATGAAAAGTAAAGGTTGTTCTTTTTGGCCATACCCGATTCATTAGGGTAGAAGCCCCATGAAGACCCTAATCCTTTGGAAAATTTGTCATCCCAAGACGTTTGAAGGACGTTTCTCTCAGCAAAGGGGACCTTTCTATTGTACAGCTATGTGTTTGGATTGCTAGTTGTAATCAAAGCCCCTTAAGCATTTGGTGAGACTGGTTACTCTAGTAGTTTTAAAAATAAAAAATAAAAAGTATATGCTTTTGAGCATGGTTAGTAAAATACAGAAGAGAAAAAGTATGTACAAAATACGTATGTAAAAATAAAAATGAAAAGTTTGGTCATTGTATAATATTTTAATATAATAAATATAATATGTGAATTTTGTCTGTATATATTATTAATTTTTTTTTAAAACAATACATATACTAAACTTGAAAAATACATATATACATATATAATATGTATATTGTATAGAAAAATACATGTATAAAAATATTTACGTATATATAATACGAATATTATACTTGAACATGCTAACTAGGCTTTTCAGTACAATCAGTATAATCTGATCATCATTGCCATTGTTTTCCCCTGGACACTACAAAGATATATGGGCTAATAATTAATGCACGAAGTGTTTAGATTTTTGCGCAAATATTTTTTGGGTTTTTTCTTGGTAAGTTGAATATCTTTGTCTCGAGCGCCGGCACGCAGATACCCCCATCCGAACCAAAAACGACAAGAGCGCCATGTTTAAGTTTTGACTGTTCCTATGCAAAGTGAGAGCCAATACATCACATGTAGGTCGCCAAGTGCATGCCTTGGAAAGAAAAGGTTGGTAGTACGTCCGGACCTACCAACTTCATCTTGACTAGAGTTCATTTCCCGCGAGTCACAACACAAAAATTTAGCTCATCCATCTACCCAAAATTATAAATTTAGCTCATCCCCACATTTAAATTCTTTGTTTATCATTGTTTATTACTTTTAAGAGATTCTTTTACTAACCATATTCTTCCATAATTTATTTCTCACTGTTTCAATCTTTGATATTACAATTTACAATTAATGAACCAAAATACATTTTTAAAATGAAGTTTTCGGAAGAAGTACCAAATTCGAATCTTCCCCTTTTACTCATCACAAGAAAAAAAATATCCCTAAAATGTTAGAAATTATAAGCCTTTATATTTTCTCTCAAATAGCAGCAAGTTAAATTTAGAGGGACAGACGTGCATGATATAAGTATTTTACAACCCTATATAGGTATGGCTACATAAAACAAGGTAACGAGATTATCTTTATTCTTTTACTAGAGGGGCAGACGTGCATGATATAAATATATATATATATATATGTAGTCTTTCAAGGAACATTCTGGCTTTGAAGTTATCTCCTATTCTTAGCTAGGCAGCACAAATCTCTAGGCATATGCACATCAGATCATGGGGATCATTGTATTTTGCTTCAGCAATCCAATTGTTACACCCCAAAAAAAAAAAAAAACCAGTTGTTTCCAGGTTGATTTCAATTCAATATTAAAGGTAAAGGAGAAAAAAATATTCTTCGAAATAGTTATAGTTATTATTATTATTATTATTTTGAATGTAAAACACCAAACTCAGTGATAAAACTAAACTAAAAATAAAAAGAATAAAATTTAAACAATCTGAATGAGATGAGATTAGCAGGGGATTTGAGAAGTGAACCACTCGCCCAACTCCTGAGCCAACTCCACGACCACCGTCACGCACAAACAGCACGGGCATATGCAAGTCAGCAACAATCCGACGATCCAGATAACGATGCCGACGATGGAGAGGACGAGGGAGAGGAGAGCAAAAGGAAGGCCGGGCAGAAAGCCCAAGGCCTGCAATCACCTTCTGAAGAGCACATTTTCTCTCACTTCTTCTTCTTTTTTTTTCTGGGATTTGGTTCTTCAGCAGCAACTGCTTGAGAGAGAAGAGAATGGAGAGAGACTTGTTTAGTAATGGGAAACGGCACACGCTGTGTGTTGTATTGTTGGAAGTTTCTTGTGCTTTTCTGGAAATAGTTATAGTTACTTGGACTAGGGATTAAGACGATTTCATTGTCTGGGATAAATATTATTATCACTTGAGATTCAGAGAAAAATATTCTTGATCATTTGAGATTAAAAAATAAATATTTTTGATCACCTGAGTACAAGCTACTGTATGTAAAACTTTTTAAATGAAGTAGAACGATGTAAATAAAATACAACATTACTATTTGTCAAATTGTCATCACCAGAAGTAGAAAAGATACAATCTCTGCAGAAGCAATATGCAAAAACTTTCCATATATGCACCCATCAGGGGACAAAGCATACACAACAAGGATACAACAAAAACAACAAAACCAATACAAAGGCCAAGATGGGGTAGAGCAGCACCCATCTATTTATCTACATGGTTAGGGACTCTCTAAAGAGCAAACTGGACAAAGCCAGAGTATATTGCAAGAATAACTAACCATAATTCATTGAAAATAGGTTAGCTGTAATATTCTTGAAGCCCTGGGTATGTGGCTACCGAAAAAGCGGTTTGAGCAGTGCAATTCTGTACTCTGTCTGATAAAAAGCATTCTCCTCCCGCCAGAAATACATGACATCGCCAGCAGCAATGCCTCTCTCCTTCACAAATACTTTCCAGTGTTTTGCCTGGAAAACTGGTTTTTTTTCCCTCCCTTCTCTACCAGATAAATAGAACACATAGACCTTACCCGTTTCGTCTAAGACTCTCAGTGGGAGATCGTGTGCTGGATCTCTTTGGGGCAGGAATTCAAGCATTCCTCTTGTCACTGTAAGCCTTTGATTGACGTCAGACGGCGTCAACTCTTTTTCAAATCGATTCATTTTTTTCTGGGGTCTCTACAGAGTTCGAACACAAAACTAGAGCTGTCGAGATCCGTACGGACGTAGCTAGCTGCTTATGTTAAGATGAAGGTGAGATGCAGCATATATAGAGAGACATCACTCTTCATTTTGTTGGAGTTGAGTCCAGGGCCGAGCTAGAATTGTAAAATTAAGGGGGTCAAAGTAGAAAATACGAGTAGATAAAATACTTAAGTATTTACTCAAAGAAGAAAAGAAAAAAGGTTTCCTCTGAGACTTGAGTTGTTTAGACGGAGAAAGTGTAGAGAGAGAAGATATGATTTTCTTAATTTGTTTGGTTCAATTTTCTTTAATGTTATTAATTATTGAAATGTGACAATTTTCTGTTGGCCGGTTTTGTAGAGGGGAAAAAATGTACGCTTTCTTCTTTAATTTTTTTCTTCTTCTTTTTGTCAAACCCTAGAATAGATGGGATATGTTAGTTGAGTTTTTTTTTTCCTTAAGTCCTTAAAAGTCATTTTACAAATGGATAAATTATTTTTAAAATTTTAAAGATAAAGTGGGTGGGGAAATAGAATAAGGGGTGGAAATAGTAACACTCTCTTATTATTATGAGAAATATAGCATTAATAAGATCTTTAAAATGAGCCTAATATGGAAGCTTCATTTACACACATGCATGCAATCACGTGTTTTTCTTATAATGAAGATCTTTTTGAAAAAAAAAAATTTCTTATTAAAAAATACAATAATATATTAAATTCACACACACTATAAATTTCCTATTAATGATGACCTTTTATCGCTGCATGACGAGGGGTCACACTAGCACTAAATTATACCACAATAATGGGACCGCGCATATTCTGATTCCAAAGCATAGTCCCAATAGGGACTATTATTTTTTGTAAGCACGCAAACCGTAATTAAAGATAAACCTAAGGTATTACAAACATTCAAAAACTTGTAATAACTTGTAACTCTAACTGAGAAGCTAGCACTTGTCTTTGTAGTTTAAGCCTTTATGTCAATCTGTCAAGAGGTAAGACATGAATTTAAAGAGTTAAGACATGCAACAAATGTCTTGTCCAACACCAATGAAGTCTGAAGTCTAATATCATTCACATTCATTACCAAATACAAGTGCCCACTTCTTCTTAATTAGGTTATGATTGAATTCAGACTCGTAGAGATCAACTGGTTAATTTACAATTTCCAATATTCCATAGTGATTCTATTTGGTTGAAACAGAAAACCCCAAGTGGGACTTTAGAATATAGATCCAAACATTGATATCTCAATCTCAATAAAAGTTGCCTTGAAGGAAATAAGAGAGAGAGAGAGAGAGAGAGAGAGAGAGAGAGAGAGAGAGAGAGTTGAGCCTTGAAGGCAATAAAGCAAAGGCTGACTGACCCCAGGCAATAAAGCATACAAGGTAGTCCTCACAACAAAGAAAATGGATGCGTGCACAAACGGGTAGACAAAGCAAGCGTAGGTCCGACAAGCCTACAACAAACGAGTTTTGACTTCAGCGCACTTGGGCTAATGATCCCAAAAGGCTTTAAGCTCAAAAGCTTAGGTTTTGTTATTTTAGGAGTATTTGCTAATTAGCAGGATGTTTATGCTTTGAAGGCCAATAGAAATAAAAGTAGAAATAGGGGATATAGCAGAATGAAAAAGACATTTGATCAATTAAAAATAATATATGAGGGAACATCAGCTCACAAATCCATTGACTTTGGTTGTTATTTGATCGTATTTCAAACTCAGGTTTAAACGCAAAATAGAAAGGTTCCTATTTTAAACATTACTTTAACAGGGCATAATTAGTTATTAATACTCTTTTGTGAATCTCAATACAAATTTCGCAATTTATGCTTTGTTTAATTATTATGCTTTGTTTAAATACACGCCATTAATGGAAAGCGTAATCAATTAACATACAGAATCATTAGTTGCATGGGAATATAAAAATAAAATATTAATAAAATAAAAAGTTATTTACACTAACACCTCTTTGAGGTTTTTTGTGTTTTCACAAAACCCCCAATGTCCTAGAAATTACACAAACACCCCATTAAATTTCAAAATGATTTCACATAACTTCAAAATCCCAAAAAAAAAAACAAACAAACAAACAAAAAAACCCTAAAATTAGATGTAACAATACTTATGGATAGACTTGGCAAAATCCCACACGACACGAATTCGAATGAAAAATTCAATATTTGGATTGGAGTTATCGTGTCGTGTTGACCCATTAGCCACCCGTTAAGCTAATGGGTCGTTTCAGTGTCCATTTGCGAATACACAAACCAACCTGTTAAGTAGGGGTAATTTTGTAATTTTTAATTCCAAAAAAAAAAAAAAAACCTTATAACCCTAGCATCTCTTCATTCCGCAGCTTTTTTTTCTTTCTCTGCAGTTTTTTTTCTCTATCTCTCAAGTCCTCATCTTCTCCTTCTTCTTGCGATCTCTCCTCTCTCTGTCTTTGAAGATCTTCCCCTGCTGCCAAATCCTCTCTCAAGGTATGAATGTTTTTATTAATTTTTTTGGTAAATTTATTTGACTTTCAGTTTGGAATTGATATATTTATGTGGACTTTGAGATCAAACAAATCGTTTTTGGACTGGTTGTAAACAAACACATGTACTTGGATAGGATCTGGATGCAGGAGCACACCCAGTGTCTTTGGGAAGATGCCCTTCGATGGTTGAACAGTTTTGTAATGGAGACTAACAAAGAAAGGCCTTTTTGGGTGAATAGCAAAGAAAACAATTGTTTTTTGACATGTGAAGGAAATTAGCATAAACTAAAGTCAGATGTATTGAGGATTCTCAGAAAAGCATTCTTAAACATGTGAACGAAATTAGCATGTGAACCCTTAAGCAATTATTTGTTCAAAAGCATTCTCTGGGCATTCGAGAATATTAGCTTTTGTTGGAATGATTTTGATTTTTGGGACATGTATTTTCTGGGCATGTATTGTTTGCATTTAAAATTTGTTCAAAAATATAGGTTTTTTAAATTTTTTATTAAAAAAAGTTTTTTTTTTTAACAGGTGAAACATGTCGTGTCGTGTGATTTGAAAATTGAAGCGGGTCATGTTCGTGTTTGATATTTTCATGAATGCCAGGTCTACTTATGGATATACTATATTACAAATAAAAATAAAATGGCTCTTCGATATCTTCCATATTTTAGATGGATCTATGTCTTGAGTTTTTGGTTGTCAAAAACTCTGATCGGGGTGTCGTGATCAGGATCCACCGGAGGCAGTATTTCAAGCATGGCGGTGGTCACCACAAGTCTTTCCAGATCGCTTGCGTTCAACACTTTCTCAAACCTACCATTCTCCATATCTACTATCTGTGTGTGTGTGTGTATCTATCTGCTTCATAATCTCCCTATCAATAGGCCAGGAACTGCACTTTGCTCTTTGTTGCCACCCAAATCCAAGTGATGATTTACAAATCTTTGTCCGAGTCACTGGTGTCTTTTATAATCCAAAGTGGGCTGCATCAGGTTTTCGCACTTTGTTTTAATGTTATAGTAAATTTGGCTTTTCCCCTTCAAACTAATATTTTCTTACCTACAAGCTACAACCCATCGTTTTATTTTTCTATAAATAAAACCTGATGGTTGTCCTCGCTGCAATTCGAGCTCGGAGGTTTTCGAATTGGTGGTGAAGTCTTATTCTCACTTGAATTTCATTGATAAGGTTATGAACATTGTTAATTTAGCCAAAGTTGATGGATTTATGCCTGGTGTGCTTCATATAATGCAATTTTTTATGCACTATTTAGCATCAATTGTTTGCTACTGAAGAGGCACAAAAAGCAAACAAGGACCTGAAGAAGCATTAGGTTCTATATCTTCCTTGTAGTGAAACTGCACATAATTTTTCTCTGCCCTACCATGTTCACTTGCCAGTGTTTTCGGAATCTGGCATCTCGTGTTGCCTTAATGTATCTTGAGAAGCCAAGGATGTGGATTTTGTTAGAATAGGAATATTGAGCAGAATTTTAACAGAGAGAAGCACATAATTTTAGGAGAAGAATTGATGTATCCATTCATTGATCTCTCAACACAGTACATTGATGGTTTTTTATACTAGCTTTGTTAAAGCTTTGTGTACACGTTTTCTAACCTCTTAACCTCTCTAACTTCTTTAACAGAACGCTAAAGCTGCGTCTGGTTTTGCAGGTTCTCAATTTGCCGTCCGTGAATAACTTATGTAGTTCTAAGTAGTTTTGATGATTTGAAAACCCTAAGCTAGCTACCCCTCCTCCAGGTCAAATTTCACTCTTCTGTTTGGTAGCTAGTGTGTTGCTATAAGCTAGTTAAGTTTCTGGATATGATTAGTGATAATTAAGAAGCATACATACATACATACTTTGGCTAATTAAGTTTCTGAAGATGGAGAAGAGATAGAGGAGCATTTCAAGCATGGCGGTGGTCACCACAAGTCTGTCAACATCGCTGGAGTTCAACACTTTCTTAAAATGGCGCCATCTCGATCTCTCTTTCTCACTCCTCTCTCTCTCAATCTGCTGAGCAGGTTTTCAAGTTATCTCATTCAATGGTGTAGATTTGTCATTGTTTTGTCTAAATATAACTGTCAATATCTATTGGCGCAGGTCCACTGTAGAATTTTTCTTGATCCTATATTAAACTCAGGTTTAAAAGCAAAATAGAAAAGTTCCTATTGCAAACATTACTTTAACAGGGCATGCAAAAAGTTAAAATTCTTTGTCATCAATAATAATTAATATATATATTTTTTTTTAAACTTTGTTCAATTTCTCCTAAAGAGCATAAATGTTTGCCAGATACCCCTCCTCCAAGTTTCTGACTGGGATTGACAGGAACATGGCGGTGGCGTTCAACACTTTCTCAAAACGGCCATTCTCCATCTCTCTCTCTCTCTCTCTCTCTCTCTCTCTCTCTCTGTGTTTTCCAAAGTCCAGTCTTAAACTGACTAAAGATCACTTCCTTAATCATGCGTTTTGTCAGTGAAGCTGGCAGAGGATATATTTTGCTGTGGTTTTTTTTTTGTGATCCGATCCTTTGCTGGTTCTGCTTTGTATTGTACTGCTTAATTGTGTGTATATTATCACCTAATTGCCAATAAAGCAACAAAAGGCCGACAAGGTACTCCTCTGGATATGTAAAAAAACCATATGCATGCACAACAAACGAGATAGACAAGCCTAAAAGAAAAGCCAACATCAAACGCGTTTTGGATTCAGCGCAGGGCTTTGACTGGCACACACACACACGGTAGACAAGCAAGCTTAGGTCAGACAAGCCTACTTGGGCTTTGACTGGCAATCCTTGATTCTTTACATGTAATGTAAGTATTCCATCTGTTGTGTGGTGTGATCCGATCCTTTGCTGGTTCTGCTTGGTATTGTACTGCTTAATTGGTGCGTGTGTGATCAGAGAAAGAGATTCACTGTACGTACTATCTCACAGCTTATTCTCCTACTGGGTTTTGCTTTGCCTCCTTTAGATTTTGATGTGATGATATATCTCTTAATGTGTACGTCGTTAGAATATATATTTGCCTTGCCTCCTCCTTGTAATGAATTTGTCGCAATGCAAATTGCAATGCATTTGTTTTGTCCCAATGTAATGAACCGAAAAAACCCTAAAATTGGATGTAACAATACTTATATGGATATACTAAAATACCCTTCATGATATTACAATACTGTTTGGATACAGTTGCATTTTAATTTCTACCCATTATTATAATAAAAATAAAATACCCACTCATGTGGTTTCCTCCATGGCCTCCATCTCTCCTCCATCTCCTACACTCCTATACTCCATCTCTTCCATCTCTTCCATGGTGCAAGGAGACTCTGCGAGATGAGAATTTTCTTTTCAAAGCTGCAAAAGATTTTAGAAGATGGAGAAGAGATGGAGGAGACAAAGTCTTTTTTTTTTCTTGGTGAAAGAGTAAGATGCGTTTGATGAATAACTTTTGCAGGTTCTCAATTTGCCGTCCGTGAATAACTTATGTAAGTAGTTCTGATTTGAAAACCCTAGCTAGCTACCCCTCCTCCAGGTCACATTTCACTCCTGTTTGGTAGCTAATGCGTTCCTATAAGCTAATTAAGTTTCTGGATATGATTAGTGATAATTAACAAGCATGCATACATACATACATACATACATACTTTGGCTAATTAAGTTTCTGAAGATGGAAAAGAGAAGGAGGAGACAGAGAAAATAAAAAAAATTATCAACAACATTAATCTCGTTATAAGTTACAAGATTAACTGATTACAACACTTGATTGGAATTAATTATTAGTGACACTAACAGGGAAAAGACCTGCCTTGTAGAGCGCAATTCGGTATTGCGTTAGGTGAGCAGGCTGTTCCTCCGCCCAGAAATAGAGCACATCCCCAGCTGCAATGCCTCTATCACGGACAAAAACACTCCATTGTCTGGATTGCAAAACGGCTTTTTGATATCTTCCGTTTTTTCTGACGGATATCATGAACTCGTATGTCTTGAGTTTTTGGTTGTCAAAAACTCTGATCGGGGTATCGCGATCAGGATCCACCGGAGGCAGTATTTCAAGCATGGCGGTGGTCACCACAAGTCTTTCCAGATCGCTGGCGTTCAACACTTTCTCAAACCTACCATTCTCCATATCTACTATCTCTGTGTGTGTGTGTGTGTCTATCTGCTTCATAATCTGCCTATAAATAGGCCAGGAACTGCACTTCGCACTTTGTTGCCACCCAAATCCAAGTGATGATTTGCAATTCTCTGTCCGAGTCACTGGTGTCTTTTATAATACCAAGTGGGGTGGGGTCTTTGTTTGTAAAATTCATCTAAAGTTCACTTCCTTTTAACAGGCGTTTTGTTGTTTTTTCTTTTTCATTTTAACTAGTACTACTAATTATTTTGATAATGGTTTACCATTCTCGTTAAACATATTGACAATGATATTATGGCTAGTTTGTTAAGCAATTACTAGTCCGTAAGTAAGTTGAATTCTATAAATTGAGCTACACTGTTCATTTGCACAATTATCAGAGATTAACAGAGATAAGAAATTTCCAGAGATTTCTCAGATTCTTTTATTTCTTCTTCTTCTCCCACTTCGTTCTTTGTTCATGAGGTTTCTCTTATATATACCATTTACTAGTGAATTATGCGGCATTAATAATAATATGCACTGCACACCGAAGTAAATATAATTAAGTTCTGCCAACATATGTCCTAATCCATTTAAGTTCTGAATTTTTTTTTTTTGGTCGATATATTTAAGTTCTGATTAGCAGATACTTATGATGATTTGGGGCGGCGCCACTAAGGGCCTATTTGGTATTCAACTTGAATCCAACTTTTTTAAATTCAAAAACAGAATTAGAGTCCAAAACAAAGAAAACTTGTTTGGTAGCCCTATTTTTAAAAACTTAAACTCAAGAACAACTGAAAAAACACCTCAATTATTAAAAACAAAAAATATCTTCTTTTTTTTTTCTTCAGTTTTTTCTAACAACCACAAGTTCTCAAAATTTTAAGATTTGAAAACAATTTTCAAGTTGCATACCAAACAAGTTTTTGAATCTTAAAAATAGATTTAAGAACTCCTTATTTTTAAGAAAAATCAAAGTTTTTGAGTTCCCAATTTGAATAGGATATCAAACGCCCTGTAGGCGACTATAGTCATTTTTAAAGAACTTTGTTCAGTTTCTCCTAAAAAGCACAAATGTTTGTTGGTAACAACATGCTTCTTTAATTGGCTTTGCAAAACAAGAACAAAACCAGAGAGACAGAAAATATTCAAAAGAAGAATTTTCATTAATTGGTGAGCAAGCTTTCAGGTCAAATGCATGTCATGAAAATGGAACTCCCATGAAGGCAAGTATCTGCATCCATATCCTTGTTTTCCCCTAAGTTTGACATATAACTTTTTTGGTTCTGCAATTTATGGGATGCTATGTGAAGGACCTTTTAGCGAATGTGTCTGTGTGCAGTACTCTACACTAATTATCCATCTTGTGTGCCCAACAACTACCATTTTTTGTGTTTAATTAAAACAAAAATTAGCTTGTGGGATGCATTAATGACATTGTTTTTAGTGTAAGAAAAGTGACACATGTAATGAAGAAAATGAAAAGGTTAGAGAGAAGGTTCCTAACATTCCCCTAATAACTAACAAATACATACTAGCCATATATGTTACTGTTTCTGCCCATTTATTAAATCCTCTACTTCATAGCCTATTTATTCATAGTTGCTGCATCGATGAGGCTTTTATTTATTTATTTTTCGTTTTGAATTTTTTGATTTGTGAGGGGAGATGGGAGATCAAATTGCTATCCCTTTTAACATTGGAAATGTAGCCGCAAAAATTGTATCTAAATCATCTAGGTCTTAGACCACCTCGATTTAGTGGCCTCTCGATTGCGCTTATGAACATAAAATTAATTATTCCTACGGCAGCAATCCCAAACAAGTTACTAAGAATTTCTAAATTTTAGGCAGCTTGCTACTTATTTGAGATAAAAGATACCAGGCCTTTCTGAATTTGTGAGTATTTTATAATTAACTGAACTTTTAGTGGTAAAAAAAACCTAGGGTTAAAAGAATTTCGTTACCATTTCACAGATTAATCTGAACACATCATAATTAGAAATGGATCGGTCAGGTTATTGGTTAGTTTTTAACACGACCGAAAAATGATACCACAAAAATATGATCCATTACCACAAATTCCCATTGTTGGTGACACCACATTGTTACAAATACAGTCAAATTATAAAACGCATTCAATTTAAAGTTTTTTAAATCAGAATTTAAGTATTGTTTATACACTATCATGATTTATTTGGATGGATCATTCTCCGCTGTTGCCATAAAAGACAAAGTTTATTCCATGGAATGACGCTTATTGCCCAAAACGGAAGAAAGAAGGATTTTAAAAATGAATAAAAGTGGAGGTCATGTGCACGCACAAAAAAACTAAGATATGCTATTCATTTGAACCATAACTTTGGTGATTTTGGAACCTTTGATGCATGTCATCATGGATATAACTCCTTATATTGGGGTGACATGGGACCCATTTGTCCTGTCATTAGAAGTGATGAAGTAGATGGAAGCATATGTATATATGGTGAAAGTGGTAAGGTCCCAATTTCAAACATATCATCTCGAAGAGTCCAAGTTCGCAATAAAAGGGAGAGGCCAGGAGTGGCGTCCCTTTCAGTATCGGCAGTCATTTGATTTTCATTTTTGCTTGCTGTTTCCTTACATTTGATTTTCTCATTGGCCTTTCCCGTAATGATTATTTTCCCTTTTGCTGATCAATGATAGAATCCACCTCCTTTTACTAGTCTTGTCCCTAAAACTGTTATCTATCCATACATGCGCGGAAACATCGGGCTCTCTCTCTCTCTCTCTTCTTGGACTTAAAGTGCATCAAACTGAAACTGAAACTTAGTCTAAGTGCATCAAAGTGAAACTTAGTCTACTTTTGTTTAAATGTACTAATTATTTCGATATAAGTTTAAATGTAGAAATATTATTATCATGAGAAATATAGCATTAATAAGATCTGAAGGAGATGTTTAAAATGAGCCTAATATCAGATATACTTTACAACATATACTATTTACTAGTGAATTAATATGCACACCAAAGTAAATTTAATCATCTCCTTTTTTACAACATATGCTATTTACTTGAGATCTGTTAGGTCAACATATGCTATCATGTTTCATTTTGAGAATTTGTGTGGCATGCACTAGATGCCAAATGCAGGAAACACAGACGAAAACTGGGTTTTTGGTCTGGAATTGAAGCATCTCAAGGGACTTGCTTTCTTTGGTCTTATTAGTTATGCTCCGGAATTAATGGGAGTCAGTGCAAAAATATGTGGGTTGGAAGTCCCAGGTTTATTATGTTGTCTGATTGCAATTTGGTTGAATTTGATGGATCAGTTTGGCAAGCATCAGTCAAAGACATTTCTTTTTCTTTTCAAATTTAATTGAAAACGAAATATATTTTCAATTAAATTTTAGAAGAAAAAACTTAGAATGTCTTTGACTAGGTGATGTTGACATTTTATTATATCCCAAGTATATTTTTCAAGCTTATTTCTATGTCTAGAAATAACTTAAAATGTCTTATATAACTAATTTATTTTCTTGTATTTATTTAATTTATGTATATAAAAATTATGGCCCACTCGTATAAACATCAACTCAGCAGTTCCCACCCAAAATACGTTAGGGAGAGACTAAATACTATATATACATGATTTTTTTTAATGCGAATAATATATACGTATACAGAGGGAGAGAGGGAGAGAGAGAGAGAGACATATACATACAGACATGTTTCCTGCCCACATTCTCATCTAGCTTTGTCCATTCTCATTCAGCCTCCATTTTCACGAGAACATATGGCTATGTTTGAAATAGGAACCTGTAAGTAGTATCATATGCACATCAGTCAGGTAGCGACCTAATGGCGTTAAGAGGAGTGAGTGAGAGAGTGTGCATATGCATGTCCAACTATACTTAACAAGCATGCATGTATACTTTTCCCAACTCAATTCCCAATCACAAGGACAATTAATGCTTCCTTCAATTTCCTTAATTATTACTTAGAAACATGTGAACCTTTGACAATAAGGCAGAAATACAATACGCTTTTAGGGAAGACCCTACTGTACGGCCAATTTGGATACTCCTTTTGGATAGTACAACAATGCATCCAAGAATTAACAAGATATATATACTCCCTTTTCTTTTAAATAAGATCAAAGATAAATAAATAAAACTAAAAGAAAAGAAAGAAAGAGGGTGCAGCCGATGGCATTACATCAATTTTGTGATGACGAAAGATGTTTTTATGGATCAACTTGATCTTGTAGTATTATTAGTTATTACTGATATTAAACGAAAGTTTTATGTTCGAATTCTTCTTCTTAAAAAGAAAAATGCTTCAATGGTCCAAGACTGGAGTGGCTCTCTTAAAAATTTAATGTTTTTTTTTTTCGTTCATGTGTAGTTATTGTTTTTGAAGATGAAGATTTGAGTATAATTTTGTAAACCAAAACAGTACCTTAATATTTTTTTTTTCCATGAGTTTTACCATGGACAAATACATGTTAAAATCAAACAAACAAAGCATGCATCCATCGCACACAAATATGTACAAAATGAATGTAGTTACACAAAATAAGTAAGAACAAGAGATGAAATTGTTTATTTTAAATTTCTAATATATAATTTAACATAATTAATCTCAACAGATTAAGATTAGTGGATGGATTGCCCGGAAGCAACAGCCTCTTTAAGGCTTTTAATAGAACACTTAGTGGGCATAAGTAAATGGGCAAATTCATGCATCTCCAACGTTTTTTTTGGCAGGCTGCACCTCCTTGCACCTCTGTGGGTCCGCAACTGGCGGCGAATATGTATAATAAGTCTGAGTACATGTGCTTCTAGTTGCTGAATCAGGGATTTAGTCATTGTTTGGGTTGTGCATGATTCTCTCCATATCAATTCAATATGTTGTACATATTGTGTTTGGTCACTAGAGAAGTTTTATCCATATTATTCGGCACATAGTTGCTTTGTACTTTTGTTCATTTATCAATAATATACTATCACCTATTTTCAAAAAAAAAAAAAAACAAAAAACATAGTGGGCTATATTTGGAAATAGATAATAATATAGTAAATTGCTTTTCCCCCCAAATCTATGCAGCCTATGGTTACCTTCTTTATAGCTCTGCCATATGCATTTCCTAAGTGTGATGATGCATTTTATTATCATTAATTTATATTTTCTTGATTAGTATATGCATATGTGTGTGTGATTTCTTCTTAATATGTATTGTTTGTTCAAAACCCAAAATATTTTTCATCTTTTTTTTTTTTGAAATTCTTTCCTATTCAGAGGGGCAATATCATATTAAATTCACACACACTACACGGATGCTAAAAATTAAAAGAATATTGCTTCACCAGCTAGGTTGCTCGCTAGATGAATCAACTTTTTTAGTTTCTTCTTTCTACAACCCCCCTCCCTCTTTTTCTAAGAAAAAGGCAAAATGACATGTAGTCTAAGGACTGCTTTTTTGTTCCTTGGTGAAACTTATGATCGAGACATTTTGTGAATCCCAACAAATTTGATAGATATCAAGCATATATGTTCACTTTTAAAGGACCTTTTGCCCTTCAACCTTTCTAATATGGGGAATGCTAGCAATCTTCTCTCTAACTTTCTCCTTTGGACCTTCTCTCTTCTCCTCTTGACATGTGGAACTTTCTTTACACTTCAAAGAGCCATTAATGCATCACACAAGCTAAGTTTTGTCTTTCAAATTTATCCTTATTAAATATATTGACTTTTTTACAAGGGCAGTTTTTTTTAAAACTTCCTTACTACCTTGTTAATAAATCAAATAAATAAATAAATAAATAACGTTAGGTTAGAGAAAAAAAAATGTCACCCTTTCTAACCACCTTTTTACTCTAAAGATTAGTTTATTTATTTATTTTAAATGTTAGTTTTTCTTCCTAGAGAAAACAGATGTTCTTAATAAACTAGCTTTTTATTTATTAAAATATTTATATAACAACTAGTTTTGTAAACAAATGTTTTTTAATTAACTATTGTGAAAATTACTATGAATCTGTTGTAGCTAATAAAATATTCTATCACTTTCTATTTTAAAATTTTATTTTTTAGTTTCAATGGATATTGATATCAATACTGTTATGCTTTTCTTTTGTTGCTTATCTTGACATTTAAATACCTGCAAATTAATACCTACAACATATATTTTCGTCAAATGACTATAAATTTGTTATCATGGAAGAGACATCATTTTTTTTTTGTTGAAAAAAAAAAACCCCATTCTCTTTGAAGAAAAAAAAAATTTAATAGAAACTGCAGTTTTTCTGATTTAATTTTTGTAATAAAGTGGTAACAAAGTTGGAAAAAAAAAATCAATGCATTTAATAAGGATAAGACTTGGAAAACAAAAATTAGCTTGTGGGATGAATTAATGACATTGTTTTTAGTGTAAAGAAAGTGACACATGTAATGAAGAAAATGAAGAAGGTCTAAAGGAGAAGGTTAGAGAGAAGGTTGCTAGCATTCCTTTTCTAATAGACTGCCTTGACTGTTTGATAGGTAACCAAGAAACTCATCATGCAAGAAGTAAATCAAAGCAAAATAAACCAGGTAATAAAAGTTTGGATCACTACATGATTAGCCAAAACTACAAAGACTACTTGCTTACCTACTTGTTTTTTATTTTTATCACTTCACTAAAAAATTCCATATTGATCGAGCTAAGCCTATCACCATCACTTTTATTCTCATTAAAACCTTAGAGCATCTTAATTATAATATTTTAGAAACTTACGTAAATGAAAGAATATCAAGCATGTATTTTTACATCTAAAATAGTCAATCTTGTAGCGCGCAGAGAGAGAGAGAGAGAGAGAGAGAGAGAGAGAGAGAGAGAGAGAGAGAGAGAGAGAGAGAGAGAGAGAGAGAGAGAGAGCACCATATTTTACATATTAATTTGCATAAAGAGGGAGCAATATACCACGATTGCTTTTGAAGGAGATGTTCTTTCTTTATGTAAATCACAATTTACAGAAATCTTTCATTATAAATATAAGAAAAATTTATGCATACATATTAAATTATGATTGGCATGAAGTTTCTAGGAGGTGAGCATTTTCTCCCTTTTCGTTTCAACTTGAGCGAAAAAACATCTCTAATGGACCTAAGGGTTCTAAATGTCCAAGACCAGCTGCTGGGATCGAGCCAAGTCCACAGATGGTTTCAGCCCATGGAACCGAACCAAAGCGAGGCCTGAAATTGAAATATCCACAAGAAAAAAATATATTTTTATTCATAAATAAAACGTCCTACTTTGACTCTCTTGTAATTTTCGTCTTCTCCGTTCTACTTCCCGCTGTGCTTCTGATAAACCTCCAACTTCATCACTTCCGGAAATGCCCCTACTGAAACCTCATATTCACAAGCCATCTTCCTTCCCCTGTGCTCCCTCCGACACCCTGCTCGCAGAAAGAGCAATCACATAACTCAAACGCCATCCCCACAACCTCACTTCTCTCTCTTCCTGTTTTACCCCTGAGGCAGCCTTCTATTTACTCCTCAAGTCCCAATTCGACCAGCCCCTAACCCTAAAGTTCCTGAGCTGGGCTCGGAACCATGGTTTCTTCACCTTCCAATGCAAGTGACTCGCCCTCCACATCCTCACTCCCTTCAAGCTCTACAAGAGCGCCCAACCCCTCGCCGAGGACGTTGCCGTCAACACCATCGAGGACAGAGGTAATTTGGTCTTTCAGTGCCTCAGTGACTCCCTGCATATCTGCAATTCGAGCTCGGCGGCTTTCGACTTGGTGGGGAAGTCTTACTCTCTCTTGAATTTAATTGATGAGGCTCTGAATATTGTTAATTTAGCCAAAGTTCATGAATTTATGCCTGGTGTACAGTCATATAATGCAATTTTAGATTCAATAAGTGGGTCAAAAGAGTCTGTTGAATTTTCTGAGGAGGTGTTTTCTGAGATGATTAGCAATGGGGTATCCCCGAATGTGCATTACTTACACTATTTTGATTAGGGGTTTTAGCGGGACAGGGAATTTGAAAATGGGGATGTAGTTTTTGGGTGGAATGGAAAGAAA
This sequence comes from Prunus salicina, assembly GCA_020226455.1. Taxonomy (NCBI): domain Eukaryota; kingdom Viridiplantae; phylum Streptophyta; class Magnoliopsida; order Rosales; family Rosaceae; genus Prunus; species Prunus salicina. The sequence goes on from CM035347.1 coordinate 9,957,115, forward strand.
TGGATGTTTGCCGAATGTGGTTACTTATAATACGTTGATTGATGCATATTGCAAATTGAATAAGATTGATCAGGCATTTGAACTGTTGAGATTGATGGCGTTGAAGGGGTTGGAGCTGAATTTGATTTCGTATAATGTGGTACTCAATGGGTTGCGTCGAGAAGGGAGGATGAATGAGACAAGTCAGGTTCTCTAGGAGATGAAAAGAAAAGGTTTTGTTCCTGATGAGGTGACTTGTAAATTGTAATACACTTATTAGCGGGTATTGCAAGGAAGGTAATTTTCACCAAGCACCTTGTTCTGCAAGAGGAGATGCGGAGGAATCGCTTGTCTCCCAATGTTTTCAATGTCATTAATGCTGTGTGTAAGGCTAAGAATTTAAATCGAGCAATGGAGTTTTTCGATCAGATGCGTGTTAGAGGACTTCGTCCAAATGAGAGGACGTATACTATGTTGATTGATGATTTCTCCCAACAGGGGTTCTTAAATGAAGCTTATGATGGTCTGAAGGAAATGATTGGGAATGGATTATCACCTTCGAATTCGATTGTGACTTACAATGCACTTATCAATGGATACTGCTTATTGGGGAGGATGGAAGATGCCATTCGAATCCCAGCAAGATATGACAGGGAAAAGGTTGTCCCCTCATGTACTAAGTTATAGTATTATTATAACTGGGTTTTGTCGACATCAAGAATTGGAGAGCACATTTCGAATGAAGCTGGAGATGATGGATAAGGGTGTATCACCTGATGCTGTTACCTATTCATCACTCATTCAAGGTGTCTGTCAGCAAAGAAGACTAGGTGAATCTTGTGATCTATTCCAAGAAATGTTGAGTATGGGTATGCCTCCTGATGAATTTACATACACAACATTGATCAATGCTTACTGTGTGGAAGGGGATTTAAATAAGGCTCTTCGTTTGAATGATGAAATGATACAAAAATGATTCCTGCCTGATGTTGTTACCTACAGTGTGTCACATCTAATACGCTAATAGAGAACTGCACTAATGGTGAATTTAAGAGTGTAGTTGCTCTAGTAAAGGGATAATGTATGAAGGGTTTGATGAAAGAAGCACACCTAGTTTTTGAGACTGATTGAGAGGAAACACAAGCCTAACGAGGCAGTTTATGATGTTATTATTCATGGTCATTGTAAGGGTGGAAATGTTATCAAGGCATACAATCTGTACAAGGAATTGTTGCATTCTGGTTTTGGTCAGCATCCTGTGGCTGGTTAAAGCAGATTTCACATAGGGGATGAACAATGAATTGAGTCAAGTTATAGGGAACACACTGAGAGACTTTCAGCTTTCTGATGCTGAACGTGCAAAACTGCTCGTTGACCTCAACCATAAAGAAGGAATATGGATGAAGTTTTTAAAGTGCTTAGTGATATGGCCAAGGACGGCCTCCTTCCAAATAGTGGAGTAAGAGCTTCTGCAGGGGGATAACTAATGGCAAGCATTCTCTTATTAAAGGGAGCAAAAAATGATGGCAAAAGTTCGAGCTGATTGCAATCTTTTTGGTTGACAGAGTAACTGATGAAGCCGAAGTGCATATTCACCTTGATTGTGATTATTGTCCGATAAAATACTTCAGTGCTATGGTGGCTTGTGCAGATAAGCCTTATTACTCCATGCCCATGTTTTCTTACAATCCAGCCAACCTTTTTATGAAGATTCTTCATTTATCATGCAGTTACTTTCTTACAAGTTCAGGTAATGTGTGTATGTGTGTGTGTGTGTGGGAATATGGTATTTTTTCATCATGGAAGAGAAATGGAAATACATTGGCCGTACAGATTGTTGTTTTTGTATACTATGTGTACTCATGACTCATTATTGGACTTTTCAGTTTCAGTTAACAGATAATTGCAGTTTAATCTATTCTCTGCTACTTAGTCGTTCTTGAGAAGATAAAATAAGTTCCATACCAAAGCACAAGCAAACAAGGACCTGAAGAAGCATTAGCTCCTACTGCAAATAATGGTTCTCTCCACTGCCGTCTTCGCTTGCCAGTGTTTCTGGAAGTTGACATCTTGTGTTGCCTTAAATGTATCTTGAGAAGCCAAAGATGTGGATCTCAAGCTGCATCTGATGAGATTTGAAGAATACTAGACTGTCCTAAATATTGATTTATGGCGATTAATCTTCAGATTTTACAGATGTATATATGTCTGATGATGTGCTGTATTTTGACGGCACAGTATACAAAATTGTAACCTGATATTTTATTGTCGTCTTCATTTGTAAGTTTTAAGTGGGCAAAATTATTTGTGCAGCTATTGAGTTTGTTTTATGAATAAGGTTTGAAAGAAACATCATGCATAGCATTTGATATGGTACTATATCCCTCCCTGAAAATCGGATCGGCAGCTACATAACATGCCAGTTATGTGATCAATCTCGTGAATGCTAGAATTTCTCGTATCCCAATTTGATTGAAGAGACCTCTGAAGTCTTAACCTATTGACCAAACCAAGTCTAGGATCGCCGCTGGATTGGTTACCTGGCAGAACTTGTGTATCCTCACCACCAGTACTTCCAGGAACCTCAAATCTATGGAATTTTCCATCAATCCAGCGCCATACAGTCATCTGCCCTCTGTAGGTGTGTTTCACGACCAAGTATTAACATTTACCTAGGACCTGAGGTACCTCACTGAAGGAGAGAGAAAAAGTGAGATTAAATCAACATAAAGCTATTATTTGTGGGATTTCTGTTCACTTTCTTTAATTTTCTCATATTATTAAACTATTATTATCTTTCATATTATTAAACTATATAGTGACCACCTTAAACCAAACAAGTTTAGTATGGACCAAACATATAAGTTATGCTACAGTAGTGGTCCGGTGTTGGCACTCCACGTTGCAGGTCGGGGGTTTGAAAATTCATGCATCCAACTTTTGCTAATATTTAGTTTTTTTAACATTGATTTAGTTCATGTGAACCGGGAGTTTAGATATTTGCAAACATGAAATCGTATTACGCTGATTGGTCCGGTTTGGTTTTCTATCGACATTTTAAAAAATGAAAATAGAAATCAGGCTGTAAAAAAACTTAACAGTTTGGTACATCTGATTTGGATGGCTTTCCGGTTCAATTGCTTATCCCTAATTTTAACATATTGTTTACAGTTAATTATAAAGAAACCCATTTCTAGCTGTAGAATCATAGAAATACCATACATGAAATTGACTTCATAAACACACCCTACCTTACATTAAACAGACTTTATAAACACACCCTACTATTGCCAGCTGTTCTTTTTTATAGTTTACTTAATATACAGGTTTTCTAATTTACCCTTTAGGGTGAAATTCATATTTTTAAAAACTCAAAATTGGATTATTACTCTCTCTCTCTCTCTCTCTCTCTCTCTCTCTCTCTCTCTCTCTCTCTCTCTCTCTGAAACCAAATGTATAATCCACACCAACGCAGCGAGAGAGAAGAAGCCTCACGAAGCTCTCTGGTGCAGACGCGGACATATTTCATTGAAAGCACAAAGCAACACAACGCCAGAAGTAGCAGCCAAGATATGATGATTTGTTGCAGACGACAATGGATTTCTTGGTAAAAATTAAAATTGGTGAATTTTCATTTCCCATTGTTTATGCTTAATTTTTAATTTTCCAATTAATTAAGCAGCATTAATCATATTTTATTTTTGTAATTTTTTGGGGTTGAGCAAAGATCGAGTTCCGAGTGGATCTATGTGCCATTTATATCATTTGAGGCGATCATAGGGGTGTTGATTTTTGCTGTGACCAATTGCTTCAGCGACCGTCACCGCCCAACCAAATGTCGTTTCGCTTTTGGCGATATGTCTGTCTCGCCAATGAAACTAGATGTATGAATTTTTTTTAAAATATTCAGAAGATTAAGAAAACTATATATATGCAAAATGATGCAATTACTGTTAATGAGAATTCAAAATATTTTTTAAAATATTCGAATTGTGAATTATTTTCTTTTGCTTTGGGAATTTTGGAAAAAAAGAAAAAAGAAGAAGAAATAAATGATTAGTTAATGAGAATTTTGAATTTAGTTTGTGTTGTTTACTTGCATGAAATCATGATGCTGTTACTGTTAATGAGCTAGAGGCATTGTATGAACTGTTTAAAAAGTTGAGTAGTTCAATTATCCACGACAGATCGATTCATAAGGCAACCAAATTTCTTTGAATCATTCAAATTCCACTATGATGAAATGTGTTGTTTCTTTCTAGTTTCATGCATTGTAGTAATTATTTGGATGATGATTATGTTGCGGGAAGAGTTTCAACTAGCACTATTCAGAACTCCCTACGGTGAAAATCTTTTCCTGGGACAGGAATCAATAAAAAAAATCCGGGGGAGGTTCATGAATTTGGAATAAATTTATGGGTTAAGAAAATCTAAATAAATTGAAAGGGTTAGAATGAAATCATAAAAATATATATACTTTATTATGATTATGGTATTTACTTGGGACATCTTGAACTAATTGACTAGGATATATATAATTCCCTGCACCTACTTATGCTAATTGGATTTTGCTTTTCTAGATTTTTGATCTCTTTGATGAAAAGAAAAATGGTGTCTTTGAATTTGATGAGTTTGTTCATGCATTCAATGTCTTCCATCCATATGCCCCTGCAGATGATAAAATTGATTGTAAGTCTTACTACTATAAGAGGCAAAGCTAAATGTTGTGTGTGTGTGTCTTTCTTGTTATCTTATGTTGTTTGTTAATTACGTGCAGTTGCATTTAGGCTCTATGATCTGAGACAAACCGGGTTCATTGAGTGAGAAGAAGTGAGTCTTGTACTACTTTTTTACTATCTAAGTCTCCGAGGAAATTATGTTTTTATGGGTATTTTTACGTCTGATACCTTGTATGAACACATACACGATATTTAAATTAAGCAGCCTCTGTTTTGTTTCAGGTTAAGCAAATGGTGCTTGCCATAATGATGGAATCTGACTTGAAATTGTCAGATGATCATCTTGAGTCTATCATTGATAATGTAAGCACTACGTAGTTGTGTAAGTTTGGATGTTGTTTTACTGGGTGGTAAACAGAGCTTGTGGAGAATTTAGTACTCAAGACATCTTCTATGACATAGTATTAACATTGTATTTCTATGACATAGTATTAACATTGTACTTTTTTTCTTTCTTGTAGAGGTATTTCCTTTTGCCTTTGCGATTGTATTTGGTGAAACTATAGACAATTGGAGGTGGTTTCTGCAAAAGATATCGGATGTCTTGTTGGGCTTTTTTATGTTTATTTTTTTATTTTTTGTATGAAATGGTATTAACAATGTATTTCTATGAAATGATATTAACAATGTACTTCTATGACATGATATTATAATAGTGTACTTCTATGACATGATATTAATAGTGTACGGAGATTCAGTGAAGAAGGGTCGTAAGGACAGCTCCTTGATTTTGATTTTTTTTTTTTTTTTTTGTAGTTTGGGTTTTTACACAAAAAATTGGGCTAGGCTTGTTTTGGGTTTTTTTTGTTGTTGTTGAGTTTTTTGCATTGGGCTTGTTTTAAGTTAATCAATGGTAAAGATGTAATTTATAGGAACTTCAACACTCATTACTTATGTAGTAAATAGTTTTTGGATATGTTTCTAAAGTGCATTCTATGTGGGGTTTTTAAAATAATTTCAGACCTTATTTTGGGTATATTACTAAAGCTCCCTTTTTTTAATACAATATATATATATATAGAAAGAGAGAGAGAGAGAGAGAGAGAGAGAGAGAGAGAGTTAGGCTTTCCGGTTTAATTCCTTAAATATACCCTTTCAATTGACATCAAAGGGAGAAATTGAGAAATCACAAAGAAATCTTATTATTATGAGAAATGTAGCATTAATAAGATCTTTAAAAAGAGCCTAATATCAGACATATTTTACAACATTACTAGTAGAGGTGGGCATCTTAAACCGAAATACCGAAACCGTACCCTAACCGCACCGTACCGTACCGATTTCATACCGTTTCATTTGGTATCGATAGATATTCGGTACCGTACCGTACCGTACTAATCGAGTATGGTATGGTAGCGGTATCAAGATTTTGATACCGGTCAATACTGTACCATACCGAATAGTACTCTATTGAAATATATTATATATTTTTTTTTCATTCTCTCACTCTTTGTATCTCGCTTGCCTTTAAATTATTTTAAATATTGTTTGTTATTTATATTAGTTTGCATTGAATTCTTTCTAATAGTTGTTTGGGTAATTTGCAGAATATGCAAATGATGGGGATACTTGAATTCAAAGCTAGGGGCTGCAAATGAAGCTTGGATTGCATAACTTTATATTTTTGTCATTTATGTTTGGATTGTGTTTGTATTTTTGTAAGCCATAAGTTTAACTCTTTTGGTTTGTAAGCCATAATGCATGAGTTTTAACCATTTGGATGTGATGAATATGTTGATGGATAAATATTGATTTGCTTGATTTGGATATTGAATATGTTGATAGATATTGAATATTAAATATGTTGATGGATATTGAATATGTTGAATCTTTGAATTTATAACTTAGGCATCACTTACCGTACCGTGTTGAATATTGAATATGTTGGTTGATGGATATTGAATATGTTGAATCTTTTGGTGTTGAATATTGAATTAGTTCATTTTTTATTTGTATCATTTTGGTACCGAAATGGTACCGATACCATACCGATACCGATTTGGCACGGTACGGTACGGTACTAATTTTAGCAAACCATAATGCCGTACCGTACCATACCGATTCAAATTTCCGATATTGGTAGCGGTACGGGCTCAATACCGTACCGTACCATACCGTGCCCACCCCTAATTACTAGTCACCAAAGTAAATTTAATCATGCTCGTTTTTTACAACATATACTATTTACTTGAGATCGTTTTTTACAACATATGCTATTACAGGTCGTCTATTGGAGGAACAGAGAAATAAAATAAGAAAATAAAGATCATAAAAGTGGAAGCAGGGAAGACACAAAGGTCGAAAGGAAGAAAGAAGGATTTAAAAAATGAATAAAAGTAGAGGTCATGTCATGTGCACGCACAAAAAAAACTAAGATACTTTGTCATCATGGATACAACTCCTTATATTGGGGTGACATGGGACCCACTTGTCCTGTCATTGGAAGTGATGAAGTAGCTGGAAGCACATGTATGGTGAAAAACCAGCGACCAAGCGAGACAGGAAGAGAGAAAATGACAATTCAAGGCATTTACTATCATGTTTTATGCGATTGTCTTCATTTTGAGGATTTGTGTAGCATGCACTGGATGCCAAATGTTGGAGTTGGGTTACGTTTGTGATAATTTTCCTGTCTTTGTTTTATTACCAATCTTTCAGCCCTTTGGAGTTTTTTTTTTTTTTTGGTCTGAACCCTTTGGAGTTTGGATTGGGTTTTTAATAATCATTCTGGCTTTTACAACCAAAATAAAAAATAAAAACTCATTCTGGCTTACAGATAATATATTCATATATTCATATATAATTAATAATGAAGTCTTTTATTTTAATCTTATATATAGATGTATGCCTGCTTCATACAGCCGACATCTCTCTGACCGCTACTAGTAATTCTTCTAAGTTTCAATTTAAAGTCAAAAAATTTCTTAAGTGGCAAGAAACATGATATATCCTTTAACGTAAGTATATAGCAGGGTCGTTTTCAGTGCACCCTTTCCACGTAGTAATTATCACATGAGATCTAAAGGAATTATAGGTTGTCCGCCGTTTGGGTTTGGGTAAGGCTCTAGGGTTTACAACATATACTATTTACTAGTGAATTAATATGCACACCAAAGTAAATCTAATCATGCTCCTTTTTTACAACATATGCTATGTAGTTGAGATCTGTTGGGTTCAGAAGTTGAAAAACCAAGCGAGACAGGAAGAGAAAAAATGACAATTCAAGGCATTTACTATCATTCTGAGGATTTGTGTAGCATGCACTAGATGCCATTCACTATTTGACTAACAGAGTTGGATTGGACATGTTTAATGGATCTCAAGTTTGGTATTATTGTTACTATTAACATCTTCATTCACTATTTTGTCTTTCTCAAGTTTACTTTTTTGTTTTTTGGTTAACAAGTGTTTACTTGATTAATTTAGTAAGTGCGTGCTTGTTTGTTCATTTTGCTGGTTTTGACTCTAAGAGCTTAATGAACTAGTACATCAAACTGAAACTGAAACTTAGTCACTCGCTTTTAGTGCGGATTCCATCACCAGTTGCAGGGGAATACAAAAACAAAATATTAAAATTAATAATATGAAACCCTAAACCCCATTACCCCCATCCCACCACTCGCCAGCCATCGCCACTTCTCTCTCTCACCGACCCAAACGCCCATATCCCGAACCACACCATCATATCACACCCCAAAGTCCTACCCACCTTCATTTCTTGGCATCCAAAGTCGTCTAAATTCAATGTATCTGCACCCTTTCTTCTCCCATTATACAATACTACTGTAGTAACCCTAAACCTAATACATCTTCCATTCAAATATAGCCACATGTCAATTTTTGTACAGCCAGCCCTCCCCTTCCGTCTCCCCCTCTCCCTCTCCCTCTGTTCTCTTTCTCCTTCTAGAGCAGCGCGGGTGGCCCTATCTTAAATACCTTGAAGAAATTAATTGTAAACTTTGTTACCATTTCTCATTACTGTGGCTGCATAGTTGAGCCCAACATACAAGATTTCATAGTTAGTGTCCACAGTTCATGTCGAGTACCTGCATCTGGGTTAATGAATCACATCATGACAAGTACAGAAAATCATCCACCCATCTTCATAACAACAGTAATATTATATTTTTTTTATTCAACATATATAAGCCACAATGCTAGTACATTATAACAGTACTTGCATCAGGTAAGCACAGACAAACACCCAAGGAATAAAACTCACTAAATACACAGATGGTGATTGATCGACAGCAACACTGACATGAAGATAAAAAAGCACACACTCTATGAATGACCGACTAGACAAAACACAAAACAAACATGTTGCTACTGCTGACTCATTAATTTCTATCTAGACACCATGAAGGTCTGGGTGGCAGGGAAAAAGATGGGGTTTGAACAGTGCAATTCGGTATTGTGTTTGATAAATTGGGTTTTCCTCCTCCCAGAAGCAGACGACATCCCCAACAGCAATGCCTCTGTCGTTGACAAAGCGTTTCCATCCTCGGGACTGGAGAACTGATTTCAGGTATCTGCCGCGCCTACCAGCTAACTTGAACACGTAAACCCGATATGTTTGGCTATCGAAAACGTTGATTGAGATAGCATTACCTGGATTGACAGGAGGCAGCACAGCAAGAATTTCTTTGGTCACTACAAGTCTCCCGACATCGGTGGCCGTGATCACTTTCTGCCCACCGTGTGCAAGATCCATCGATATCATCACTCCCTCTTTACAAATGAATTCAGTACCAAACTACAAAATGTTCACTTAGCTACTTATCTTCTGATGTTTCATTGCTTTAGAGGAGCTCAGCTCACTCAGATGCTACTATATAAAGAGAAATCTGATATCAGGGTCACTACAGGTACGATATGATTTGAGAGTAGCCCTCTTGAAAGATGTAGTACTTGTCAAAGATGTAGGCCAGGGAACTGCCAGTGCATGGCTTTAAGTGGGGTTTCCATCTCTATCTCTGTCTCTTTCTCTCATGTAGGCTAGGAAACTTCCGGGATAAACGAAGGTGATTAAATTATAAAGCCCAAAAATTAAAGATTTAATTAGATCATCCCACATTTAGATTAAATTATAAAGCCCAAAAAATAGAGATTCCATGTTCTTGTATAATTTGTTTATCATTCTTTGTTCCCATCATTGATATTAGTATTACTATTTCCAATGAATAAATCAAAATGCATTTTTAAGACTAGTTTTTTGGAAGAAGTACTATATTCGAATATGTTAGAAATTATAGGCCTTTATATGTTCTTTCTCAATAGTCAATAGTAGCAGCAAAGTTAAGAATTTCTATAACTCCACTGATTCTTTTGAATGCAAAAATCAAATAATTGTTGTGTGGTGGAACAAAATATCTCTCATTTTCCCTCGAATAAATTCTTCTTTTTGATTTCCAAGGGAATGTTGTTATGTTGCCTTGAAAACCTGATCAAGAAAGTTTCCCACCTTTCTCTATGATATGGCAATGAGTTTGAAAACCTGACCATAACCATATTTAGACTTTAATGATTAAATAAGATATTTTAATTTAAGAGAGAGAGAGAGAGAGAGAGAGAGAGAGAGAGATTTTTAGCGACACGTGAAAAACAATGACACGAAAGAGTGAAATCAACCTGTCAAACAGTAGATGCTTTTTATATTCAATAATTCCAAATTAAGAACCTTTTTTGTTTTTTATTTTTTTGCATCCACTACACGTAGATGCGCTACTTGACAAAAAAAAAACAGTAGATGCCCTAGAAAGATATGTGGCATCCATTGCACGTGCAAAAGTCTCCTGAGAGCAAAAAAAAAAAAACGAAAAAGAAAGATTTTCACAGACCAGAGGTTTGTCCTTTATTTTTTTTTTTTACAGGAAATAGAAAGCTGCGTATTGGACTACAGGTCTGCTGCTTTTACTTTTTCTTTTTAGGAGAATAGAAAAATGTCGGCGAATTGACCGTTTCCATGCACCAAAAGGTAACTTCATTTAGCAAAAGGGGTGACATCATTTAGCAAAAAGGATGACATCATTTAGCAAAAGCATCCATCCAAGATAGTGAGTGCTACGTACTTTAGATGTCATAATTTTTTTTTGTTAAAGATGTCGAATAGAAGGGAACATAATTCGACCGAAAAAGAAGGTGTTCTTCAACTTTGAAGAGTTTCTCCAATAGATGTGTTAAAAATGCCATATAGATATTTAACAGTTAGAAATAACATCTCACATCATTTCAACCGATGTGTCAAAACTGATGTGGAATGAAGGCTGAAGGTTAAGATGTTATTTTTGACATCCCGAAAGCAAAATGTCAAACGAATATTTTATTATTTTTAAAAAATAGTTGGTTGTTACTTTCATTTTTTTTTCTTTTTTTCTTTTTTTCTTTTTTTCACTGTTACAATAATTATTTATTTGATATATCGGGTGAAATGTCAAATAAATAATTATTGTAACAGTCAAATCATTTAAGATAAAGAAGAAAAAAATAAAATAATAAAATAATAAATAAAAGTAACAACTAGTTATATATAAAAGAACGATTGTTACAAGATTGTAGGGGGACAGATTCCCTTAAACCACATGGGGGGCCCTCTTGGCCGCCGGGGGTGGGGGGAGTGAAGGGGTTTGGGACGTAGATGAAGTTAGAATCAAATCTTGTTTGAATTAAATACTGTGCCCCCACTCATCTGTTTCATTGTTTCATTGGAGTGCCCATACATAGATCCGCCCTTGGCACCTTTAATTCCTGACTTTGGTGCCGAGGGCAGATCTGTGTATGGACACTCTAGCCCAGTGTTAAATTTGGAGATGAAAAAAAATTAGCGTTAATTTTATAAGTGAAACCCAAGTTAATTAAAAATAGTCCACCCCTCTCCTCCTCTTTAAAATTGTACCAACCTATATCCAATGGGTTCTTTAATATTAGTAAGATCTCTCTTACTTTTTGTTTTATTTTCAATTTCAATTATTATTGTTAGTTTTTTATGATTTAATATTTAGGGCTTTTTTAAAATAAAAAAAATTTAACTAATTAATTATTTTGATATAAGTTTAAATGTAGAAATATTATTAGGGAGTTTCACTAAAACACCCAAAATGGGGGCTGAAATTATAAAAAAATCCAAACACTATTTAAACATAGAAACACACCCAAAACCCATCATTACACACACTCAAAACTCATTTATAAACACATCCAAAAAGTTGACTTTGGGGTTGATTTTGGGTGTGTTTCTATGTTTAAATAGTGTTTGAGTTTTTTTTTATAAATACATGCCTAGAATTGGATTTTTTTTTTTAATTTGTAATATTATTATCATGCGAAATATAGCATTAATAAGATCTGAACGAGATGTTTACAACATATACTATTTACTAGTGAATTAATATGCACACCAAAGTGAATGGATCCCGAGCTAGCAAACATAGGCATCATCCAAATCTAGGATAATTTGGGCTAGTATATTTATTTGCTTTATTTTGGGCGTTTTAACTAACGTGAGGTTGTCTAAGTGTTGCAGCAGACTATTAGATGTTCTCCTAAGGCATTGGATCACTTTTTTCCCTCTCTCATGCTAACTCATGTGTTTGGATCGGAGGAATGGGCTTGAGTTTTAGTGCTCCCAAGTGGCCTAAAACTTTCATTCCTTGAACCCTCAATGGGCCCTGTAAGTGCTTGTACTCGTCCACACTACAACTTTCTCAGCAAGCCCCGGGTAATTATGTGACTTGGGCCCACTTAAGCCTGTAGCACGACATGGTATTAGAATAGCGGTCATTTAGATGACATTACGTGTTTATTTAGCATGCTTGTGCTTGAGTTCCATCATGCCGTAATAAGCTATTGTCAGGCCAAGCAACATTGGATAGGTTAGTAAGCGTGAATTTATAGAGCCGGTGCGTTTTAGCCCTTTTGCATGGTGGGCACACATGTTTGCTTGGCGTGACACGTGGCCCATGGCTCGTGCAGGTGCGTCCTACAAGTTCTCTTATGTCCCAATTAGGCTCCTTTTGTGATCAAATATTTGTGCTGGGCTAGGAATAAACTTGGGCCCGGCCTTTGAATTTTTCAGGTCTCAACAGGGAGCTCAAGTGATGAGCCCTAATAAGCGGTGCGTGAAGACCCAAAAGAGGACATCCAGATGGCCAAACTAAAAGCTCATGTGGTGGAATTAGAAAACGCGACATGATGAAAAAGAAGATGAATATGAAGTTGTTGTTGTTGTTGTTGTTGTTTTGTGTTTTTTTCGTTTTTGTTTTTTATTTGTAAAGCAGCCTTGTTTAAAGTTTATTTTTTTTTAACACTCAGAAATAAACTAACTAACCACACCACGTAATTAAATAAATAAAAACTGACTTAACTAAAAAAAAAAAAAGGAAAGAAAACAAAGAAGGAATTCTTTGTCCTTTTACTTTTATTTATTTATATATTACTCCATTTACTTAAGTTTACAATGTAAATAAGGAAGTACCCCCCATTTGAATTCAAATAAAAATATTAGAAAATCAAATTCCCACCAAATCAAAATATAAAAAATCGATTTTAGTTCAACATGCGATTTGGAATAAAAATGAAGGCTTAGTAAGTCAATATATACTTCATATATATATATATATATATATATATATCTCATAAAATCAAGTTTTCTTATTTGATATGTAGGGAATAAAAACTGCCAAAAATTATCTTGAGAAAATGATAATTCTAAAAAAGCATTTTTCATACTTAACCAAAATTTTGATAAAACAGTTTTGCATGTATGATATGAATTCATGAAGGAGCCTAAGGTCAATCTAGGTAAAGAGCCTTAGATGTTCAATTCACAAAGAGTTTTACAAGAATAACCTAACTCTTCCGCATTGAAGAAATATCTACTTGAGTATCGGCTTCTTGCTTCAATGCTCCAAAAGTCATCCAGGGTGTACAATATTTTTTATCCATTTGAGAATACTTGCTCCTTACAACTTATCACACTTGAAATACATTAGATAAATAAGGAATAATTTGTTATCATCAAAATATGCACAATAATATTAAATATCATACGGCTATTTTATATATTAATCTGTATAAAGAGGGAGCAATATACCACGATTGCTTTTGAAGAAGATGTTCTTTCTTTATGTAAATCACAATTTACAGAAATCTTTCATTACAAATATAAGAAAAAATTATACACACATGTTAAATTATGATTGGCATGAAACATAAGTTTCTATGAGGCAAGCATTTTCGCGCTTTTAGTTTCAACTTGAGCGAAAAAAAACATCTCTAATGGACCCATGTCCAGGCCCAGCTGCAGGGATTGAGCAAAGTCCACAGCTGGTTTCAGCCCATGGAACCGAACCAAAGCAGGGCCTGAAATTGAAAAATCTTGTAATTTCCTTCTTCTCCGTAGTCCGTTCTACTTCCCGCTGTGCTTCTGAAAAACCTCTAACTTATTCAATTCCGAAAATGCCCCTCCTGAAACCTCATATTCACAAGCCATCATCCTTCCCTGTGCTCCCTCCGACACCCTGCTCGCAGAAAGAGCAATCACATAACTCAAACGCCATCCCCACGACCTCACTTCTCTCTCTTCCTGTTTTACCCCTGAGGCAGCCTTCTATTTACTCCTCAAGTCCCAATTCGACCAGCCCCTAACCCTAAAGTTCCTGAGCTGGGCTCGGAACCATGGTTTCTTCACCTTCCAATGCAAGTGACTCGCCCTCCACATCCTCACTCCCTTCAAGCTCTACAAGAGCGCCCAACCCCTCGCCGAGGACGTTGCCGTCAACACCATCGACGACAGAGGTAATTTGGTCTTTCAGTGCCTCAGTGACTCCCTGCATATCTGCAATTCGAGCTCGGCGGTTTTCGCCTTGGTGGGGAAGTCTTACTCTCTCTTGAATTTAATTGATGAGGCTCTGAATATTGTTAATTTAGCCAAAGTTCATGGATTTATGCCTGGTGTACTGTCATATAATGCAATTTTAGATGCAATAAGTGGGTCAAAGAGTCTGTTCAATTTTCTGAGGAGCTGTTTTCTGAGATGATTAGCAATGGGGTATCCCCGAATGTGCATTACTTACAATATTTTGATTAGGGGTTTTAGCGGGGCGGGGAATTTGAAAATGGGGCTGTAGTTTTTTGGTGGAATGGAAAGAAATGGATGTTTGTCGAATGTGGTTACTTATAATACGTTGATTGATGCATATTGCAAATTGAATAGGATTGATCAGGCATTTGAACTGTTGAGATTGATGGCGTTGAAGGGGTGGAGTTGAATTTGATTTCGTATAATGTGGTAATCAATGGGTTGTGTCGAGAAGGGGGGATGAATGAGACAAGTCAGGTTCTCTAGGAGATGAAAAGAAAAGGTTTTGTTCCTGATGAGGTGACTTGTAAATTGTAATACATTTATTAGTGGGTATTGCAAGGAAGGTAATTTTCATCAAGTACTTGTTCTGCAAGAGGAGATGCGGAGGAATCGCTTGTCTCCCAATGTTTTCAATGTCATTAATGCTATGTGTAAGGCTAAGAATTTAAATCGAGCAATGGAGTTTTTCCATCAGATGCGTGTTAGAGGACTTCGTCCAAATGAGAGGACGTGTACTACATTGATTGATGGTTTCCCCCAACAGAGGTTCTTAAATGAAGCTTATGATGGTCTGAAGAAAATGATTGGTAATGGATTATCACCTTTGATTGTGACTTACAATGCACTTATCAATGGATACTGCTTATTGGGGAGGATGGAAGATGCCATTCGAATCCTACAAGATATGACAGGGAAAGGGTTGTCCCCTGATGTACTAAGTTATAGTACTATTATAACTGGGTTTTGTCAGCATCAAGAATTGGAGAGCGCATTTCGAATGAAGCTGGAGATGACGGATAAGGGTGTATCACCTGATGCTGTTACCTATTCATCACTCATTCAAGGTGTCTGTCAGCAAAGAAGACTAGGTGAATCTTGTGATCTATTCCAAGAAATGTTGAGTATGGGTATGCCTCCTGATGAATTTACGTACACAACATTGATCAATGCTTACTGTGTGGAAGGGGATTTAAATAAGGCTCTTCATTTGAATGATGAAATGATACAAAAATAATTCCTACCTGTTGTTGTTATCTACAGTGTGCTCATTTATGGACTTAACTAACAAGCTCGAAAGAGGGAAGCAAAGAGGCTTCTGCTCAACTTGTTCTATGAGGAGTCTGTCCCTGATGATGTCACATATAATATGCTAATAGAGAACTGCACTAATGGTGAATTTAAGAGTGTGGTTGCTCTAGTAAAGGGATAATGTATGAAGGGTTTGATGAAGATGAAAGAAGCACACCTAGTTTTTGAGACAATGATTGAGAGGAAACACAAGCATAACGAAGCAGTTTATGATGTTATTATTCATGGTCATTGTAAGGGTGGAAATGTTATCAAGGCATACAATCTGTACAAGGAAATGTTGCATTCTGGTTTTGTTCCGCATACTGTGATGGTTATTGGGCTGGTTAAAGCACTTTTCACAGAGGGGATGAACAATGAATTGAGTCAAGTCATAGGGAACACACTGAGAAACTGTCAGCTTTCTGATGCTGAACGTGCAAAACTACTCGTTGACATCAACCATAAGAAGGAATATGGATGAAGTTTTTAATGTGCTTGGTGATATGGCCAAGGATGGCCTCCTTCCAAATAGTGGAGTAAGAGCTTCTGCAGGGGGATAACTAATGGCAAGCATTCTCTTATTAAAAGGAGCAAAAAATGAAGGCAAAAGTTCAAGCTGATTGCAATAGACCTCTGAAGTCTTAACCTATTGACCAAACTATGTCTAGGATCGACGCTGGATTGGTTACCTTGCAGAACTTGTGTATCCTCACCAGAACCTCAAATCTACGGAATTTTCTATCAATCCAGCGCCATACAGTCATCTGCCCTCTGTAGCTGTGTTTCACGACCAATTATTAACATTTACTTAGGATCTAAGGCACCTCACTGGTGGATAGTAGTTTACTTCTTGCTTAAGCGTATTTTCCGTCCGCGTCATAACTGCTATGCTACTCATATGGTCTCTAACCAGCATGGTCATTTTGCTGCTTCTCTCAATCACATTTACAAGCAAACCACTTTAACATGGTAGATGACGGATAAAGAATACTTGTAATATACTGACCTCTGCCATAAGGTAGTTGACACAGGTAGGTAAATATAAGGACAATTGTAAATGCAATGACTCTTGAGATTTGTTTGGTAATAAACTTTGGGTATGAAAGAGAAAAAGTGAGATTAAATCAACATAAAGCTATTATTTGTGGGATTTATGTTCACTTTCTTCAATTTTCTCAGTAACCAAACATACAATTGTCCATCAATCCCAAAACTCAATAACTCTAATAACTAACAAATACATACGATTCAGGTTACTGTTTCTGCCCATTTACAAAATCTTCTTCTTCATAGCCTATTTATTCGTAGTTGCTTCATCGATGAGGCTTTTATTTTTTAATTTTTTAATTTTTTGATTAGTGAGGAGATGGGAGATCAAATTGCTACCCCTTTCAACATTGGAAATGAGCAGGTACCACTGTGGTGGTCTCCCCCTTCTCCCCTGCTTGACACTCAGGTTCAATAAGGGGTTTCTTTCCTCCCAATGTAACTGAAAAAACATTTATCTAAATCATCTCGATTGGGCTGTTTTTGGTGGCTTTCTATCTTGAGATCTATTGGGTTGAGAACTTGATTGAAAAAGTCTAGGCTACGCCACGTGTGGAGGACTAGACTAGGTTAGCTTAGAAATGACTAGATTTCGTGTGAAATCAAAGAAGAACATGGATATTGTCTTCGCACTTGGATGGATGAATTATTCATAAAAAATTGATGTCTTAAAGTTATCCCCACCCACTCATCCTTCAACTTAAGAGACAACATCCTTACTTTCTCTTGATTGCTTACTTTCTCTTGGATGGATATTTAGCTATAATCCAAGCTAGCCTAGTCTAGCTAATCCAAGGGCTGATTTCTACTGTAGTGCTGAATTTCATTTTTTTCGATGTAAACTCTAACCCTCAAGTTTGCTCTTGTCCCGATAATTTAATTTTAGAGTTGCTTAGTTGCTAAGTTTCATTTTTTCGATGTAACTTGCTCTTGTCCCTATAATTCTATTTTAGAGTTGCTTAGGAATAGAATCAAATAAAAGCCTTAGTAATACTGGATAACTAAGGCTTATTTTTATGTATTTAGCCTTTAAGCACTTTGGTGGGATAAGATTAGTTGCTCTACAAGTTTTTTTTTTTTGTTTTTTAAATTTTTTTTTTTATGGCTTTTGAGCAGTGGCAGATTTAGGATTCTATGGACTAAGGGTCACAGTGTAAAAGTTCCAAAAAATTTATACGAAGAAAATAATACTAAAAAAAATAGAAAGATAGTACTTACATTCATATTTCATAGCAAAATCAATAATATAAGTTACAATTGTCCGCGACAAGTTTTTATCTTTTGAAAACATTGCATTATAGTTTCATTATCAATACAAGCAAAAACATCCCTCTCAATGTAAACAATGTCTCATCTACTTCTATTGGTCTTGCACTTGAACTACCCGAATTAAACAGAGGACCATCCGTAGATAATTTTCTTTTAAAGAATCATTTCATAAATCTACACATTAATTAATTCAATTAATCATTAAGTTTTATCCAAATTATCATATGAATATGAAAATGTCAATAACCCACTACCAATATTTAATATACCAAATTATCATGTCAATTAATATTCAGTATTCTTCAATATACCAAATTATCATATCAATCAATATTTCATATATAATAAATCAATCCACATTATCAATCAATTATAAACTCAATCAATCCACATTATCATTTCCATAAATTTCATTCCATAAAAATATATATATATATATATATATCAATATCAACAATATATATGTATGTATTAATATTATCATTATAAATTTATAAATAACATTGTTTCTCACTTGTAGTTGAAAAAAATGGCAATGAACGGTGGCACAAGGTGGTGGTGGTCAGCAGTGACAGCGAAGAGGTGTGGTGGAGGTTGGAGGTTGGGAGGTTTGGAGCTCTTAGGGATTGTAAGGGGGAAATATGAAATTGGGAATGAAAAAGGGTTTGGAGATGTTGTGCTAAAATCAGGTAAGGGCTGAGTTTTTCTTTTTTCTTTTTTAAACCTGGCCCAAAACGACGTCGTTTTGAGGTCAGGTCAATTAAAAGATAATTGACTGAGCCTTGGACCAAACGATATTGTTTGGCCAGGCTCGTTTTAAAAATAAATAAAAAAACCTTAGACATACAGGCTGGAACTTTCGTCGAGTGCACACAAGGGGTCGCTCCACAGCTGTCCAAGGAGTTGTTCAACCCATCTTGTCCCAACGTGTGTCCGCCTCTACTTTTGAGCATAATCTTGTTCTTGTAATTATGGTCAAAAGAATTTATATTTTTTCTTGTTCAAAGAATTTATAGGTTAACAATAAAAATGCACGAATGGTAGTAGTGTTCAATACTTCAATTAGACTTTGCTTCTTGTCACCAAGAATATGGTGATGTGTGTGAGTAAATGTTGTTCCTTTTTTATTTATTTATGAAAAGTAAAGGTTGTTCTTTATGGCCATACCCGATTCATTAGGTAGAAGCCCATGAAGACCCTAATCCTTGGGAAAATTTGTCATCCCAAGACGTTTGAAGGACGTTTCTCTCAGCAAAGGGGACCTTATTTCTATTGTACACCTGTGTGTATTGCTAGTTGTAATCAAAGCCCTTCAAGCATTTGGTGAGACTGGTTACTCTAGAAGTTTTTTTTTAAAAAAAAGTATATGCTTTTGAGCATGGTTAGTAAAATACAGAAGAGAAAAAAATATGTATAAAATATGTATGTAAAAATACAAATGAAAAGTTTGGTCATTATATAATATTTTAATATAATTTATTTATAATTTGTAATATGTATTATTTTTATTCAATATTATGTGAAAAATATGTATAATATGTGAATTTTGTCTATATATATATATTTTTTTTTTAAACAATACATATACTAAACGTGAAAAATACATATATACATATATAATACATATATTGTGTAGAAAAAATACATGTATAAAAATATTTACGTATATATAATACGAATATTATACTTGAAAAATGCTAACTAGGCTTTTCAGTATAATCTGATCATCATTGCCATTGGTTTCCCCTGGACACCACAAAGATATATGGGCTAATAATTAATGCACGAAGTGTTTAGATTTTTGCGCAAATATTTTTTGGTAGGTTGAATATCTTTGTCTCGAGCGCCGGCACGCAGATACCCCCATCCGAACCAAACGACAAAGCGCCATGTTTAACTTTAAGTTTTGACTGTTCAAATGCAAAGTGAGAGCCAATACATCACATGAAGGTCGCCAAGTAGGTTGGTAGTACGTCCGGACCTACCAACTTCATCTTGACTAGAGTAATGGGGTTGGGTTTGGCTAGGGGTGGCTTGGGGTGACGACTGTGGCTTGGCCACATGGGTTTTGGTGGTTTCTAGATTATTTTTTATCTGGACGAAGGCTTGAGTTAATGGAGTTGAAAGAAAAGCAGTAAAAAAACCAAAAGAAGAAGAAGAAACACGTGTTGTTTTTTAAGGAAGCCACGTCAGCTGTGGAGGAGGAATGGCTCCTGAATCAGGAGCCAAGCATTGTGGCTTTGAAGTTATCTCCTATTCTTAGCTAGGCAGCCCAAATCTCTAGGCATATGCCCCAAAAAGTAAAAATAAAAAAAATTCCAGTTGTTTGCAGGTTGATTTCAATTCAATATTAAAGGTAAGAGAATCCATAATGGGTTTCTTAAATTACATTCTTAAATAAATTTTAAATATGAATAGTAAAAATACAACTCCAACCACACTCCCTATTCACCTCCTAAAATAGGAAGTCCTTTAGAGCATCTCCGAGGGAGATGTCAAATACCAAACATCAAATTTAAATTTGATGGCTGATGTGGCAATTTGACATTTACATACTTTTACATTCCACCCGATATGTCAAATAAATATTTATTGTAACAGTCAAATCATTTAAGATAAAGAAGAAAAAAAATAAAAAAGGAAAATAAAAAATGAAAGTAATAGTCAATTGTCTTTAAAAAATAATAAAATATTCATTTGACATCTTGCTTTTGAGATGTCAAAAATAACATCTCAACCTCTAGCCTTCATTCCACATCAGCTTTGACATATCGGTTGGAGTGATGTGAGATGTTATTTCTAGCTGTTAAGCATCTATGTGGCACGTTTGACACATCGGTTGGAGATGCTCTTAGGAGCTCCTAAATCTGAGGAGAGAGAAAGAACTCCTAGTGACTCCCTATAATTTAATGTTACTTTATTTAATGAGTATTTCAAACTTTTATTTAATGCTAACTATTTTTTATTTTATTTTTTAAATATAGATGGACCAATCAAAAAAGAGTTATAGCATTTATGACTCTCCAAATTAGGGAGTATTATTGGAGTTGAATTTTTTTAGAGAGCTCCTAAAATAGTTTTCTTATATTCTTAGCCAAATTTTAGCTAAGGAATATAGAGCATTATTGTGGATGCTCTAAGAGAAAAAAAAACTTCATCACATGAATTGGGGCTTTGACCAACTCCAGAGCCAACTCCACGACCACCGTCACGCACAAACAGCACGGGCATATGCAAGTCAGCAACAATCCGACGATCCAGATAACGACGCCGGCGATGGAGAGGACGAGGGAGAGGAGAGCAAAAGGAAGGCCGAGCAGAAAGCCCAGAGGCCTGCAATCACCTTCTGAAGAGCACATTTTCTCTCACTCTCTTTCTTCTTCTTTTTTTCTGGGATTTTGGTTCTTCAGCAGCAACTGCTTGAGAGAGAAGAGAATGGAGAGAGACTTGTTTAGTAATGGGAGACGGCACACGCTGTGTGTTGTATTGTTGGAAGTTTCTTGTGCTTTTCTGGAAATAGTTATAGTTACTTGGACTATGGATACCAGTCCATGACTTTGACTCTATTAAGACAATTTCATTGTCTGGGATAAACATTATTATCACTTGATATTCAGAGAAAAATATTCTTGATCATTTGAGATTAAGAAATTAATTTTTTTTTTATCACGAACTTTTTGAATGAAGTAGAACGATGTAATTAAAATACAACATTACCATTTGTCAAATTGTCATCACCATAAGTAGAAAAGATACAATCTCTACAGGAGCAATATGCAAAAACTTTCCATATATGCACCCATCAGGGAACAAAAAATACACAACAAGGACACAAAAACAACAAAACCAATACAAACAAAGGCCAAGATGGGGTAGAGCAGCACCCATCTATTTATCTACATGGTTAGGGACTCTCTAAAGAGCAAACTGGACAAAGCCAGAGTATATTGCAAGAATAACTAACCATAATTCATTGAAAATAGGTTAGCTGTAATATTCTTGCAGCCCTGGGTATGTGGCTACCGAAAAAGCGGTTTGAGCAGTGCAATTCTGTACTCTGTCTGATAAAAAGCATTCTCCTCCCGCCAGAAATACATGACATCGCCAGCAGCAATGCCTCTCTCCTTCACAAATACTTTCCAGTGTTTTGCCTGGAAAACTGGTTTTTTTTCCCTCCCTTCTCTACCAGATAAATAGAACACATAGACCTTACCCGTTTCGTCTAAGACTCTCAGTGGGAGATCGTGTGCTGGATCTATTTGGGGCAGGAATTCAAGCATTCCTCTTGTCACTGTAAGTCTTTGATTGACGTCAGACGGCGTCAACTCTTTTTCAAATCGATTCATTTTTTTCTGGGGCCTCTACAAAGTTCGAACACAAAACTAGAGCTGTCGAGATCCGTACGGACGTAGCTAGCTGCTTATGTTAAGATGAAGGTGAGATGCAGCATATATAGAGAGACATCACTCTTCGTTTTGTGGTACAGGGCAGAGCTAGAATTGTAAAATTAAGGGGGTTGAAGTAGAAAATACGAGTAGATAAAATATTTAAGTATTCAATCAAAGAAGAAAAGAAAAAAGGTTTCCTCTGAGACCTGAGTTGTTTGGATGGAGAAAGTGAAGAGAGAGAAGATGAGATTTTCTTAATTTGTTTGGTTCAATTTTCTTTAATGTTATTAATTATTGAAATGTGACAATTTTTTGTTGGCCGGTTTTGCAGAGGCGAAAAAATGTACGCTTTCTTCTTTAATTTTTTTCTTCATCTTTTTGTCAAACCCTAGAATAGATGGGATATGTTAGTTGAGTTTTTTTCCTTAAGTTCTTAAAAGTCATTTTACAAATGGGTAAATTATTTTTAAAAATTTAAAGATAAGGTTGGTGGGGAAATAGAATAAGGGGTGGAAATAATAACACTCTCTTATTATTATTATTATTATTATGAGAAATGTAGCATTAATAAGATCTTTAAAATGAGCCTAATATGGAACATATATTATTTACTAGTAAATTATGTAGCAACACTAAAATAATTATAACCATGTAATGATTAGAAGTGCACGTACGTCCATGCAATCATGTGTTTTTCTTATAATGAAGACCTTTTAAAAAAAACTTTTTTTATTAAAAAATATAATAATATACTATATTCACACGCTACAAATTTCGTATTAATGATGACCTTTTTATCGCTGCATGACGAGGAGTCACACTAGCACTAAATTATACTACAATAATTTGACCGCATATATCTGATTCCAAAGCACAGTCCCAATAGGGACTATTATTTTTTGTAAGCACGCACGCAAACCGTAATTCAAGATAAACCTAAGGTATACAAACCATTCAAACAGGTGGCGACTGACATGAAAACAAAGCACGCTATTGTACTAAGCTGAATAAAATAATATTTAAAACAAAAGAATATAAAATTTATCATTAGTACAGTAAAACTTGTAACTCTAACTTAGAATAAGGGATGGAAATAGTAACACTCTCTTATTATTATGAGAAATGTAGCATTAATAAGATCTTTAAAATGAGCCTAATATGGAACATATATTATTTACTAGTTAATTATGTAGCAACACTAAAATAATTATAATTAATCATGTAATGATTGGAAGCTTCTTTTACACACATGCATGCAATCACGTGTTTTTCTTATAATGAAGACCTTTAAAAAAAAAATTTCTTATTAAAAAATATAATAATATACTAAATTCACACGCTACAAATTCCCTATTAATAATGATGACCTTTTTATCGCTGCATGACGAGGGGTCACACTAGCACTAAATTATACTACAATAATGGGACCGCGCATATCTGATTCCAAAGCACAGTCCCAATTGGGACTATTATTTTTTGTAAGCACGCAAACCGTAATTAAAGATAAACCTAAGGTATACAAACATTCAAAAACTTGTAATAACTTCGTTAACTGTCTAAAGAAATGATATTTTTTTTTAAAATTACATTGAAAACAATACATGCTTAGCTATTTAGTACAGTAAAACTTGTAACTCTAACTTAGAAGCTAGCACTTGTCTTTGTATTTTAAGCCTCTATGTCAATCTGTCAAGAGGAGAGAGAGAGAGAGAGAGAGAGAGAGAGAGAGAGAGAGAGTTGAGCCTTGAAGGCAATAAAGCAAAGGCTGACCCCAGTCAATAAAGCATATGAGGTAGTCCTCACTACAAAGAAAATGGATATGTAAAAAAACCATATGCATGCACAAACTGGTAAACAAAGAAAACGTAGGTCCGACAAGCCTACAGCAAACGAGTTTTGACTTCAGCGCTAATGATCCCAAAGGCCAATATAAATAATGTGAAACATTAAAAGTAGAAATAGTGGATATAGCAGAATAAAAAGAAACGATATTTGATCAATTAAAAATAATATGAGCTCACAAATCCATTTGGTTGTCTCCTTCCCGCGCAAGAAAAAATGCCATTTGATCGTATTTCAAACTCAGGTTTAAAATAATACAGAGAGAAGAACGTTGTAGCTGACAGATTGACTGCTTGGAGCCACGACATTGATCTGGGGTGCTGGTTTCTTGAGGAAAATCAGACTTGGCTTGGGCCTCTGTTGTTGGATGACTCAATAGGGGTTACAAAGACCCGTATTATTAATTCTGTTTAGTTGTTTTTGTCCTTTTCTGGGGTTTTACCCCCCGTTTCACCAACGAAAAAAAAACTCAGGTTTAAAAGCAAAATAGAAAGGTTCCTATTTCAAACATTCTTTGGTGAATCCCAAGACAAATTTCGCAATTTATGCTTTGTTTAATGGAAAATGCTAGGCTTATCACATTTTTTCATACCACATCTCTAATAGAGGTGGGCCCGATTGTATAGGTGGGCCCGATTGTATTGGTGGGCAGGCCCCATCGTATTGGTGGGCTCCACCTCTATTAGAGATGTGGTATGAAAAATGTGGTATGCCTAGCATTACCCTTGTTTAATTATTATGCTTTCTTTAAATATACGCCATTAATAGAAAGCGTAATCAATTAACATACAGAATCATTAGATGTATGGGAATATAAAAATAAAATATTAATAAAATAAAAAGTTATTTACACTAACAGCTCCTTGAGTTTTTTTTGTGTTTTCACTAAACCCCTAATGTCCTAGAAATTACACAAACACCCCCTCAAATGTCAAAATGATTTCACATAACTTCAAAATCCAAAAACAAAAACCCTAAAATTAAATGTAACAATACTTATGGATATACTATATTACAAATAAAAATAAAACGGCTCTTCGATATCTTCCATTTTTTAGGATGGATATCATGAACTCGTATGTCTTGAGTTTTTGGTTGTCAAAAACTCTGATTGGGGTATCGCGATCAGGATCTAGCGGAGGCCGTATTTCAAGCATGGCGGTGGTCACCACCACAAGTCTTTCCAGATTGCTTGCGTTCAACACTTTCTCAAACCTACCATTCTCCATATCTACTATCTTTGTGTGTGTGTGTATATCTATCTGCTTCATAATCTGCCTATACATAGGCCAGGAACTGCACTTCGCACTTTGTTGCCACCCAAATCCAAGTGATGATTTGCAAATCTCTATCCGAGTCACTGGTGTCTTTTATAATCCAAAGTGGGCTGCATCGGGTTTTTGCACTTTGTTTTTAATTTTATAGTAAATTTGGCTTTTCCCCTTCAAACTAATATTTTCTTACCTACGAGCTACAACCCATCGTTTTATTTTTCTATAAATAAAACCCGATGGTTGTCCTCGCTGCAATTCGAGCTCAGAGGTTTTCGAATTGGTGGTGAAGTCTTAGTCTCACTTGAATTTCATTGATAAGGTTATGAATTTAGCCAAAGTTGATGGATTTATGGCTGGTGTGCTTCATATAATACAATTTTTATGCAATATTTAGCATCAATTGTCTGCTACTGAAGAGGCACAAAATGGCTTGTTCAATATAGGTCCCTACAATTTTTATTTCCTAGACATATACCCATCATTCTATAAATCTATGTGTAAAACCCAATTTCAAATTTAAATGACCAATGGGATATAAGAGGTCATAGTATTCCTATGTTTTTACATCCTTGCCATCAGACTTCATATTTTATTTATAATTTATTCCAAGCATTTCATTAATTGTCATAATTGTAATTAAAACCCCTTAATAATAGCATATCAATCACCCCATTTCTTTTGGTTGTCATTCCCTCTAAAATATCGCCCCCTAAAATTGCAAATAAAAAAAATGTAAATTACATCAAAAAATGTACATATGAAAAATATAAATATAAATATATACATATAAAAATATAGGTATATTATTTACTATACAAATTAACAAAAATAGGCCAGTTACTTTGTAATTGAAATTTCCGTACATTTTTCATAAATTAAAAATAGGTACACAATAATTTATAGAAAATAGGTACGTTGTATAATTGAAATTTATGCACATTGTTTTATAAATTAAAAATAGGCACATTATTTAGAAGAAAAAAAATAAGTTCATTATACTAGGTAACTTGTTTTACTAGGTATACATTATTAGAGGAAAAAAAAAAATAGGTACATTATTTAGAGAAAAAAATAGATACAAAATTTAGCGAAAAAATAGGTTCATTATACTAGGTAAATTGTTTTACTAGATACATTATTAGAGGAAAAAAAAAATGTACATTATTTGTAGAGAAAAAATAGCTTCATTTTAAAAAAAAATTGTTTTCATAACAATAAAAAGATTATCAAATTATTTTTCATAACACAAGTACTAAGTGCTTTATTTAGAGAAAAATAAATAGGTACATTATTTAGAGAAAAAATAGGTTCATTAAAAAAATGTTTTCAAAAAATAGATTATCAAATTATTTTTCAACATAATTAGAATGTACACTATTATTCATAAAACTATAATAAAAAAGAATACTAGTCGTATAATTCATAAAGGAAAACAACATTAGTTCTTAAATTTAATATTGAATTTAAATTACTAATATGTAAAAGGAAAATAACATTAATTCAAAAAATAAATTACTAGCCATAAAATAGATTACTAATACTTTAATGTGGAATTTAATATTTAATTTCAAATAAATTTCTAAATTAATTCCTACATCCATTACAACTATTTGGAGATCTTTCCAAATTCAACTTGTGTCATTAGTTACACCCTCCTATAACACATTAACTTATAAATAGGGGTAGTTTTGGAATCCGAAAAATACCATAAATTAGATCTTAAGTTATATTAGGTAACTTACTTAGTTGGATCCTAGTCATTGGGTATTATTTGAAAAAATTGGATATTTTAAATAGAAAACTAATGGAAAGAGTTGTAGGTGATTTAAAATGAATTTTATGGGTCTAAACTCAATTTACTAATATAAAGGGGCTCTATCTCGATCTCTCTTTCTCTCTCCTCTCTCTCAACCTGCTGAGCAGATTTTCAAGTTTTCTCATTCAATGGTGTAGATCTGTCCTTATTATTTTGTCTAAATATAACTGTCAATATCTATTGGCGCAGGTCCACTGTAGAGGTTTAAAAGCAAAATAGAAAAGTTCCTATTGCAAACATTACTTTAACAGGGCACGCAAAAAGTTAAAATTCTTTGTCATCAATAATAATTAATATATTTTTTTGAAGAACTTTGTTCAATTTCTCCTAAAGGGCATAAATGTTTGCCAGATACGGTCCAAGTTTCTGACTGGGAATCCCAGGAACATGGCGGTGGCGTTCAACACTTTCTCAAGACGGCCATTCTCTCTCTCTCTCTCTCTCTCTCTCTCTCTCTCTCTGTGTTTTCCAAAGTGGGGTGGGGTCACCTTTTCCAAATTCCAGTCTTAGTTTGAAAACTTACTAGTCAGTCTTATTTGTTGGAGCTTGTGGAGGCGCAGATGTGCCTTTGTCTTTGATGGCAAAAGTGTGTGTCCAAAACAATCACTTGACTGGGTTAGGACTTCTGCTCTTGAGTTGATGACGGTTGTCAGTTCTAATGGTCTTGGTGTGGAGGAGCCAATCCCCCAGGTGGAAGCCTCTGTTCAGCGTTGGTTCCCTCCCCCTATTTCTACTCTAAAGCTAAATGTGGATGCAGCTTGGGATAAAGGGTCCTTAATTGCTGGCTTGGGTGCTGTGATCCGGGATACCACAGGCAGTTTCGTGAGGGGCGCTGGAATGGTAAGATTGGCCTCTTCTCCCATCGAAGCGGAAGCCCATGCAGCCTTTTATGGCCTGGTGATCGCTTCGGATTTGGGCAGTATCCATCTTGAGTGTGAATCTGATTCCAAGGAGCTGATTCAAAGCGTCAAGGGGAGCATTCAAAAAGGTAGATGGACAATTTACCCAATCCTTGCAGCAATAAAGGAAAAATGCAGGCAGTTCGAGTCTTGCTCTTGGAAGTGGATTCCAAGGAGAGCAAACAAAGCAGCGGATGCTGCAGCGAGTGAAGCAAAGCGGAGAATGTGCGATGAGGTCTGGATCTCTAGACCCCCATCCTCCCTGGTGTTCGTTTTACAAAGTGATGGCCTTCCATGTCCTCCACAAAGTTAAGGTCTTTGCCCAGCTAGGAGCTGACGCTCGACTTCTGGGTTGGCGTCTTTGTTTTCTTCCTAGCTGGCTTAGTGACTCTGTTTTGCAGTTTTGGCCTGACTGGTGATGTTGGCCTCTGTTTTACCTTGTTTTTCCCTGGGCTTGTTTGCTCTTTAGCTTTAGTTGTTGCCAGTTTCTTTTGTTGTGTTGTTTCTTGGGTGTTTCGGGCGTGGCCCTTTCTTTCCCTTTCGTAATGAAAGTGTGTTTGACCAAAAAAAAAAGTTTGAAAACTTACTAAAAATCACTTCCTTAATCATGCGTTTTGTCAGTGAAGCTGGCAGAGGATATATTTTGCTGTGGTTTTGTTTTGTGATCCGATCCTTTGCTGGTTCTGCTTTGTATTGTAATGCTTAATTGTGTGTATATTATCACCTAATTGCCAATAAAGCAATAAAAGGCTGACAAGGTAGTCCTCTGGATATGCAAAAGAAACGAGTCAGACAAGCCTAAAATAAAATTCAACATCAAATGCGTTCAGCGCAGGGCTTTGACTGGCACACACAAACATGGTAGACAAGCAAGCAGTCAGACAAGCCTACTTGGGCTTTGACTGGCAATCCTTGATTCTGTACATGTAATGTAAGTATTCCTTTTGTTGTGTGGTGTGATCCGATCCTTTGCTGGTTCTGCTTGGTATTGTACTGCTTAATTGGTGCATGTGTGATCAGAGAAAGAGATTTAGTGTACGTATTATCTCACAGCTTATTCTTCTACTGGGTTTTGCCTTGCCTCCTTTAGATTTTGATGTGATGATATATCCCAAAGTTGCCTAAATTCAATGTATCTGCACCCTTTCTTCTTGATAACTTTTCATTCACCTCACAATCTATTTTTGAAGAAAATAAGATTGAGAGAGAAAATTCACATTTCACTGTTTTATATTAATTTATGAACAGAGTTTATATATTTATACAAGGCCTTGGATTTCTCTAGAATAAGTTTGTTACAAAAAAATATGGATAAGAATGTAATCTGGAAATTCCTCTAGCGTTGTCAGTGATCTGGCAAGAATAAGTTCAAAATATTCATTTTCCATCAGTACACTCAGACAATTAGAAGCTAAATTCATGATGACCAAATTAACCTTAGAAGTATGGACTCCACTAATGTATTAGAGATGGCCAATAATGTCGTCAGATGTGTACAAATAGCAGTATGGAGAGGAAAAGAGAGAGGAGCTAAGGAAGATTGAAGATAGAAAGGCATGGTTATAAAAATAAAATAAAAAACTTAAAGTGAATAATCAATAAAATATTGATTAATTAACCAACCAAAATCATACAATCTTTTCTTCAGGACAAAGTTATCTCGTTACAATGACAAGACTGATTGGAATGATTAGGAAAGGAATTAATCCATCAAATTATGCCCTAATGCAAATGCGCTTTTAATTTAATTGACAAAATCTCAATTTAATGTCACATTTCTCTTCTCATTCTCATTCAGGTTGTGCTTTTTTCTTTTTCTTTTTTCAAAAGATGGAAACCAATGTTTACATCAGCAGCCAATAAATAAAACAATGCATCGAAGAATTAAGAAGATATATATACTCCTTTTTCTTTTAAATAAGATCAAAGATTTAAAAAAAATTAAAATAAAAGAAGGAAAGAGTGTGCACCCGATGGTATTACATCTGTTTTGTGATGCACCAACTTGATCTTGTTGTATTATTAGTTATTACTGATATTAAACGAAAGTTTTATGCATTGATATTAAATGTACAAGTATACATATTTGGCGTTCTAATCTTCTTACTAAGTTTTATTTAATTTTGATCTTCCTTAACACTTAATTTTTTAATTTTTTTAATTTGTGCTCTTTGACCAAAAGAGTTGGACTGGACATGTTTAATGGATCTCAAGTAGGGGTGGACAATCAAACCGACAAACTGGAAATCAAAGCCGAACCGCACTGAATCGGACCGATTTGGATCGATTTTGGATCCGATTCCATATCTTCAAAAATCGGACTGGGTTGAATCGAACCGAACCGAACCAGTCAAATTGAAAAATATATAATTTCAATATATATTTATTTTTAATGCTATATTTTTAATTTCACAAAAAAAACTAATATTTATCCAAGTTCAATTTTAAAATATCTCTCTTTTCTAACTTTAATACTTATTTTTATATGAAATTGAATAATTTGTTAATTTTCAAGTAAAAATAATAATATTTCAGTTGAGAATTGTATTATAATCCGGTTCAAAATCGGATCAGACCAAAATCAAACCGAAACTGGACAGTTTTTGAATTTTTTTTTAATTAAAACCGAACTAAATCAAACCGAATGAATAGTATCGAATTGGTTTTAATTTGAGGCAAAAATCGATCCAATCCGAACTGTACCCACCCCTAATCTCAACTTTACTTTTTTGTTGTGGGGGACATTGAGAACCTGACAATTTGGTTATTTAATCATATTCTCAGACCATAACCATATTTAGACTTTAATGATTAAATAAGATTAATTTAAGAGAGAGAGAGAGAGAGAGAGAGAGAGAGACAGAGAGAGAGGAGATACTGAGTCGTCGTTCTGGGTACATGTGGGGCCCTTTGTTTCTTCCGTACATGACCAATAACGTTGTTTCACTTTGATAGAGTTTTTTGACTCTTATAAGTGTTGTGGTGCATTGTTTTTCATATCTAGCTACAAATCTCTCTCTCTCTCTCTCTCTTCTTGGATTTGAGTGCATCAAAGTGAAACTGAAACTTATATCAAGTTCTAACCAAAAAGCTTGCAACTTTGATTGTTATATGCCCTGCTCTCTCTGCTAGGTTGCAGGTTATATAGGTGCCAAGAATATTGGCCACCACCAGGGAAAAAACTTACATGGACTAGATGCCAAATGCAGGAAATTAGAAAGATTTTGTCAGACCAGAGGTTTGTCCTTTCGGTTTGGTAATGATGACCTTTAGTCATTTGCCTCTTCTCTTGAAAATGCTCGCCACGTGAAAAAAAAAGTTAATCAATTAAAAATATATAATCAGCAGTTGCATGGGAATATAAAAACAAAAGATTGAAAATAATAATATAAAACCCTAAACCCCATTACCCTCATCCCATCACTCGGCAGTCATCGCCACTTCTCTCTCTCACCGATCCAAATGCCCCTCCCTGAACCACATCATCATATCACACCCCCTCCCTTACCCACAAACCCAAAATCCTACTCACCTTCATTTCTTGGCACCCAAAGTTGCCCAAATTCAACGTCTGCACCGTATCTTCCTACCCAGCTTCTTCAAAATTACAGACCATCTCCTTCCGCCAGATGAGTTGAACTTGGGCTTCCAGAGTTGATGATAAATTGAAATCATTCTGTTTACACCATAATCAACCGAGCATATCTAGCCTCAAAACGACTACTGTTCTCTCACGCCGAAGGAAGACACTCTTCCACAACGACGTGCGCAAAGTCCCACATCGGAAATCTACACAAACCTCCCACTCTCACCTCCCTATAAATAGAGACTTCTCTCAACTTAGAAGGGACTCCTCTCTCCATGTATAAATGTATTGATACGCTGTTATAATGAGAATATACTTCTCCGTGGACGTAGCCCATTCATTAAGGGTGAACCACGTACATCTTGTCTTCTTTACATTTATCACTTGCCTAAGTCTTTACATACATGCTTAAGGTCCTCACCTTCATCCATCATCCATCACAAATAATCACTAAGTTGGACTCATTCTTGGCCTAGCCATTTTGAGCATCAACAGTTTGGCGCCGTCTGTGGGAATCGATACTTGAATCCCATTTTTCTCTACCAGCCCAGCTGGCTCCTTCACCCATCCGGGCCCGTCGCCTCTTCTCCACTCCACACTCAGCTATGCCTACTGAGGATAGTCATGGTACTCAGCACCATACCCCCCGTGGGGAGACCTCCCGAAGGAACCCTTCATCAGATGCCAACGTTCAGGCAGAGCTAGAGCTTCTCCGTGCTAGTATCACCAAGATGTCTGAAAGGT
Organism: Prunus salicina; assembly: GCA_020226455.1. Taxonomy (NCBI): domain Eukaryota; kingdom Viridiplantae; phylum Streptophyta; class Magnoliopsida; order Rosales; family Rosaceae; genus Prunus; species Prunus salicina. The sequence continues at coordinate 9,989,850 of CM035347.1, forward strand.
ACGACCACCTCCATGCCAAGAACGTTGAGCTCGAGCACGACTACCGCACCCTGAAGCGTAACTGGGAAAAGAACCAAGCCCAGGACTCCCAACGCAGCCTTACCAGGGAACATGAGCATACCAAGCCACACCAGCCGGAGCACTCCCACCATAGTCCCTCAATCCAGCCTAGAACCAGCAAGGGTAAAGGTCCCCTCCATCCGGAGACAACCAAGTCACGACCCCTCCGCATCTCCCCACCAAGGGACCGGCCTCATGAACCAACAAAGGTCTACAGGGATTGCAGGGATCGTATCTTGGACCGTCAGGGGAAACCCATTCATATTTCCGTTGATCTCCAAAACCCAAAGGTGACGCACCTAGGCCCCCCAGAGAAGCCTACCCAGCTACCCCCTGGGGAAGGTCTAGGGGACTCAGAGAATTGGGGGCAGGATTACTTGGAAGACTACGAGTCTTATCACACCAAGGCAGTCGAAGAACTTTATCCAGCACATGGCCACCCACACACCAGGCCTCCAGCACACGAGACTCTCCCTCATGCCGACCCGGCCATGAGGCTTCTCTTTGAGAAGGTTCGACGCCTGGAGAGCGAGCAGCAGCGCGCCCATCAACCCCTTTGGGCGAAGCCACGACCTGGGCCCTTTACGGAACGCATCCTTAACTACCACCAAGAGAAGGAACTTCGCTCTGATCTTATCACTTTCCTCCGTCTTAACTCTGAGGTCTTCGCTTGGTCATACAATGACATGCCTGGCATCTCACCAGACATCATCTCCCATCGGCTAAGCATTAGCCTTGCCGTCCGACCCGTTCGGCAGAAGCGTCGGGCTTATGACCCAGAGCGATATGAGGCCATGAGGGCAGAGGTGGATAAGTTGAGCACCATTGGATTTATCAAAGAGGTGGATTATCCCACCTGGCTGGCCAATGTGGTGATGGTTCGGAAGGGCACCAAAGGCTGGCGCATGTGTGTCGACTACACCAACCTCAATCGGGCCTGCCCGAAGGATAGCTTCCCCCTACCCCGCATCGACCAACTCGTTGACGCCACAGCTGGCCACGCTCTCCTCAGTTTCATGGATGCCTACTCAGGCTACAACCAGATCTTTATGCACCCTGAGGACCAAGCCCATACATCCTTCATCACGGACCGTGGCCTCTATTGCTACAAGGTCATGCCCTTCGGCCTCAAGAATGCCGGGGCCACGTATCAGCGTCTGGTGAACCACATCTTCGCTCCATTGATTGGCAACACCATGGAGGTATATGTTGATGATATGCTAGTCAAGAGTCGCACTACTGACCAACACATCCCCAACCTCTCCGCCATGTTCACCATTCTGAAGCGGTATAGAATGAGGCTCAACCCCACCAAATGTGCATTTGGGGTGGCTTCAGGCAAATTCCTTGGCTTCATGATCAGCCAAAGAGGTATTGAAGCCAATCCCGAGAAGATCAAGGTCATATTGGACATGGCGATACCCAAGACAATCAAGGACATCCAGAGCCTTACTGGGCGTGTCGCAGCCCTGACCAGATTCATCTCCAAGGCCACTGACCGCTGTGCCCCTTTCTTCAAGGCCCTTAAGGGTAGCAAGCGGAGCATTACCTGGACCGCCGAGTGCGACAAGGCTTTCAGCGAGCTCAAGGAGTATATGAGCCGAGCCCCCTTATTGTCCACACCTGAGCCCGGAGACACCCTCATGATTTATCTCTCCATCTCAGCTACAGCGGTTAGTTCCGTACTCATCCAGACAAAGGAGGGTGTTGAGCACCCAGTGCATTACGTCAGCAAAGCATTACAAGATGCCGAGGCTCGATACCCGGACATCGAGAAATTGGCATTCGCCCTGGTGGTTTCGGCTAGGCGTCTCAGACCATACTTTCAAGCTCACACCATCCATGTCTTAACCAACCACCCGCTCCGACAAGTGTTGCAGAAACCGGAGACTTCTGGGAGGTTAGTTAAGTGGGCCATCGAACTTGGTGAGTTTGATATCCACTACAAACCCCGCCCAGCCACAAAGGGCCAAGCCGTGGCTGACTTCATATCTGAATTCACCGAACCCTCTACTGTGGCCAGTTCACAGACTACGATCGAGCCTACTCCTACATCAAGCCAGATCCACGTCGCCGGCAACGGCACTCTAGACTTGACTCAGCCCTTGTGGACCTTGTATGTAGATGGCTCTTCCAATGCCCAGGGATGTGGAGCTGGCCTTGTTCTCATCTCCCCAGATAAGTTTGTCCTTGAGTACGCACTTCGCTTCAAATTCCATGCCTCCAACAATGAGGCCGAATACGAAGCACTTTTGGCTGGCCTTCGGTTAGCCAAGGAGATGGGCGCCAGGCAAATTCAAATATTCAGCGACTCACAGCTCGTTGTTCACCAAGTGAACCAAGACTTCACCGCCAAGGACGCCTCCATGACAGCCTACCTTCAACATACCCGCCATTTGCTTACAACTTTCAATGCTTATCTCATAAGCCAGGTGCCACGCTCTGAGAATAGTCACGCCGATGCTCTGGCTAGATTAGCCTCGGCCATAGAGCAGGGCATCGGCCGGAATATCCACATGGAAATCTTGGATCAGCCCAGCACACGGGCACCACTCATCTGCGCCATCGATCACAGCCCCACATGGATGGATCCCATCCTTCAGTTCTTGCAGAACCAGACACTACCTGCTGACCCTGCTGAAGCGCGGCGTGTCCGCTATCGCTCTGCCCGATACCTAATCCTTAATGGCGCCCTATACAAGCGTGGCTTCAGTCTCCCCTACCTTCGGTGCCTGACCCCAGAGGAAGGTAATTATGTCCTCAAAGAAATCCATGAAGGCATCTGCGGTAGTCACTTAGGCGCTCGGTCACTAGCGCATAAGGCCATTAGGCAAGGATACTTCTGGCCCTCACTTCACACTGACGCCCAGGCCTTCACCCAGAAATGCGATAAGTGTCAACGATTTGCCAACATCCCTCAACTCCCAGCTGAACCATTGACAGCCATGGTCAGTCCCTGGCCATTCGCGCAATGGGGACTTGACCTCATTGGTCCTATGCCTGAGGGCAAAGGCCAGGTCAAGTATGCAGTCGTAGCTGTCGACTACTTCACTAAGTGGGCTGAAGCTGAGGCCTTAGCCACAATCACTGCAGCTCGCATTGAGACGTTTGTCTGGCAAAATATCGTATGTCGCTTCGGCATCCCCAACACCATCGTCACAGATAACGGACGGCAATTTGACAGTGCAAAGTTCAAGCAATTTTGTTCCAACCTCAAGATAAAGCTTTGCTTCGCCTCCCCGGCCCATCCTCAATCCAATGGCCAGGTCGAAGCCGTGAACAAGATTATCAAGAGGACCTTGAAGACTAAGCTTGACAAAGCCAAGGGTTGCTGGCCAGAGCTACTCCCAGAAGTACTCTGGTCCTATCGCACCACCTTCCGTACCTCCACAGGGGAAACACCGTTTTCCCTTTCCTTTGGTACTGAAGCCGTGGCACCAGTGGAAATTGGCCAGCCCACATACCGAACCTCCACTTATGAGGCCGAAGCCAATGACGAGCAGTTAGCCCTAAACCTCGACTTCATTGATGAGCTCCGTGACCAGTCCAACATGCGCAACGTCGCGTACAAACAGCGCATCGCTAAGTACTATGACTCCCGGGTCAAACCCCGTGCCTTCAAGGTTGGGGACTGGGTCATGCGCAAGGTTTCCTTGGCTACCAAGAATCCTACTGAAGGTACCTTGGGCCCAACATGGGAAGGTCCTTATGAGGTTACCAGAATCTCTCGCCCCGGCGCTTATCAACTTCGTGATTCCAAGGGCAAGATCTTGCCTCATTCCTGGAATGCCGATCGTCTCAAGTACTACTACAAGTAAGCATGTCTAGACCCTAAGACATTATGTTTTTATGTTTTCTTAAATTTTGGTCTCGAGCCTTGACTCAACCAACTCTTGTACCTTTTGCCTTTCGGCACATATTCAATAAAATGCCCGACTCTGGCTCATTCTCATCAATCACATGGTTAACACAATTGATATCAAATGACAACAAGTCTAATATCATATCAAGTGTTTTACATAAATAACGAGAATACATAAAGAAGGTCAAGCCTTCAGGACATGCGAGCTTTGTGTTGCCTCCGGCACCATCGTGCCTAGCCACATTGCCTTGCCACATGCAAGCTTGGTATCACATTCGGCACCCTCGTGCCCAGCCACTTCACTCTGCAACATGCATCTTTGCGCCTTCGGCACCCTCATGCCAAGTTCACTCCCTCCAGTGTCCTTCTTACTTGGGGACTTGGGGGACTATGGGTATTGCACTATACAGCTTGGAAGATAAACTATGGTATTGCTGGCACTGCACGGGTCATCCTTCAAACATAGCATTTCTCAAAATGCTATCGATGGCTGAGCTCACCCATGGCTCTTCTTCTGACTCGCTTTCCGAAGGGTCTGAAACAGAAGAATCATATAGGGCTTCATCTATCATCAACTCATCCATCTGCTCCACGAAATCTCGGAGCCTTGTGGTCATATACACTAATTGGAAGTGAAACTCATCAAGCACATTCAAGTAAATATCAAACTCAGCTCGGATGTTACCTGTACAATACATGTGACTGCTCAACACAACAGTCCTGGCCACAAAATTCCTATCCAGCAGATATACCCTCCAGGTATCTAGACAATGTGCCAGCGCCGCAAGCTGCATCTCTTCTAAGCCACAATCCAGATCCCAATTTGGAACCATGTCTTCAATTTTCCCTATCACCCTACCTCTATGAAGCAGAAAGGCATCTATGGTAACTTCTGAGGGATCCATGGCAAACACAACCACGAGCACCTCAATCACCTCAAACACCCGTTGCATAACGGTGTCCTCTCCCAAAGGATCTTCTGGTGGGATAGCTGGCAGTGAGTTCAACAGAACCATTGGGCTAGGCACCTTCACCATGCTCAATTCGGACTCCTCCTCCTTGAGCCTTCCACCAACGGCCTCCTGGAGTTTCGTCATTGACAAGATCTACAATAAGCAACAATTTGAAGAAAGGCTTGGGAGATAGCCTCCTGGAGTTTCCCTTTGACTGGGATCTACAAAGAGCCGAAGAGAAATGAGAAATAGCCAAAGAGAAGTGAATAGGAAGACAGGGCCGAAGAGGAAGATAGAGATGCAGGAATGTGGGTGCGGCGCTAGGTTTAGAATTTGGAGAGACTGATCTAATAACGCCTCTTTATATAGAGCTATACATACAGGCCTAGCTCTCGTGCCTTAGCTCTAACCTCAACAGGCCCAGCTCCAATTCTCGCTCATCCAGCCCTACCTAGGCTCATCGGAGGCCTAGATCCTCTTGCCGAAATACCTGGACCCAAGACCCAAGGTCCTTGCTCAGACAGCTTACACGAACCCAGCTTCAAAATGCCCAAGACACCCCGGGCTAGCATCCGAATGTGATCAAGGCACCCAGCTCAAAAAGCCCACGAAACTTCAAAGAGATAAGTGAGCCATACCACATCTCTTTTGAATATATTTTATTTGGAATGTTGCATGTCAAGTTTCATTAAAATATTAGTGTCAAATAGTAGTATGGGCCATGTGTGGTAGATGACGTTGGGCAACATCGCCTAAGCCTTGAAGGGCTATACATGCACCACCATGCAGTTTGCCACAGTGGTCCAGCTCCTTCCAAAAATAAAATACCCAAGTGACCACTTTGTGAAGTCAACTACCAAATGCCAAGCACCTAGGCCCAAACCCACTCTTGCCGAAACCCAAAACAGACACTTAAACAAAAATCGGGCCCAGGCTCATCTCTAAGCCCGAAAACTCACTCTCACCTTACCTAGGCCCACAGGCCGAAACCAAATGGCCCAGCCATAGAGCCCAGCTCCGAAACCCAGCTCCTAAATGGCCACAAAAGACTTAGTCATTATTTAAATAGGCAAGGCCCATAAAACACTTTTTGGGGGCTTATCAAATACTCACCCTTTTACTCCACGGGCCCAACCTCAAATCACCAAGCCTTGCCAAATTGGCCCAACCTCAAGTGGCCCGGCTCCAAGACATTTCTCCAAAGACCCAGCTCAGCCAATCTGCAGAAGATTAACAATAAGAAAGTCAGCTTTTGGTAAATTACAGCTGGCAACCGAAGGCCTAGCTCCTCATGCAAAAATGCCCAACTCCAAGTCACGGCCAGCTCTTGAGACTCAGACCATCCAATCCAAAAATACTTACCTCAGAAATTTGCTCTAGACACCCAAATCTCCAAACAGCCTAGCTCCAAATAACTGGACCGCCAGCACCTAGCTTCCTGAGGACCCAGCTCCTCAAAAATTGGTGCCTCAACTCCAAGCCTTTGTTGCAAAAGCCCCAGCTCCTATTTTCAAACCAAGTCCTAGGTCCCAAAAAAAAAAAAAAAAAAAAAAAAAAAAAAAAAAAAAAAAAAAGCTTGGAAAGAGCTTGCATGGCTTACAATCTTCATGCATGAAACCCATGTGCTCATTATTTAGTCAATAGCAATGAAGTAATATGGAAAGAGCTAGCCTTGCCTAGCTACTTTTCCAAAGGTCCCAGCTATTTTTCCAAAGGACCCAGCTCCTAGCTATTTTTCCAAAGGACCCAGCTCCTAGCTACTTTTCCAAATGTCCCAGCTATTTTTCCAAAGGACCCAGCTTCTAGCTATTTTTTCAAAGGACCCAGCTCCTAGCTACTTTTCCAAAGGTCCTAGCTATTTTTCCAAAGGACCCAGCTCCTAGCTACCTTCAAAGAAAAAAGGGCCAGCTCCTTCCACAAAAAAAAAAAAGGGCCCAGCTCCTTCCACAAAAAAAAAAAGGGCCCAGCTCCTTCCAAAAAAAAAAAAAAAAAAAAGCTTGGAAAGAGCTTGCATGGCTTACAATCTTCATGCATGAAACCCATGTGCTCATTATTTAGTCAATAGCAATGAAGTAATATGGAAAGAGCTAGCCTTGCCTAGCTACTTTTCCAAAGGTCCCAGCTATTTTTCCAAAGGACCCAGCTCCTAGCTATTTTTCCAAAGGACCCAGCTCCTAGCTACTTTTCCAAAGGTCCCAGCTATTTTTCCAAAGGACCCAGCTCCTAGCTATTTTTTCAAAGGACCCAGCTCCTAGCTACTTTTCCAAAGGTCCTAGCTATTTTTCCAAAGGACCCAGCTCCTAGCTACCTTCAAAGAAAAAAGGGCCAGCTCCTTCCACAAAAAAAAAAAAAGGGCCCAGCTCCTTCCAAAAAAAAAAAAAAAGAGCCAGCTCATTCCACAAAAAAGTGCCCAGCTCCTTCCAAAAGAAAGAGCCCAGCTCCTTCTACAAAAAAAAAAAGGGTCTAGCTCCTTACAAAAAAAAAAAAAAAAAAAAACTGGCTTGGCCTCCTTGCCGAACGGCAAGGAGCATGAAAACTTTGGAGGAAGGCTCAAAAATTTATTATTATTATTATTTTTTTTTTCCCCAAAAAAAAAAAAAAAAAAAAAAAAAAAAAAAGGCTTGGCTTCCTTGCCGAACGGCAAGCACCATGAAAGTTTTTTGGGAGGCATGGCTTACAAAAAAAAAAAAAAAAAAAAAAATTGTGGCCACATTTTGCATGGCTTAGGAAGCATTGAAACTAAAGGGTACCAAGGGTGCTAAAGGCCCAACCCTTTTTCCCAAGGCCACCGAAGCATCAAGGCCCCAGCCCCTTGCAGCCCAGACCCGGCTTCCTCACCAAACCCCCAGGTACCCAGATACCAACAATCATTGAGGCCAACACAAGCTCGTACCAAATAATCCTAGAAGCTCACACAGCTACCAGTGATAACGCAACTTCTAGCTTGCCAATTTGGGGGACTAGGAACTGCCCTACGGCTCCCACTGAACCTGGAATGCTCGGTCATGATTACACAAAAACTCACAAGTTCCCAACCCAGAAGTCACTTCTTGACCGCGAACTTGGGGGACTACTGTTTACACCATAATCAACCGAGCATATCTAGCCTCAAAACGACTACTGTTCTCTCACGCCGAAGGAAGACACTCTTCCACAACGACGTGCGCAAAGTCCCACATCGGAAATCTACACAAACCTCCCACTCTCACCTCCCTATAAATAGAGACTTCTCTCAACTTAGAAGGGACTCCTCTCTCCATGTATAAATGTATTGATACGCTGTTATAATGAGAATATACTTCTCCGTGGACGTAGCCCATTCATTAAGGGTGAACCACGTACATCTTGTCTTCTTTACATTTATCACTTGCCTAAGTCTTTACATACATGCTTAAGGTCCTCACCTTCATCCATCATCCATCACAAATAATCACTAAGTTGGACTCATTCTTGGCCTAGCCATTTTGAGCATCAACACATTCAAATGTATTTGTCCAATAAAGAATAAAATTAGAAACAGAAAAAATATATAAAAAAAAGGAAAAACTCTCTTCTTCTTTTTTTCGGAATATTTACACTATTGGGTTACGGATCCCGAATCGGGCACTGCCTCCAACACGAGCTGGCTTCTGTTTGTCTCTACGTCTCTCCTCCTCCCAACAAAAAGTAATCCATCCTCTTTAAAAATTTTTTTTTTCCTGAATTGGAATCCTTCTCTCTCTCTCTCTCTCTCTACGTCTCTCCTCCCCCCAACAAAAAGTATCTCAAGAACTGATTGCAACACTTGATTGAATTAAAGGCTAGGGAAAAGATCTCAATGAGATTGGAAGCTTATTATTATGTGAGAAATGTAGCATTAATAAGATCTCAATGAGATCTTTAAAATGAGCCTAATATCAAACATATTTTAATTAGAACATATATTATTTACTAGTTAATTATGCGGAACATATAATCATGTAATGATTTGAAGCTTCTACACACGTACGAATTGGTATTAAGAGATATGAAGCCATTTTGTTGTCACCAATTAAGCCATTTCGTTATTTTTTGGGTTACTTTTGTTTCGAGGGTTTTAACTAGTACTAATTATTTTGATGTAAGTTTAAATGTAGAAATATTATTATCATGAGAAATATAGCATTAATAAGATCTGAAGGAGATGTTTAAAATGAATATCAGATATGTTTTACAAAATATACTGTTTACTAGTGAATTAATTTGCACACCAAAGTAAATTTAATCATCTCCTTTTTTACAACATATGCTATTTACTTGAGATCTGTTGGGTCAACATATGCTATATCATGTTTCATTTTCAGGATTTGTGTGGCATGCACTAGATGCCAAATGCAGGAAATAGAAATGAAAACTGGTTTTTTGGTCTGGAATTGAAGCATCTTGTCTGATTGGCTTTCTTATTCTATTAGTTATGCTCCGGAATTAAGGAGTCGGTGCAAAAATATGTTGAAAACGAAATATGTTGTCTGATTGCAATTTGGTTGAATTTGATGGATCAGTTTGGCAAGCATCAGTCAAAGACATTTATTTTTCTTTTAAAATTTAATTGAAAACGAAATATATTTTCAATTAAATTTTGACTAGGTGATGTTGACATATTATTATATCCCAAGTATATTTTTCAAGATTATTTCTATGTCTAGAAATAACTTAAAATGTCTTATATAACTAATTTATTTTCTTGTATTTATTTAATTTATGTATATAAAAATTATGGCCCACTCGGATAAACATCAACTCAGCAGTTCCCACCTAGAATACGTTAGGGAGAGACTAAATACTATATACACATGATTTTTTTTAATGCGAATAATATATACGTATACAAAGGGAGAGAGGGAGAGAGGGAGAGAGAGACATATACATATAGACATGTTTCCTGCCCACATTCTCATCTAACTTTGTCCATTCTCATTCAGCCTCCATTTTCACGAGAACATATGGCTATGTTTGAAATAGGAACCTGTAAGTAGTATCATACGCACATCAGTCAAGTAGCGACCTAGTGGCGTTAAAGAGGAGTGAGTGAGAGAGTGTGCATATGCATGTCCAACTATACTTAACAAGCATGCATAATGACCCACTAATGTACACACAAGCCCAGCCCAAAGCCTTATGAAAAATCTGGTATCGTGCTCCATCCTTGTTAGGACTCCAAGACGGTCAAACAAGGAGTCATGGCAGGAACCAACAGAAATCCATGTGTGAAGAACAAATACCCATCAGACAAAGAACTCCATCCATCTCTCTTTTCCTCTGTAAGCTCCATATTGAAAACCCATAAGGAAAGCGGCTGGCGCCTCACCCTCATGGGGAGGTCCAGCTGCGTCAAACCCTTGGAACCACAAAGGGTTCTTTACCCATGCACCTTGGATGGGAGAATTTCACTAAAGAAGACAAAGTGGAAAGAAGCAACAAAAAACGAAGGAAAATGGTAGATGAAATTAGGGTTCTTTGTGGCTATAAAAGAAAGCTTCTGCTACCCAGAAAACCAACCCATTCAAGGCCTGACCAAGCATTGTCAAGCTACTGAAAATTTACTCAAGCCACCCAATCTTCTTCTTTGTTCGTTTTCTTCTTCCCTTAAGGAAGAAATCGTTCTAATTTTCCTCTGCTCACTTCAAACCCTTGTTTTCTGTAAGAAATTCATGCTTCTCTCTCTCTCTCTCTCTCTCTCTCTCTCTCTCTCTCTTCAAATTGCTAAACTTGTGAAAGCTTAGCTCCCATGCCACAAGCTCCTCAAGCTAAGCCATTAATCGATTCATCATGTTTATTTGGCTATTGGTGAAAAGAACCTAAGAGTGTTTTTCTAAAGTTTCATCATATTTTTCAAAAACTCTTTTAGGAGCTTGGTTTCGAACTCAGACACTTGGGGAATTTTGTTTCTTTTTCTTCTTACGGCAACCCAAGCCCATTCGTCAGGCCGCTGGAACAAAAATACCCCTACAATTAGTTATTACTGATATTAGACGAAAGTTTTATGTTCGAATTCTCCTTCTTGACCAATTTGAAAAGAAAAATGCTTCAATGGTCCAAGACTAGAGTGGCTCTCTTAAAAATTTAATGTTTTTTTTTTTTTCGTTCATGTGTAGTTATTGTTTTTGAAGATGAAGATTTGAGTATAATTTTGTAAACCAAAATAGTACCTTAGTATTTTTTTTTTCCATGAGTTTTACCATGGACAAATACATGTTAAAATCAAACAAACAAAGCATGCATCCATCGCCCACAAATATGTACAAAATGAATGTAGTTACACAAAATAAGAACAAGAGATGAAATTGTTTATTTTAAATTTCTAAGATATAATTTAACATAATTAATCTCAACAGATTAAGATTAGTGGACGGATTGCCCGGAAGCAATAAAACATCCTCTTTAAGGCTTTTAATCGAACACTTAGTGGGCACAAGTAAAGGGGCAAATTCATGCATCTCCAATGCATTTTTTGGAGAGGCTGCACCTCCTTGCATCTCTGTGGGTCCACAACTGGCGGCAAATATGTATCATAAGTCTGAGTACATGTGCTTCTAGTTGCTGAATCAGGGATTTAGTCATTGTTTGGGTTGTGCATGATTCTCTCCAGATCAATTCAATATGTTGTTGTGTTTGGTCACTAGAGAAGTTTTATCCATATTATTCGGCACATAGTTGCTTTATACTTTTGTTCGTTTATCAATAATATACTATCACTTAATTTTTTTTAAAAAATACATAGTGGACTATATTTGGAAATAGATAATAATATAGTAATTTATGAGGTTTTGAGGTTGGGTTTGTTTTAAGAAATTCATGGCAATTTTGTAATTTAAAAGAAGTTAAAAATCTTTTTGTTATATTGTAAACGGGCTTTGGGTGTGTTTCTAAAGTCCATTTCATATGAGTTTTTTTTTTTTTTATAAATAATTTGGGCTCCTATATTGGGTATGATAATGAATCTCCCATAAAAGTTTGGATCACTACATGATTAGCCAAAACTACAAAGACTACTTGCTTACCTACTTGTTTTCAAAATTTATCGCTTCACTAAAAAATTCCATATTGATCGAGCTAAGCCCATCACCATCACTTTTATTCTTATTAAAACCTTAGAGCATCTTAATTAGAATATTTGAGAAACTTACCTAAATGAAAGACTAGCAAGCATGTATTTTTACATCTAAATAGTCAGCCCCGTAGCAGAGAGAGAGAGAGAGAGAGAGAGAAGAGAGAGAGAGAGAGAGAGAGAGAGAGAGAGAGAGAGAGAGAGAGAGAGAGAGAGAGAGAGAGAGAGAGAGAGCACCATATTTTACATATTAATCCGCATAAAGAGGGAGCAATATACCACGATCGCTTTTGAAAAAGACGTTCTTTCTTTATGTAAATCACAATTTACAGAAATCTTTCATTATAAATATGAGAAAAATTTATGCATACATATTAAATTATGATTGACATGAAGTTTTTAGGAGGCGAGCATTTTCTCCCTTTTCGTTTCAACTTGAGCAAAAAAAACATCTCTAATGGACCCAAGGGTTCTAAATGTCCAAGCCCAGCTGCTGGGATTGAGCGAAGTCCACAGCTGGTTTCAGCCCATGGAACCGAACGAAAGAGGGGCCTGGAATTGAAAGATCCACAAGAAAAACATATATTTTATTCATAAATAAAACGTCCTACTTTGACTCTCTTGTAATTTTCGTCTTCTCCGTTCTACTTCCCGCCGTGCTTCTGATAAACCTCTAACTTCATCAATTCCGGAAATGCCCCTACTGAAACCTCATATTCACAAGCCATCTTCCTTCCCCTGTGCTCCCTCCGACACCCTGCTCGCAGAAAGAGCAATCACATAACTCAAACGCCATCCCCACAACCTCACTTCTCTCTCTTCCTGTTTTACCCCTGAGGCAGCCTCCTATTTACTCCTCAAGTCCCAATTCGACCAGCCCCTAACCCTAAAGTTCCTCAGCTGGGCTCGGAATCATGGTTTCTTCACCTTCCAATGCAAGTGACTCGCCCTCCACATCCTCACTCCCTTCAAGCTCTACAAGAGCGCCCAACCCCTCGCCGAGGACGTTGCCGTCAACACCATCGACGACAGAGGTAATTTGGTCTTTCAGTGCCTCAGTTACTCCCTGCATATCTGCAATTCGAGCTCGGCGGTTTTTGACTTGGTGGGGAAGTCTTACTCTCTCTTGCATTTAATTGATGAGGCTCTGAATATTGCTAATTTAGCCAAAGTTCATGGATTTATGCCTGGTGTACTGTCATATAATGCAATTTTAGATGCAATAAGTGGGTCAAAATTTTCTGAGGAGGTGTTTTCTGAGATGATTAGCAATGGGGTATCCCCGAGTGTGCATTACTTACAATATTTTGATTAGGGGTTTTAGCGGGGCGGGGAATTTGAAAATGGGGCTGTAGTTTTTTGGTGCAATGGAAAGAAATGGATGTTTGCCGAATGTGATTACTTATAATACGTTGATTGATGCATTGCAAATTGAATAGGATTGATCAGGCATTTGAACTGCTGAGATTGATGGCGTTGAAGGGGTTGGAGTTGATTTCGTATAATGTGGTACTCAATGGGTTGCGTCAAGAAGGGAGGATGAATGAGACAAGTCAGGTTCTCTAGGAGATGAAAAGAAAAGGTTTTGTTCCTGATGAGGTGACTTGTAAATTGTAATACACTTATTAGCGGGTATTGCAAGGAAGGTAATTTTCACCAAGCACCTTGTTCTGCAAGGGGAGATGCGGAGGAATCGCTTGTCTCCCAATGTTTTCAATGTCATTAATGCTGTGTGTAAGGCTAAGAATTTAAATCGAGCAATGGAGTTTTTCGATCAGATGCGTGTTAGAGGACTTCGTCCAAATGAGAGGACGTATACTATGTTGATTGATGATTTCTCCCAACAGGGGTTCTTAAATGAAGCTTATGATGGTCTGAAGGAAATGATTGGGAATGGATTATCACCTTCGAATTTGATTGTGACTTACAATGCACTTATCAATGGATACTGCTTATTGGGGAGGATGGAAGATGCCATTCGAATCCCAGCAAGATATGACAGGGAAAGGGTTTTCCCCTCATGTACTAAGTTATAGTATTATTATAACTAGGTTTTGTCGGCATCAAGAATTGAAGTGCGCATTTCAAATGAAGTTGGAGATGATGGACAAGGGTGTATCACCTGATGCTGTTACCTATTCATCACTCATTCAAGGTGTCTGTCAGCAAAGAAGACTAGGTGAATCTTGTGATCTATTCCAAGAAATGTTGAGTATGGGTGTGCCTCCTGATGAATTTACATACACAACATTGATCAATGCTTACTGTGTGGAAGGGGATTTAAATAAGGCTCTTCATTTGAATGATGAAATGATACAAAAATGATTCCTACCTGATGTTGTTACCTACAGTGTGCTCATTTATGGACTCAACTAACAAGCTCGAACTAGGGAAGCAAAGAGGCTTCTGCTCAACTTGTTCTATGAGGAGTCTGTCCCTGATGATGCCACATATAATACGCTAATAGAGAACTGCACTAATGGTGAATTTAAGAGTGTGGTTGCTCTAGTAAAGGGATAATGTATGAAGGGTTTGATGAAAGAAGCACACCTAGTTTTTGAGACAATGATTGAGAGGAAAGACAAGCCTAACGAGGCAGTTTATGATGTTATTATTCATGGTCATTGTAAGGGTGGAAATGTTATCAAGGCATACAATCTGTACAAGGAAATGTTGCATTCTGGTTTTGTTCCGCATACTGTGGCTGGTTAAAGCACTTTTCACATAGGGGATGAACAATGAATTGAGTCAAGTCATAGGGAACACGCTGAGAAACTTTCAGCTTTCTGATGCTGAACGTCCAAAACTGCTCGTTGACATCAACCATAAAGAAGGAATATGGATGCAGTTTTTAATGTGCTTAGTGATATGGCCAAGGACGGTCTCCTTCCAAATAGTGGAGTAAGAGCTTCTGCAGGGGGATAACTAATGGATTGCAATCTTTTTGGTTGACAGAGTAACTGATGAAGCCGACATATTCACCTTGATTGTGATTATTGCCCGATAAAATACTTCAGTGCTATGGTGGCTTGTACAGATAAGCCTTATTACTCCATGCCCATGTTTTCTTACAATCCAGCCAACCTTTTTATGAAGATTCTTCATTTATCATGCAGTTACTTTCTTACAAGTTCAGGTAATGTGTGTGTGTGTGAATAAGGTATTTTTTCATCATGGAAGAGAAATGGAAATACATTGGCCGTACAGATTGTTGTTTTTGTATACTGTGTACTCATGACTCATTATTGGACTTTTCGGTTTCAGTTAACAGATAATTGCAGTTTAATCTATTCTCTGCTACTTAGTCGTTCTTGAGAAGATAAAATAAGTTTCATACCAAAGCACAAGCAAACAAGGACCTGAAGAAGCATTAGCTCCTAGTGCAAATAATGGTTCTCTCCACTGCCATCTTCGCTTGCCGGTGTTTCTGGAAGTTGACATCTTGTGTTCCCTTAAATGTATCCTGAGAAGCCAAGGATGTGGATTTCAAGCTGCATCTGATTAAATCTTCAGATTTTACAGGTGTATATATGTCTGATGATCTGCTGTATTTTGACAACACAGTTACAAAATTGTAACCTGATATTTTATTGTCGTCTTCATTTGTAAGTTTAATTGGGCAAAATTATTTGTGCAGCTATTGAGTTTGTTTTATGAATAAGGTTTGAAAGCAACATCATGCATAGCATTTGATATGGTACTATATCCCTCCCTGAAAATCGGATCGGCAGCTACATAACATGCCAGTTATGTGATCAATCTCGTGAATGCTAGAATTTCTCGTATCCCAATTTGATTGAAGAGACCTCTGAAGTCTTAACCTATTGACCAAACCAAGTCTAGGATCGCCGCTCAATTGGTTACCTTGCAGAACTTGTGTATCCTCACCGGAACCTCATATCTAGCGCCATACTCCATCAATCCAGCGCCATACAGTCATCTGCCCTCTGTAGCTGTGTTTCACGACCAAGTATTAACATTTACTTAGGACCTAAGGCACCTCACTGAAGGAGAGTAGTTTACTTTGTTTTTAAGCGTATTTTCGGTCGGGATCATATTCTCTTACCAGCATGGTCTTTTGCTTCTTCTCTCAATTAATAATAGGTTTATGATCTCAATCACATTTACAATACAAGCAAACCACTTTAACATGGTTGAGGACAGATACAGAATACTTGTAATATACTGACCTCTGCCTTAAGGTAGTTGACAGAGGAAGGTAAATATAAGGACAATTGTAAATGTAATGACTCTTGAGATTTGTTTGGTAATAAACTTTGGGTATGAAAGAGAAAAAGTGAGATTAAATCAACATAAAGCTATTATTTGTGGGATTTCTGTTCACTTTCTTTAATTTTCTCATATTATTAAACTATTATTATCTTTCATATTATTAAACTATATAGTGACCACCTTAAACCAAACAAGTTTAGTATGGACCAAACATATAAGTTATGCTACAGTAGTGGTCCGGTGTTGGCACTCCAAGTTGCAGGGCGGGGGTTTGAAAATTCATGCATCCAACTTTTGCTAATATTTAGTTTTTTTTAACATTGATTTAGTTCATGTGAACCGGGAGTTTAGATATTTGCAAACATGAAATCGTATTAAGCTGATTGGTCCGGTTTGATTTTCTATCGACATTTTAAAAAATAAAAATAGAAATCAGGCTGTAAAAAAACTTATCAGTTTGGTTCACCTGATTTGGATGGCTTTCCGGTTCAATTGCTTAGCCCTAATTTTAACCTATTATTTACAGTTAATTATAAAGAAACCCATTTCTAGCTATAGAATCATAGAAATACCATACATGAAATTGACTTCATAAACACACCTTACCTTACATTAAACAGACTTTATAAACACACCCTACTACCAGCTGTTGTTTTTTATAGTTTACTTAATATACAGATTTTCTGACTTTAAACAGACTTTAGGGTGAAATTCATATAAAAAAAACTCAAAATTGGATTATTACTCTCTCTTTCTCTCTCTCTCTCTGAAACCAAATGTATAATCCACGCCAACGCAGCGAGAGAGAAGAAGCCTCACGAAGCTCTCTGGTGCAGACGCGGACATATTTCATTGAAAAGCACAAAGCAACGCAACGCCATAAGTAGCAGCCTAGATATGATGATTTGTTGCAGACGACAATGGATTTCTTGGTAAAAATTAAAATGGGCAAATTTTCATTTCCCATTGTTTTTGCTTAATTTTTAATTTTCTGATTAATTAAGCAGCATTAAACGTATTTTATTTTTGTAATTTTGTGGGGTTGAGCAAAGATCAAATTGCGAGTGGATCTGCGTGCCATTTATATCATTTGAAGCGATCATATGGGTGTTGATTTTTGCTGTGACCAATTGCTTCAGTGACCGTCCCCGCCCAACCAAATGTCGTTTCGCTTTCGGCGATATGTCTGTCTCGTCGATGAAACCAAATGTATGAATTTTTTTTTAAATATTCAGAGGATTAAGAAAACTATATATATGCAGAATGATGCAATTACTGTTAATGAGAATTCAAAATATTTTTTAAAATATTCGAATTCTGAATTATTTTCTTTTGCTTTGGGAATTTTGGAAAAAAAAGAAAGAAGAAGAAATAAATGATTAGTTAATGAGAATTTTGAATTTAGTTTCTGTTGTTTACTTGCAATGAAATCATGATGTTGTTACTGTTAATGAGCTGGAGGCATTGTATGAGCTGTTTAAAAAGTTGAGTAGTTCAATTATCCACGACATATCGATTCATAAGGCAACCAAATTTCTTTGAATCATTCAAATTCCATTATGATGAAATGTGTTGTTTCTTTCTAGTTTCATGCATTGTAGTAATTATTTGGATGATGATTATGTTGCAGGAAGAGTTTCAACTAGCACTATTCAGAACTCCCTATGGTGAAAATCTTTTCCTGGACAGGGTATATGCTTCATACCACCATCTTGAACTAATTGACTAGGATATATATAAGTCCCTGCACCTACTTACGCGAATTGGATTTTGCTTTTCTAGGTTTTTGATCTCTTTGATGAAAAGAAAAATGGTGTCTTTGAATTTGATGAGTTTGTTCATGCACTCAATGTCTTCCATCCATATGCCCCTGCAGATGATAAAATTGATTGTAAGTCTTACTGCTATAAGAGGCAAAGCTAAATGTTGTGTGTGTGTCTTTCTTGTTATCTTATGTTGTTTGTTAATTACTTGCAGTTGCATTTAGGCTCTATGATCTGAGACAAACCGGGTTCATTGAGCGAGAAGAAGTGAGTCTTGTACTACTTTTTTACTATCTAAGTCTCCGAGGAAATTATGTTTTTATGGGTATTTTTACGTTTGATACCTTGTATGAATAACACAGACACGATATTTAAATTAAGCAGCCTTTGTTTGGTTTCAGGTTAAGCAAATGGTGATTGCCATAATGATGGAATCTGACTTGAAATTGTCAGATGATCTTCTTGAGTCTATCATTGATAATGTAAGCACTACGTAGTTGTGTAAGTTTGGATGTTGTTTTATTGAGTGGTAATCAGAGCTTGTGGAGAATTTAGTACTCACAACATCTTCTATGACATAGTATTAACATTGTACTTCTATGACATAGTATTAACATTGTACTTCTATGACATAGTATTAACATTGTACTTTTTTTCTTTCTTGTAGAGGTATTTCCTTTTGCCTTTGCAATTGTATGTGGTTAAACTATGGACAATTGGAGGTGGTTTCTGCAAAAGCTATCGGATGTCTTGCTGGGCTTTTTTAGGTTTTTATTTTATTTTTTGTATGAAATAGTATTAACAATGTACTTCAGTAAAATAATATTAACAATGTACTTCTATGACATGGTATTAACAGTGTACTTCTATGACATGGTATTAACAGTGCACGGAGATTCGGTGGAGAAGGGTCGTAAGGACAGCTCCTTGATTTTCATGATTTTTTTTTTGTAGTTTGGGCTTTTGTACAAAAAATTGGGTTGGGCTTTGTTTGGGTTTTTTTTTGAGCTTTTTGTGTTGGGTTTGTTTTAAGTTAATCAATGGTAGAGATGTAATTTATAGAAACTTCAACACTAATTTCTTATGTAGTAAATAGTTTTTGGATATGTTTCTAAAGTGCATTCTATGTGAGGTTTTTTTTTAATTTTTATATATTTAAATTTCAGCCCTTATTTTGGGTATATTACTCAAGCTCCCTTTTTTTTTTTTTTAATACAATAGATAGAGAGAGAGAGAGAGAGAGAGAGAGAGAGAGAGAGAGAGAGAGAGAGAGAGAGAGAGAGCGCGCAAGACTTAGGCTTTCCGGTTTAATTCCCTAAATATACCCTTTCAATTGACATCAAAGGGAGAAATTGAGAAATCACAAAGAAATCTTATTATTTTGAGAAATGTAGCATTAATAAGATCTTTGAAATGAGCCTAATATCAAACATATTGTAATTAGAACATATATGTATATATATATATAGAGCTTCCATTGAGGGATCCCTTAAATAAGCTTATTTGAGGGACACCCCTTGTAGGGCCCACTCCGGATTGTATTTCACTAATCCAAACCGTCTATTTTGTAGATACTCATTCAAAGATCATCTCTACAAAAAATCACTTGAATCCGATATCATTTGATCATTCAATTGAGTTATTGAAATTTTAGTACTTTCTTGAAGCACCGTGTTCATTGATTTTGTAGGACTCAATTGGATGTCGAAACGGTTTCCGATTTGTCTAATTTTGTGTAAGGATGATCTATGAATGAAGACCTAAGAAATAGATGGTTTGGATCATTGGAAAAAGAATTGTAGGGTACCCTAAATGGCGTACCTCAAATAAAATTATTTGAGGAATCCCTCAATAGAAGGGGAATGATATATATTACTAGTTAATTATGTGGCAACACTAAAGTAATTATAATCAGTTAATTATGCTCACTCACGTGACCTTGTTATAATGATTGGAAGTCTTTTCTTTAATATTGCTTCATTGCTTATGTTTTGGTTCGAGTAGAAACCCAAAAATTAAAGAAAGAGTTAGGAACCAAAACATTGGTTTGAAATTTCATTCACAAAAAGTATTTTTCTTTGTATGATTATCTTAGAATGTAAGATATTTTTGTAAATTTTTGTTTGAATGCGTACGTATTACAAAATTAATTCTTATAATAAAAAATAAATTTAGTCTTTTAAAAATTTAGATAGAGTGTGTGTGTGTGTGAAAGAGTGTATTTTAGTCTTTTAAATATTTAGACAACAAATGTAGAAATTATTTTGTTCAATCATGCCTTCTTTCTTTTAATTTTAACTAGTACTAATTATTTTGATATAAGTTTAAATGTAGAAATATTATTATCATGAGAAATATAGCATTAATAAGATCTGAAGGAGATGTTTAAAATGAGCCTAATATCAGACATATTTTACAACATATACTATTTACTACTGAATTAATATGCACACCAAAGTAAATCTAATAATGTAGTTGAGATCTGTTGGGTTCAGAAGTTGAAAAACCAAGCGAGACAGGAAGAGAAAAAATGACAATTCAAGGCATTTACTATCATTTTGAGGATTTGTGTAGCATGCACTAGATGCCATTCACTATTTGACTAACAGAGTTGGATTGGACATGTTTAATGGATCTCAAGCTACTTACCATTCACTATTTTGGTATTATTGTTACTATTAACTATTTTGTCTTTCTCAAGTTTACTTTTTTGTTTTTTGGTTAACAAGTGTTACTTGATTAATTTAGAAAGTTCAAAGTGCTTTGACTCTAAGAGCTTAATGAACTAGTACATCAAACTGAAACTGAGTGCATCAAACTGAAACTGAAACTTAGTCTCATGCCTTCGCTTTTAGTGCGGATTCCATCACCAGTTGCAGGGGAATACAAACAAAATATTAAAAATAATAATATGAAACCCTAAACCCCATTACCCTCATCCCATCACTCGCCAGCCATCGCCACTTCTCTCTCTCACCGACCCAAACGCCACTTTCCCGAGCCACACCATCATATCACACCCCAAAGTC
Organism: Prunus salicina; assembly: GCA_020226455.1. NCBI lineage: Eukaryota > Viridiplantae > Streptophyta > Magnoliopsida > Rosales > Rosaceae > Prunus > Prunus salicina. The sequence continues at coordinate 10,010,816 of CM035347.1, forward strand.
CTACCCACCTTTATTTCTTGGCACCCAAAGTCGTCTAAATTCAATGTATCTGCACCCTTTCTTCTCCCATTATACAATACTACTGTAGTAACCCTAAACCTAATACATATTCCATTCAAATATAGCCACATGTCAATTTTTGTACAGCCAGCCCTCCCCTTCCGTCTCCCCCTCTCCCTCTCCCTCTGTTCTCTTTCTCCTTCTAGAGCAGCGCGGGTGGCCCTATCTTAAATACCTTGAAGAAATTAATTGTAAACTTTGTTACCATTTCTCATTACTGTGGCTGCATAGTTGAGCCCAACATACAAGATTTCATAGTTAGTATCCACAGTTCATGTCGAGTACCTGCATCTGGGTTAATGAATCAAATCATGAAAAGTACAGAAAATCATCCAGCCATCTTCATAACAACAGTAATATTATATTTTTTTTATTCAACATATATAAGCCACAATGCTAGTACATTATAACAGTACTTGCATCAGGTACACACAGACAAACACCCAAGGAATAAAACTCACCAAATACACAGATGGTGATTGATCGACAGCAACACTGACATGAAGATAAAAAAAAGCACACACTCTATGAATGACCGACTAGACAAAACACAAAACAAACATGTTGCTACTGCTAACTCATTAATTTCTATCTAGACACCATGAAGATCTGGGTGGCAGGGAAAAAGATGTGGTTTGAACAGTGCAATTCGGTATTGTGTTTGATAAATTGGGTTTTCCTCCTCCCAAAAGGAGACGACGTCCCCAACAGCAATGCCTCTGTCGTTGACAAAGCGTTTCCATCCTCGAGACTGGAGAACTGATTTCAGGTATCTACCGCGCCTACCAGCTAACTTGAACACGTAAACCCGATCTGTTTGGCTATCGAAAACGTTGATTGAGATAGCATTACCTGGATTGACAGGAGGCAGCACAGCAAGAATTTCTCTGGTCACTACAAGTCTCCCAACATCGGTGGCCGTGATCACTTTCTGCCCACCGTGTGCAAGATCCATCGATATCATCACTCCCTCTTTACAAATGAATTCAGTACCAAACTACAAAATGTTCACTTAGCTACTTATCTTCTGATGTTTCATTGCTTTAGAGGAGCTCAGCTCACTCAGATGCTACTATATAAAGAGAAATCTGATACAGGGTCACTACAGGTAGGATATGATTTTAGAGTAGCCCTCTTAAAAGATGTAGTACTTGTCAAAGATGTAGGCCAGGGAACTGCCAGTGCATGGCTTTAAGTGGTGTTTCCATCTCTATCTATGTCTCTCTCTGTCATGTAGGCTAGGGAACTTCCCGTGCATGGCTTTAAGTAGGGTTTCCATCTCTATCTCTGTCTCTCTCTCATGTAGGCCAAGGAACTTCGAGTGCATGGCTTTAAGTGGGGTTTCCATCTCTATCTCTGTCTCTTGAAAATAAACATGCTTTATTAATTAGATTGATGCGTTATGTATTTAGTTGATGTATAAGTATTTGGAAAGATTCTAGAAGTTGATTTTTTTTTTAACAAGATTCTAGAAGTTGATTGGGTGCATGTATTCAAGACTAGGAAGTAGTGGGGCTTTATTACCTTCAGTGGTTGTAATTGCTATATATGCCAAAGTCATGTAATCGGTTGGCTGTACTCAAGCAATATAAAATAAAGTAACTTCTCCCAAATATTGTTTATTGTGAGTTTTATGAGTGAGTGTCCATCACCTTCCAACAAATTGGCATCAAAGCCATAAGAAGAAGTTTAGAAGATGGCGAACAATTCGATGGCTCCATTTCAAGTTCCTCTGCTGACCAAAGATAATTATCACAATTGGAGTGTTAGAATGAAGACTTTGATTGGCTGCTATGATGCTTGCGAGGTCGTAGAGAGAGGAATTGGCGAACATGGAGATGAAGCAAATTTGACTAATGCCCAGAGAGAAGCATTGAAGGAAACAAGGAAGAAAGACAAGAAGGCACTCACCCTCATCTGTCAAGCCTTGGATGATAGCACATTTGAGAAGGTTGCAAATGCGACAACATCAAAAAATGCATGGGAGATTTTGTAGAATTTTTATAGAGGAGTTGATAAAGTAAAGAAGGTGGGGCTCCAATGTAACATCCCACATCAACCAACAGAAAGGGGGTGATGTGCATTATATATACATGCCCACCTCCATCTAGCACGAGGCCTTTTGGGAGCTCACTGGTTTCAAAGTCATGGGAACTTCGAAGTTAAGCAAGTTGGGGGTAGAGCAATCCTAAGATGGGTGACCCATGAGGAAGTTGCTCATGAGTTCTCATAAACAAAACCGTGAGGGCAGAGAGGGGGGCCCAAAGCGGATAATATCGTGCTACGGCGGAGCTGGTCCGGGGTGTGACAATTTGGTATTAGAGCCACTCTGTCGTGTGGTGCGAGTGTGCCGACAAAGACGTCGGGCTCCTAAGGGGGGTGGATTGTAACATCTTACATCGACCAACGGAGAGGGGGTGATGTGCCTTATATGTACATGCCCGCCTCCATCTAGCATGAGGCCTTTTGGGAGCTCACTGGCTTCGAATTCATGGGAACTCTGAAGTTAAGCGAGTTTGGGCTAGAGCAATCCCATGATGGGTGACCTATTGGGAAGTTGCTTGTGAGTTCCTAGAAACAAAACCGTAAAGGCAGAGAGGGAGGCCCAAAGCTAACAATATCGTGCTACGGTGGAGCCGATCCGGGGTGTGATATCCAAACCCTTAGAGGGGAGTTTGAAAGCCTACATCAAAAGGAATCCGAATCGATTTCAGACTATATGTCAAGAGTTCAAGCCAATGTCAACCAATTGAGAAGAGATGGAGAAGAAATTAGTGACACCCGTATAGTTGAGAAGATGCTTCATTCATTATATTCAAAGTTTGAGTATATTGTTGTTGCAATTGAAGAGTCTAAGGACCTGGACACTATGACGATTGATCAACTTTCTGGTTCATTGAAAGCTCATGATGAAAGATTAAAGAAGAAAACTCAAGAACCAGTTGTGGAGAAAGTCTAACAAACAAAGCTCACTTGAAATGATGAAGAAAGATCAAGAAGTGGAACAAGTCGTGGTCGTGGAAGAGGAAGAGGTGGCAAAGGAATAAGAGGTGGAAGAGGAGGAAGAAGTGGCAGCGGCGATTTCAAGTCAAGTCACAATGAAGGAAAAGAACAAAATTTGTATTAGTCAAGAGGACGTGGAAGATGAAGTAATACAAATCAGCAGGGAAATTTTAGGTATGATAAATCACAAATCCAATGTTATTCTTGTGAAGGCTATGGGCATAAAGCATTTGAATGCAAAGGTGGTGGTGGAAATGTCCGAGGGCAGTCCAATTATGCAGAAGCAAACAAAGAAGCCACTTTGTTGTTGGCCTACAAATGTGAAGAAAAAACTAGACATAATGGAGAGTTATGGTATTTGGACACTGGAGCAAGCAACCATATGTGCGGAAATAAAGATTTATTCATTGACCTTGATGAAAAGTTGGGTGGCAAGATCACTTTTGGAGATGATTCGAAGATTTCAGTTCAAGGCAAAGGTATTAATTCGTTTGAAGGATGGCAACCATGAATTTATTTCATATGTTTATTATGTGCCTACTATGAAGAGTAATATTTTGAGTTTGGGCCAATTACTGGAGAAAGGATACAATATGCAGTTGATTGATTGTAGTCTCTCAATTAGAGATGAACAAAATAGGTTAATTGCTAAAGTTCCAATGACAAAGAATAGGATGTTTTTGCTGAATATTCAAAGTGAAGCTGCAAAGTGTTTGAAGGCTTATTTCAAAGATCCTTCTTGGCTCTAGCACTTGAGATTTGGGCATGTGAATTTTAGTGATTTGATTTTGCTATGCAAGAAAGAAATGGTAAAGGGCTTGCCATCTATCAATTCTCCAGATCAATTATGTGAAGGATGTCTACGTGGGAAGCAATCTAGAAGAAGCTTTCCTAGAGAAGCAAGTACAAGAGCAAAAGAGCCATTGGAGATCATTATTAGTTATTACTGATATTAAACGAAGGTGATTAAATTATAAAGCCCAAAAATTAGAGATTTAATTAGATCATCCCACATTTAGATTAAATTATAAAGCCCAAAAAATAGAGATTCCATGTTCTTGTATAATTTGTTTATCATTCTTTGTTCCCATCATTGATATTAGTATTACTATTTCCAATTAATGAATCAAAATGCGTTTTTAAGATTAGTTTTTCTGAAGAAGTGCTATATTATAGGCCTTTATATTTTCTTTCTCAATAGTCAATAGTAGCAGCAAAGTTAAGAATTTCTGTAACTCCACTGATTCTTTTAAATGCAAAAATCAAATAACTCTCTGTGGTGGAACAAAATATCTCTCATTTCCCCCTCGAATAAATTCTTCTTTTTGGTTTCCAAAGGAATGTTGTTATGTTGCCTTGAAAACCTGATCAAGAAAGTTTCTCACCTTTCTCTATGATATGGCAATGAGTTTGAAAACCTCACCATAACCATATTTAGACTTTAATGATTAAATAAGATATTTTTAATTTGAGAGAGAGAGAGAGAGAGAGAGAGATTTTTAGCGACACGTGAAAAACAATGACAGGAAAGAGTGAAGACAACCTGCCAAACAGTAGATGCTTTTTATATTCAATAATTCCAAATTAAGAACCTTTTTTGTTTTTGTTTTTTTGCATCCATTACACGTAGATGCGCTAGATACTTGACAAAAAAACAAAAACGAAAAAGAAAGATTTTGACAAAAGGTAACATCATTTAGCAAAAGGGATGACATCATTTAGCCAAAGGGATGACATCATCTAGCAAAAGCATCCATCCAAGATAGCGAGTGCTACGTACTTTCGATGTCATAAATTTTTTTGTTAAAGATGTCGAGTGGAAGGGAACATAATTCGACCGAAAAGAAGAAGGTGAACTGAACAAGTTACTCTTTAACTTTTAAGAGGGAGCAAAATGAACTGTTACTCTTGACTCATCATCATGCAACAAGTCAATTAAAGCAACAATACAATCTGGTATAATAAGAGTTTGGGATCACTACTTGATTAGCCAAAGCTACAAAAACCACTTGCTCACCCTAAATCATAAACCCGATCAATTTCTCCTTAAATTTTATTTAAGGAGGAGATTTAGAGAGTCCATTGTGGATGCTCTAATCAAAACCCTAGTTGAAAAAAAAAAAACAATATATATATATATATATATATATATGCTTTTGAGCATAGGTAGTAAAATACAGAACATAAAAAGTATAAATAAAATACGTATGTGAAAATACAAATGAAAAATTTGGCCACTATATAATATAATTTATTTCAAATTTGTAATATATATTATTTTGATTCAATAATATGTGAAAAACATGTGTATAATACTTAAATTTTGTATGTATTATTGAAATTTTTGTATAAAAAACACGTGCATTAAACGTGAATAATACATATGTATATATACAATAAATGTATTGTATGTTTAATTTTAAAAACATATATTTTATCAAATCTTTCATATGAGTATGGAAAATGAACTTATTTTTGAAAACTATGTATGTATATGTATAATAAGAGTATTGCAAAGATATATAGGTTAATAATTAATGCACGAATTGTTTAGATTCGTGCGCAAGTATTTGTTTAGGCCAATAATTAATGCACGAAAAAAATTTCAGTTGAAGTTGCTGTATCCAGGTAAATTTTGTTTTGACATTCCTATTTTTCTATTACGGTGTATTATAGGTAGAAAAACGATTATGCGATTTGTTTTTTTGATAGGTATTGACACGACAATTTTAGAAGAACGATTGTTACAAGATTGTAGGGGGACAGATTCCCTTAAACCACATGGGGGGCCCCCGCGGCGGTTGGGAGGGTGTTTGGGGCGTAGAGATAAAGTTAGAATCAAATCTTGTTTGAATTAAATAGTGTGCCCCCACTCATCTGTTTCATTGGGTGTAGATTTTTGCACCTAAAAGTTACACTGACTCACTATTTGTTAAAAGGCAGTGGGCTAGAGTGCCCATACATAGATCTGCCCTTGGCACCAAAGTCAGGCATAAAAGGGAAAAAAATGAAGGTCTATGTTCAGTTGACATGAAGAACATGAAAAATAAGTGGAAATAAAAATAGAAAGGAAGAAGAAGAGGATGACATTATAAGTTCTACGCTGAAGACATCTTTTTATATATTATGATATGAATGCATGAAGGAGCCTAAGGTCAATTTAGGTAAAGAACCTTAGATGTTCAATTTACAAAGAGTTTTACAAGAATAACCTAACTCTTCTGTATTGAAGGAATATTTGCTTGAGTATCGATTTTTTGCTTCAATGCTCCAAAAGTCATCCAGTGTGTACAGTGTTTTTGATCCATTTGAGAATACATGCTCCTTACAACTTATCACACTTGAAATATATTAGATAAATAAGGAACAATTTGTTATCATCAAAATATGCACAATAATATTAAAGATCATACGGCTATTTTATATATTAATCCGTATAAAGAGGGAGCAATATACCACGATTGCTTTCGAAGAAGATGTTCTTTCTTTATGTAAATCACAATTTACAGAAAACTATCATTACAAATATATGAAAAAATTATACACACATGTTAAATTGTGATTGGCATGAAACATAAGTTTCTAGGAGGCAAGCACTTTCTCGCTTTTCGTTTCAACTTGAGCGGAAAAAAAAACATCTCTAATGAACCCATGTCCAAGCCCAGCTGCAGGGATTGACCAAAGTCCACAGCTGGTTTCAGCCCATGGTCCGTTCTACTTCCTGCTGTGCTTCTGATAAACCTCTAACTTATTCAATTCCGAATGAAACCTCATATTCACAAGCCATCTTCCTTCCCCTGTGCTCCCTCCGACACACTGCTGGCAGAAAGAGCAATCACATACCTCAAACGCCATCCCCACAACCTCACTTTTCTCTCTTCCTGTTTTACCCCTGAGGCAGCCTCCTATTTACTCCTCAAGTCCCAATTCGACCAGCCCCTAACCGTGAAGTTCCTCAGCTGGGCTCGAAACCATGGTTTCTTCACCTTCCAATGCAAGTGACTCGCCCTCCACATCCTCACTCGCTTCAAGCTCTACAAGAGCGCCCAACCCCTCGCCGAGGACGTTGCCGTCAACGCCATCGACGACAGGGGTAATTTGGTCTTTCAGTGCCTCAGTGACTCCCTGCATATCTGCAATTCGAGCTCGGCGGTTTTTGACTTGGTGGGGAAGTCTTACTCTCTCTTGAATTTCATTGACGAGGCTCTGAATATTGTTAATTTAGCCAAAGTTCATGGATTTATGCCAATTTTAGATGCAATAAGTAGGTCAAAAGAGTCTGTTCAATTTTCTGAGGAGGTGTTTTCTGAGATGATTAGCAATGGGGTATCCCCGAATGTGCATTACTTACAACATTTTGATTAGGGGTTTTAGCGGGGCGGGGAATTTGAAAATGGGGCTGTAGTTTTTTGGTGGAATGGAAAGAAATGGATGTTTGCCGAATGTGATTACTTATAATACGTTGATTGATGCATATTGCAAATTGAATAGGATTGATCGGGCATTTGAACTGTTGAGATTGATGGCGTTGAAGGGGTTGGAGCTGAATTTGATTTCGTATAATGTGGTAATCAATGGGTTGTGTCGAGAAGGGAGGATGAATAAGACAAGTCAGGTTCTCTAGGAGATGAAAAGAGAAGGTTTTGTTCCTGATGAGGTGACTTGTAAATTGTAATTCACTTATTAGTGGGTATTGCGAGGAAGGTAATTTTCACCAAGCACTTGTTCTGCAAGAGGAGAGGCGAAAGAATCGCTTGTCTCCCAATGTTTTCAATGTCATTAATGCTATGTGTAAGGCTAAGAATTTAAATCGAGCAATGGAGTTTTTTGGTCAGATGCGTGTTAGAGGACTTCGTCCAAATGAGAGGATGTATACTACGTTGATTGATGGTTTCTCCCAACAGGGGTTCTTAAATGAAGCTTATGATGGTCTGAAGGAAATGATTGGGATGGATTATCATCTTCAATTGTGACTTACAATGTACTTATCAATGGATACTGCTTATTGGGGAGGATGGAAGATGCCATTCAAATCCTACAAGTTATGACAAGGAAAGGGTTGTCCCCTGATGTACGAAGTTATAGTACTATTATAGCTGGGTTTTGTCGGCATCAAGAATTGGAGAGCGCATTTTGAATGAAGCTGGAGATGATGGATAAGGGTGTATCACCTGATGCTGTTACCTATTCATCACTCATTCAAGGTGTCTGTCAGCAATGAAGACATGGTGAATCTTGTGATCTATTCCAAGAAATGTTGAGTATGGGTATGCCTCCTGATGAATGTACATACACAACATTAATCAATGCTTACTGTGTGGAAGGGGATTTAAATAAGGCTCTTCATTTGAATGATGAAATGATACAAAAATGATTCCTACCTGATGTTGTTACCTACAGTGTGCTCATTTATGGACTTAACTAACAAGCTCGAACTAGGGAAGCAAAGATGCTTCTGCTCAACTTGTTCTATGAGGAGTCTGTCCCTGATGATGCCACATATAATACGCTAATAGCGAACTGCACTAATGGTGAATTTAAGAGTGTGGTTGCTCTAGTAAAGGGATAATGCATGAAGGGTTTGATGAAAGAAGCACACCTAGTTTTTGAGACAATGATTGAGAGGAAACACAAGAGTAACGAAGCAGTTTATGATGTTATTATCAATGGTCATTGTAAGGGTGGAAATGTTATCAAGGCATACAACCTGTACAAGGAAATGTTGCATTCTGGTTTTGTTTCACGTACTGTGACGGTTATTGGGCTGGTTAAAGCACTTTTCACAGAGAGGATGAACAATGATGAGTCAAGTCATAGGGAACACACTGAGAAACTGTCAGCTTTCTGATGCTGAACGTGCAAAACTTCTCGTTGACATCAACCACAAAGAAGGAATATGGATGAAGTTTTTAATGTGCTTAGTGATATGGCCAAGGACGGCCTCCTTCCAAATAGTGGAGTAAGAGCTTCTGCAGGGGGATAACTAATGGCAAGCATTCTCTTATTAGAGGGGGCAAAAAATGATGGCAAAAGTTCAAGCTGATTGCTTGTGTGTGTATAAGGCTTTTTTCATCATGGAAGAGAAATGGAAATACATTGGCCGTACAGATTGTTGTTTTTTTATACCATGTGTACTCATGACTCATTATTGGACTTTTCAGTTTCAGTTAACAGATAGTTGCAGTTTAATCTATTCTCTGCTACTGAGTCGTTCTTGAGAAGATAGAATAAGTTTCATACCAAAGCACAAGCAAACAAGGGCCTGAAAAGCATTAGGTCCTGTCTTCCTTGTACTGTAACTGCAAATAATGTTTCTCTGCACTGCCATCTTCGCTTGCCGGTGTTTCTGGAAGTTGACAACTTGTGTTGCCTTAAATGTATCTTGAGAAGCCGAGGATGTGGATTTCAAGCTGCATCTGATGAGATTTGAAGAATAATATACTGTCCTAAATATTGACTTATGGTGATTAAATCTTCGGATTTTACATATGTATATATGTCTGATGATCTGCTGTATTTTGACAGCACAGTATACAAAATTGTAACCTGATATTTTATTGTCGTCTTCATTTGTAAGTAAAGGTTGTTCTTTTTGTCCATACCCGATTCATTAGGGTTGAAGCCCATGAAGACCCTAATTCTTGGGAAAATTTGTCATCCCAAGACGTTTCAAGGAGGTCTCTCAGCAAAGGGACCTTTCTATTGTACAGCCATGTGTTTGGATAGCTAGAAATCAAAGCACTTTAAGCATTTGGTGGGACTAGTTACTCTAGAAGTAAATATAATATATATATATATATATATATATATATATATAGTCCCAATCTCTTGGATCACAGAAGTCCAAGAGATTGTGATCACTCACTTTTATGGTTTAAAAAAGTTTCTTAAAAGGAGTACAAGAGTGAGTGATCTGTTGAATTTACATCCAACGATGAGTGACCACAAATCATTTGGACCCCTATAGTCCAAGAGATCAGAACTTTATATATATATATATATATATATATATATGCATCCTTTTGAGCATACTTAGTAAAATACAAACATAAAAGGTATAAAATATGTATGTGAATATACAAATGAAAAGTTTGGCTACTATATAATATTTTAATATAATTTATTTAAAATTTATAATATATATTATTTTTATTCAATAATATGTGATAAATATGTGTACAATTTGTGAGTTTTGTATATTAAAAACTTTACATAAAAAACATGTGCATTAAACGTGAAAAATATATACAAACTATAATTAATTTTAAAAGCATATGTTTTATCGAATCCTTTTTATGTGTATGGAAAATGAAAATATTTTTGAAAATTATGTATTAATATGTATAATAAGAGTATTATAAAAATAAAAAAAAATCTAACTAGGCTTTTGAGTATAATCTGGTCATCATTGGTTTCCCTCTTGGACATTCCAAAGATATATAGGCTAATAATTAATGCACGAATTGTTTAGATTCATGCGCAATTATTTGTTTGGCAGCTTTTTTTTCTTGGTAAGTTGAATATCCTTGTCGCAAGCGCCGGCAGGCAGACACCCCCTCCGAACTAGACGACAAGAAGGTGGCCAAGTGCATGCTTTGGAAAGAAAAAGTTGGTACGTCCCAAAATAACATGTGGGCTAAAATTTCACAACACAAAAATTTAGCTCATCCATCTACCCAAAAATATAAGGGCCTGTTTGGTAACTCTTTAAGGGGTTGTTTTCATTTTCAGATAATAAAAATGAGGCAAAAATAAGTTCGGTGGCCCAAAAACAGAAAACACTAAGAATGTTTTCATAAAATGAAAACAAGTTCATGTGTACTTGTAGAAAACAGAAAAAAGTTGTTTCATTCTCATGGCAAAAAATTTTCATAAAAATAACTCACATATTATTATTTGAAATTGTACTACCAAACACATTTTCATTGTTTTTATTTTTTGAAAATGTTTTCTAATTAATCTACGTTCCAGATACATTTTCATTTCCTAAAAATGCAAGTTCGTTTTCTTGTTTTCATTATCTAAAAATATTCTAAGAAAACATTCTCTAAAAACATTACCAAACGGACTCTAAATTTAGCTCATCCCCACATTTAAATTATAGCCCACTATATTTTCTACTATAATTTGTGGTACCCCAAAAGCTGCTTTGACGTCACCCATAGGAGACAGCTGAAGAGGGTTTAAATTTAATTAAGAACGATGGAAATGGTCCAATCCAAGGAAACATGCGATTGTCTTGTCTTTAACGATACCTTTATTTGGAGAATTTGTGTAGCAAGCACTGGAATCTGGATGCCAAATGCAGCAGAAAACATAATTGGCCCAAAGTTGTATTTATATCCTAGCACATAGTGCGTTGCAATTCAACCACCAGAAAGATTTAGACAGACCAAGAGGGTTTGTCCTTTCGGTTTGCTAATCCAGCCTTTTTATTACCAATCTTTCAGCCGTCGGTGTTTGGATGGAGTTTTAACACTCATTCTGGCTTACAGATAATATATTAATATAATATTTGGAGTCTTCAAAATTTCAAATCAAGTGGACCATCAAGCACCATTTTTTTTTTTTTTGGTCAATAAGAACTTTCATTAACAGGAGAGCAATCCAAAAAGATTACAACTCGAAGAAACAGGAGAAGCAGAGCCATGCGACATAACAAAAGTGCATGCAAAGCAAATAAACTCAATAAACCCGCCATATGATATACCCGGAACCAGTGGCGGATCTACCCACAGGGCAGGATGGGTGCCTGCCCATCCGAAAGTTTTTTTAAATTTTTAAAACATATATATGTTATAGGGCAGCCCAAAATATAAAAAAACAAAAGCTAACCCAATACATATGTTGCCCATCCAAGAGGAGTCCCATATCTTGTCTTTCTTCTCTTTGGCTACATCACATCAGCTTGTTTATCTCATCTATTCTATGGCAATCTGACGGCAGCAACATCTTCTTTCTCCTTGTATTTGTTGCATCTTCCTGTTATCTTGGCTGGGTAGTGGACAACTTGGCAGTATATTTTCCTCTACTTTTTACAACAAAAAGTATTTTCTATTTCTCTAATTTTTCTATATCTTTAATTATAGTTTTAATTTAAAATTGAGTATTCTAGGATTTATGTAGGGATTGATTTAAATTTTTTGATTTTGTTGAAATTACTTGTGATTTTTGTTTTTGTTGTTAAGTTTTTATTTATGTATAGATGTATTTGAGGTAAAACTCATTATATCCCTCATGACTAGATGTATCTTTTTCTGCTTATTAATGAAATTCACTCGTACCGTCAAATTTAGTATGTAAGTTCCGCCCAGTTGACTTTCCCATCCTGGATCCGCCACTGCCCGGAACTTCATGAATCATGATACCACGGCACCGCACTAGCTACCAAAGAGTGCAATTTCACCTGGATGATGGGTAGCTAGTTGGAATTCTATATAACTTCACCAATCACGGTGGGGGTGGGGCGGGTGGGTGGGGGTTTGGTTGAATGATTTAGTTGCACCGTTGGCTCGGCCTGACCATCCAGCCATCCGGATCGACAGGCACGCCCTTCGCAAGTCTCGCCAGTAATTGGAGTATTAATGTATAATAAACAATACAAGAAAAGAAATGGATTCTCAGTTTATGTGATGGATAATCATTGTGTCTTTCCCATCTAGCCTTCTACACAAAAGTTCTAAGCAGTGCAATTCGATATTCAGTTAGATGAGCCACACTTGCTTCCTCCCATTAATAGATGACGTCCCCAGCTTTAATGTTTCTGCGATTGACAAAGAGTCACCATTCTTGGTATTGGAAAACAGGCTTTAAAGCTCCCTGAGCCCTGACAGATAAATTGAACTCGTAAATCATACCTATATCGTCTAGAACTCTGACAGGCAAATCTTGCTCTCGATTGTGAGTTTTTTGTTCTTATTGGAAAATACTCGAGTATGAAGATTTCATTATCACCAGAAATTATAGAATGGTACGGTATCACCACGTCAGCAGGTGATACTTCCATTTAAAAATTTTCACATGTATTTTTTAAAAGAAAATTTATACTTTTTTTTTAGCTGGACATTGGGTTCCAATTTTACCCTTCACAAAAATTAAAAGAGGAAAAAAAAACTGTCACAACCTCCCACCTCTGTCCCGTTCGCAGCCCCCTCAATCGTGTCACCTCTCCCACCTCCGTCCAATTCAGTCTCCCTCTGCAGTGCCCTCCCTCCCTGCTTGTATTCCTTTCCCCAATCCTTCAATCTCCTCATCTAGGTTTCCTTCATCTCCCTCAAAAACTCCAGATCCAAGTTCTCTTTATCCAACTTTGCTCTCAATCCCGCATGGCCTTGACAAGAGATGATCCAATAAACACCAACTATTAAATAAAGTGATTCAGAGAGAGAGATGAAGGAAAAGAAGGGGAGGGGGCGGCAGTAAGTGGGTATAGAACTCATGCCGAATTTTGTGAAAGATCGGGTTCAGCTCGCGTAGAAATGGCCTTGGCTAGTAGGTGGAAAATTGTGAATAAAGAGTTGGGGAAATGGAGAGATGCGTTGTCAAAAGCAAGGGACAACCATTGAAGCGGCGAAAATCTTGGCAATGAGGTAGTATTATTTGTAATTTCCGTTTTATAAAATTTAATATCCTAATTTTTTTTTATATATAATGTTTCCCAAGACCACATGCAAAAGGTCCAACACCAAAAACCAAAAGCCTCCCACGGAGCAACTTATTTTTCTGTCATGTACTTTCAATATCTTTACATGCTTTCTTAGGAGTAGTGATAGATTGTAAGAGACTTCCATTCATCAATATATCATACGACCCTTGATTTCTCAAGGCGCCGGAGCACCATCCTTGTTATCGCCTCACTCACCCCATATATCATACGACCGTCGCTCTCCGAGCAACGCGTCGGAGCACCGCCCAAAATCCACCACCTACACCACCACTAACGGCCTTGTAGTTCAGGCCGTGAACCTGACGGCCGAGACCAGTTCCTTTCTCGGCCACAATCGTTTGATAAGAAGTCCAGACCAAACAGGCGCAAGATTCCAAACATCTTCTAAACCAAACACTTCACCGAACTCGATGCACGGTAGATCGTGCTGGCACGCCCGCGCACAAACCGCACCGCATTCCAAAAGTAGGACTCCGTGTTAAACGCACATCCCCTCGGCCCGGGGAACCAGGCCGAAGAGATTTGCGCAGCCAACAATTATCACATGAGATCTAAAGGAATCTATGGTATATGTATATGTTTCGTAGGTGATATATTTTTGAGCTTCTTAAATATAGATCCAATTTCATAAAGCATCCCAACGCACCATTTTAAATGAAGCATCAGGATTGGCTCGTACATGTCAACTATAGCCATAGCTTCAAATTATAGGTTAAATTCTCTCTCTCTCTCTCTCTCTCTCTCCATAGTTACAATGATGAGGATGGGAGCAACATTGGTATCCAACACCTTTATGATATTTCATATGAACGGAAGCTAAAGTAAAGAAAAACCAATATATATTCATAACAAAAGTGAAGTTCACAGACCAAGTACAACAAAGACATGAAGACAATGGAAGAGAGGCCTTCTAGCCTTCCGCACAAAAGCTCTAAGCAGGTGAATTCGATATTCAGTTCGATGAGCCACACTTGCCTCCTCCCAGAAATAGATGACGTCCCCAGCTCTAATGTTTAGCTAAAGTAAAAAAAAAAAAAACCAATATATATATTCATAACAAAAGTGAAGTTCACACACCAACTACAACAAAGACATGAAGACAATGGAAGAGAGGCTTCTAGACTTCTACACATAAGTTCTAACCGGGTGAATTCGATATTCAGTTCGATGATCCACGCTTTCCTGCTCCCAGAAATAGATGACGTCCTGCGATGGACAAAGGCTCTCCATTCTTGGTATTGGAAAATAGGCTTTAAAGCTCCCTCAGCCCTGACAGACAATCTGAACTCGTAAATCATACCTGTATCGTCTAGAACTCTGACTGGCACATCATGCTCTCGATTGTAAGGAGGCAGCATATCCAACATTTCCGTGGTCACTCCAAGTCTTTGAGAGACATCGGTCCTTGTCAACACTTTCACAATCCTAACCATCTCTTTAGAAATTATGAAACTGAATGATTTGTTCTTAGCTAGTTAGCTGTTTGTGGGGGAAGGGTATATATAGAGAGTGGGATGGTTTGATTTGATGTAAGTAGAAAGAGATGGAGGCTCGCTATTGGGCCGGATTTGGTAGTAATTTGTCTTTTAATAAAATAAAATAAAAATAAAAGAGAGGAGGGTGCACTGCAACAAAAGGAAGGTTAGTTTAAAGGTGTCAATCAACTTTCTACCATTGATTTTGTTTTTCCTTCTTTTTTTTCTGGAACTTATGGTCTATAACTTGGAGTCTCTCTAAAAGACACTCTCTTAACACAGGTGCAGTGCCAAACTGAAAATTAATTGTTTTAATCAAGGTCTTAAATATTGATAGTTTCGGAAATATTGGTGGTTCAAAAACACGGAAATATCGATGAAAATATCTGGAAAATATCAATATCGATAAAAATTAGATAAAAACCACGGAAATTGTGATGAATACATGAAATTTTTTAATGGCTTGTCCAATATAGATCCCTATTTTTCTATTTCCTAGACATATATCCATCACTCTATAAATCTATGTGTAAAACCCAATTTCAAATTTAAATGACCAGTAGGATATAAGAGGTCGTAGTATTTCAATGTTTTTACATCGTTGCCACTAAACTTCATATTTTATTTATAATTTATTTCAAGCATTTCATTAACGTCCATAATTGTAATTAATATACACCCTATTAATAGCATATCAATCACCCCATTTCTTTTAGTTGTCATTCCTTCTCACATCTCCCCCCCTAAAATTGCAAACAAAAAGAAAATTCTGTAAATTACATATCCAATAATGTCAGTCCTGATCTCTTGGACCACAGGAGTCCAAGAGATTGTGGTCACCTACCGTTGGATATTAATCCAATGGTTCAAAAAAGTTTCTTAAAAGGAGTTCAAGAGTGAGTGAACCGTTGAATTTACATCCAACGGTGAATGACCACAAATCTCTTGGACCCCTGTAGTCCAAGAGATCGGAACTCCCAATAATGTACCTATGTAACTAATGACACCTGTTGAATTTGGAAAGATCTCCAAATAGTTGTAATGGATGTAGGAACTAATTTAGAAACTTATTTGAAATTAAATATTAAATTCCACATTAAAGCATATTAGTAATCTATTTTTGAATTAATGGTGTTTTCCTTATATGAATTACAACTAGCAATCTATTTAAAGTATTAGTAATTTAAATTCAATATTAAATTTAGGAATTAATGTTGTTTTCTTTTTATGAATTATAAGACCAGTATTTTTTTTTTATAGTTTTATGAATAAGTGTACATTCTAATTATGTTGAAAAATAATTTGATAATCTATTTATTGTTTTGTTTTTAAAATATTTTTTTTAAATGAACCTATTTTTTCTCCAAATATTGTTCCTTTTTTTTCTTTATTACTTGTTTTATGAAAAATAATTTGATCATCTTTTTATTGTTTGTTTTATGAAAACAATTTTTATTTATTTAAATGAGCCTATTTTTCCTCTCAAAATAATGTATCTGTTTTTTTTCTCTCTCTAATAATGTACCTAGTATAATGAATCTATTTTTCCACTAAATTTTGTATTCACTAAAACACCCAAAATGAGGGCTGAAATTATAAAAAAAACCCAAGCACTATTTAAACATATAAACACACCAAAATCCATCATTACACACACTCAAATTCATTTATAAACACACCCAAAAAGTTGACTTTGGGTTGTTTGGGTGTGTTTCTATGTTTAAATAGTGCTTGGGTTTTTTATAAATACATGTCTAGGATTGGGTTTATTTATAAATTTGTATCTATTTTTTTCTATAAATAATGTACCTATTTTTTTCTCTAATAATGTATACCTAGTAAAACAATTTACCTAGTATAATGAACTTATTTTTTTCTTTAAATAATATACTTATTTTTAATTTATAAAAAATGTGCATAAATTCAATTATACAATGTACCTATTTTCTACAAAGTAAATTGGTCAATTGAGTACGTATATTGAGAAAGAGCCTGGGCAGTGAGTGGAGAACTCCCTTACCGTAAATTCAGGAGTTAATCCTAATGCTAGATGGACAGTAGAAGGAGTGGCGGGCTCCGCATGTTGAAACTGGGAGAAAATTTGCATGTCAAATCCAGAAGAGACCAAGCTTGTCATTTAGCTATAATTCTATTTTTTTGGGTTAACCGGGTACCCCAACCCAAAAGCTGCTTTCACATCATCGTAGGGGAGAGCTGAAAAGGGTTTAATTAAGAATGAGAGGGAAATGGTCCAATCCAAGTTAACATGCGATTGTCTTGTCCTTAACGACACCTTTATTTTGAGAATTTGTGTAGCATACACTTGATGCCAAATGCGGCAGAAAACAGAATTTTTGTATTTATATATTAGCATAGTTGCAATTCAACATGGACATGCATGCAAATATCCTTTTTTGACTTTCAATTTGAGAAAGCAATAAAATCACTTATATAATGCAACTGACAGTCATTCTCAACCATAGGGATTTTTTGTTCCTATTGGAAAATACTATTAATTTACGAAGATTTTATTACCACATTATATTATTAATTTACGTATTATAATATTCATCAACAACATCATATTATGAATTTTATTTATTATATTTGCATTCCTTGGTTGGAGAATTTCCACCTACCGATAAGGCTCTCTGAACATAGTTAATTTAGCCAAAGTACTAGTTCATGTATTTATGCTTTCATATAATGAAATTTTAGATGCAATAATTAGGTCCAGGGGTCTGTTCAATTTGCTGAGGAGGTGGTGAGATGATTAGGAATGGAGTCTCCCCGAATGTGGGGCAGGGAATTTGGGAATTTGATTTCATATACATGTTGTAATTAATAGGTTGGTGTCGTGAAGGGTTACAAGTCAGGTTACCGAATAGACTCATGGTGACTGGAGTTTTTGGGGGCCTGAAAAGAGAAAAATTACAAGCAAAAACCACGAGAGCACACAAGTTCAAAGATGTCAAAATAGAAAGAAATAGAACAAAATAGAATATTACGGGGTAATTTTTCATTGTATTACTTCCTTGAAATATATACATATATAATCCTTGTTCTACAAGGAAACACTACTCAATAAAGGACACAACAATAAATATTTATTTACATACTTATTAATCCTTGTCCTTGAAATATATACAATATATTTACATACTTATTTAAATAACTCATGTTTACAAACAATTAAGAGGCGCCACTTGTTTGCATAATGTTTGGGAGATTACATTTTTTTGAATTTGATTTGTATGAAAAGACTATTGCGGAGACACATCTTGTTGTTGACTGGGTAGGTAGGATGGGATCAGATTTTATACTTTTTTTGAGAGAATAGTGATAGGATTTGATTAAAGGGAAGCATAACTAGTACAAAAACCGGGCAATGTCGTCGGGGATTAGGCGAGTTTTCCTACACATATGGGCTCGGTCGTCGGTCTAACTGAGTAGCCTTACCCGCTCAACTGCAAGCAGGAGCAGGATCCTAACCACACACCCCCCCCCCCCCCCCCCCCCCCCTCTTCCCCCAAGGAACATACCCGTAAAAACTACTTGTTACAATCCTCAAATAAAACATCAACTAGGAAATATGGAGGTTCCTCGAACCAAGAGATGATTGTTCCAAGGTGTAAAGCAAAGCGGGCAATGCGGTGTGCAACCTCATTTGCAATCCAACGGACATGGGTAAAGCCTTCTCCAGTGATCTATAACAACAAAAACTTAGAGTATTCTAAGATAGGGCCGATGAAACATCCAAGTGCCGTAACGATCTGGAGAGAATCACTCTCAAAATAGATATTAGTTAAACCCCTTTGAGCCGCTAAAACCACACCTTCTCGTGCTGCTAAAGCCTCACTTTGTAAAGCTGAAAAAACATTATCAAACTTCTGAGCCCTTCCTGCAATGAAAGCCCATGTTGAATCACAAACCACCACTCCAACCCCACCTTGACAGGACCCACCCCAAATTTCCATGAACCCGAGGCGAACCCTGCAGAGACCCAGCATCACACCTACGCCGGGTTCACTCCTTAAAATTTTGTCCTCTTTTACCAAAGAGGATTATGGGCACGAGACTTTCAGCCGAAAATTCGGCAGAGTCTCCCCTGTAAATTGAACATTCCCCAAAATTTCCACTTGCATAAGACACAATTTATATATCCCAACCGGCAGCACGCACAATATAAACTCATGCAATTCATCTAATTGGCCTCCGGCTTTCAGATACTTTAAAACAAACTACCAATCCAAATAATACATTCACGCACTTATGAAAGCCAACAGTAATTTATATCATTTAACTTCCCAAATATTTAGCATACGAGGCTCCCACCTCCTAGCATGACTGCATCACACTTTCACCCAAAACTCGAGACCAACGACAAGGTCCTCATCAAACTCAACACAACCACCTAAGTGGACTCAAATCCGCGGCTACGCCTAGTAACTTCAGGATGCCTACGTACCCTTTCTGAGGGATCAAGCCACACGTAGTTCTTTCATCAACAATCACAACTCCGATAATATACCAATATTTAACGTAGAACCAACAAATACATTTCAGATTTATCAACATTCAAATTCCAACAAAACACATTGAACACATTCTCAAACTCTTCCCTTGCATCAAATCAACCATGCAACCATACCCTATCCATGGCGTATGTTGCCGAACAACACCTCCCAAACCGGGGCGTAAACTTTTATACATGTACAAGGTCCTCTCAAAGGACACTCCCACAAATCTCAATCCCAAATCAAAAACCACATATACACATATTTATATATAATAGCACTCACCTCTCACCATCATCACGTACCAGGGGAAACAATCCAACCGGGGATTGTTGACTAACCACATGTATTCCGTCCTCCAAAAGACCATGTGGTTAGGGACGAACCGTCCAACCGGGGGACTAATTCTCAGCCCAGCACGTACGGACGAAGAATCAAGACCCGTACGCCTGTAAAGTCCTACGCACGCAGACTACCCAGTTAAGGGTCTACGGTAACACCCCGTTAAGGTATGCCCGGGTATCATCACATCCACATATCCATAGCCATTTCCATGTATCAGGATCCAAGGGGAGGTACATGTGATGTTGCACATCATGTACTGGGGAACTATCCAACAGGGGATTGTTGACTAACCACATGTATTCCGTCCTCCAAAAGACCATGTGGTTAGGGACGAGCCGTCCAACCGGGGGACTAACTCTCAGCCCAGCACGTACGGACGAAGAATCAAGACCCGTACGCCTGTAAAGTCCTACACGCGCAGACTACCCAGTTAAGAGTCCACGGCAACATCTCCTCACAGGATGCCCCGTATATCAACATATCCAAACCATATCATAATATTCCCGGCATCCCATAATTCCAGAATCCGTAACCAAGAAAGCCCACATGCCCGAAACACGGCACGTGTGTGAATAGTAACCAGGGAAGGTACGTATGATGGTGGAGTTTGTAACCCTTATAACCACAATTCCAAAAGATATTTCCTTCCGTAATTCAAGTGTTCTAAACCTCTATATATAATATATAACCAACTCACAAGCATAAAAACTCAACACCGGTGAGGTACCTAAAATAATGCTTATAGCACTTTAAAACTGACGCCCTAAACTCATCTCTTTCCATAGCCTCACAACAATAACCATTAAAATAAATATGCATAAACTTTCCATCACGAAACCCTAAAAATAAACTCATTGACCCACAAACTCAACATCAATCTCCGACGAGCCTGGACAAAATAAATCAATCTCCGAAGGGCCTGGGCAAAATAACTCTCAAACAGAAAACCCAAAACCGGGGAGGTACTCAAGGTAGTGCATATAGCACTTCAAACTGACAAGCTATACTCTTTTCATACCTTTATAAATACATACAAATGTATATCAATTTCTAATATTGTAAGCACCTCAACGACAATTCACAGGGTGGTACTTATAGTGCCCACAAGCATCTTTACAAAATAAAGTAATATATATATATATATATAGTCCACTATTGTATCAACCTTAACCAATAAAGCATCCGATAAACCCCCAATTAAAATAATATAATATTTTTCCTAAACTCACGTAATCCACACTCAACTCAAGACCTGCTGCTATGGTCATTTTAATCTTCCTAGGAAGGCAACACTACCTAGGAAGTCTCGCGGTCAAACCAGGGTCAACCTACCCAAACTTGGTCAACCGGCCCCATGGGGCCCACGACCTCCAAATTCCTATCTGATAGTCCCTATAGGTTCCACAAGGTCTAGGACACGAGTCCTGCAAGTTTGGTCCAGATCGGACGGTCAAATCGCTCACGATCGCACGATCGGATGGTTACTAAAACCCTAACCCTAGGGTTAGCTTTTCCGGAGTATCTGGGACTCCGTTTTACGATCCGTCGAATCCTATACGATCCTAGTAATACCCAGATCAACATATTATAAACTCAGGACCATCCAACGGTCCAAACCTAGCGAACCCGGATAACGCGCAATATGCAATATCCGTTCGGGACTCTAACGGTATCCAAAATGAAATCCGAGCACACCTACACGCTTGTGACATCGAGAGGATTGCAGTGGGATAAAAATGCCCCTCAACTACAGTGCCCAGGCGCCGCCCAGGCGCCGGCAGCGCGTGCGTGTCCAAAGCGATAATCCATAGCCGAAAAATCTTCAAATCGAAAGCCAAGACTCCTACCCTAAGTAATACCCCTAATTTGGAGCCACTTTTGTTCTTGGACGTACCCCAAAAATTGACCGGAAGTGGCCAGAATCGCGATCGCAAAACCGGCCGAATTTCCATTCAAAAATCGAATTGCCTACGCTACAAATTGATCAATTCCTACCCAACAGGCAGCTAGAGCTCTTAAAATAGGTGAGAAAGCATACCTCACTCGTCGGAATCGGTGGCCGGAGGAGCGAGATCGAGCCGGTAAAGTTTCGGGCGAAAACCGGCCAAAAATCAGCACTTTCCGGCAACTGGAGCTGCGGCCGATGTCGGGGAAGGGCCAGGTCTTGACGGCGGGGATGAGCTGGTCCTTTTGGCACTGGTCCCGTCCTCATCCGTTGCCGGATAAGTGAACGGCGGGCCAAAACGTGGCCGGCTGTGCGTCGCCACCGAGAGAGGAGAGAGAGACGCGGGAGAGAGAGAGAGAGAGAGAGAGAGAGAGAGAGAGAGAGAGAGAACTGAGGGCTTTTCTGTCTTTTTAACCAAAAAACCCATTTCAAAATATTTACGATTTTGCCACTGGTGGTGTTTTGCTCGTAACTTCTTCGTTACAGCTCCGATTTAAGCCCACTACGTCTCTACGAACTCATCTCTCCATGCTCTACGCAACGGTATAATCAAAATTCCCAAATTCCTTTCCGGTCAAAAAGTCAACTTTAAACCTAATAAAATATTTTATGGGCAAAATGGTCCTTTTATCAGAATAAATTAATATTCACCAATTTATTTAGGACCGGGTCGTTACACACCTGTTTTGGTATCTGCATTCCAATGCACTGTCCACATTGATTTTGACAAAGCTCATGGAGGTTTTGTCCACCGTTGGACCTGATCACGGGTGGAACAAGATGTCCCACTATACCCATTAATTTGGACAAACTCAAGAAGCCTATTACATGCAACAAGGCCTACCAGGCTTGGACATGAGCTTTTATTTTTCCACAGCAAGGGTTAACGATCTGGTACAGTGGCTAACCCATTCCCAAACTGATCAGCAAGGGTTAACGATCTGGTACAGTGGCTAACCCATTCCCAAACTGATGGTAGCCTTTCCAAATTACGCAGTTAGCCTAGAGACAAGCTGAGCCATCAGCAGCGAGCAAAGGGGTAGTTACATAGCACATGGAGGGTGGTCTCCGGCATGAGACCGCAGTGAACACAACCACCGGTAATTGGGACTTTTTTCTATGCAAGGTTATCTTGAGTGGGGAGAATATTGAAACACAAATGCCACCAAAATACCTTCACTTTCCCCGGAATATTAGTCATCCACATTGTCCGCCAAAGTACAAAGGTTGCAGAACTATTAGAAGAAGAAGCTGCATTCTCAGTTGCGCTGCTAAGGATACATCTGGCCACACGGTAAGCACTACGAATTAACTCCACCTCTTAGTTGGTCGGGGGGTTCCGCATGCTAAGAGGTATACTATGAATTAACTCCACCTATTCCAGGAAAAAAAGAGACTGTAATAATGGAGTGTTCCAATAGTGGAGGTCGGATTGGATGAGATCAGCCACCTTTTTTAGAGTACAAGCCGGTGGTGTCGGGGAGTAAATCTTGAAATTTCGGGGTTGAGGGATCCATCTATCATGCCAAATATCAATATTGGTGCCATCACCAACCTGCCATTGAGTGCCTCCTTCAATAACCTCTTTAGCTGCACACAAACTCTTCCAGGCAATAGAATCATGGGGAGAAACAGATGCATGTAGAAAGGAGGAAGTTGAGAAATACTTAGCTTGTAATAATTTGGAGACCAGAGAGGTGGGCTCAGTTAGAATCCTCCAACCCTGCTGTGCAAGCATTGCTAAATTAAATGCATAAAGGTGCCGAAAGCCCATGCCTCCTTCATCCTTTGGTTTGCACAATTTCTCCCAGGAAATCCAGTGAATCTTGCGGTCCTCGTTGGAATTGTTCCACCAAAATCCAGCCATTAATTTATTCAACTCGTCACAGAAACTTCTTGGCAAAAGGAAACAGCTCATAGAGTATATAGGAATTGCTTGGACAACTACTTTTAATAATATTTCCTTTCCCGCGCCACTAAGAAGTCTTCCTTTCCAACCATGTATACGTTTCATAATCCTCTTCTTCAAGTAGCTAAAGCAGGCAGTCCGTCGCCTGCCGACTAGCGTGGGCATACCAAGGTAACGGTCGTGGTGGTTAGCCTGTTGGACTCCTAAGGCAGCAGCAAGTGTCAACTGGGCAGGTCTTTTAATGTTTGAACTGAAAACAACTGAGCTCTTCAATAAATTCACTTGTTGTCCTGACTAATGTTCATATTGCGCAAGTATTGCGCGAATCACCTGACATTTCTCCATTGTTGCCCAAGCGAAAAAAAGACTATCATCTGCAAACAAGAAATGGCTTATAGAAGGAGCATCCTTATAGATAGCCACTCCCTACAACAATCCTTCACCTTCTTTCTTAGCTACAAGAGCTGAGAGGCATTCTGCACAAAAAAGAAAAAGGTAGGGAGAAAGAAGATCCCCTTGGCGTAGACCCCGGGAGGGATGTAGATAGCCAGTAGGTATGCCATTAATTAAAAAAGAATAAGAAACTGAGGAAATGCATGTCAACACCAGATTTATCCAACGATCACTGAACCCTAGTCTACCCATTATTGCTTGTAGGAAGTGCCACTCGACTCTGTCATAGGCTTTGCTCATGTCAAGTTTCAAGGCCATAAAACCTTTTGTTCCTCGACGTCTTTTTTTGAGGAAATGTGCAATTTCAGCTGCAATAAGGGTATTGTCAGAAATAAAAACGCTTTTTTTTTTGGGAGATAATAGCAGGTAAGAGCATCTTCAAGCAGTTTGTCATCATTTTTGAAGTGATCTTGTACAGAACATTACAAAGGCTGATTGGTCGAAGATTGGGCAATTCTCGTGGGTTTTTCGTCTGGCCCCGGGGCCTTGGTGGGGTGCATCTTGAAAAGAGCTTGCTTAACCTCCTCATTTGTGAAGTATGCATTAAGAGTATTATTCATTGATTCGGAGACTCTTAAGTTCAATTGAATTCAAAACCTCCTGTGCAGAGCCACAACCCTATGATGATAAAAGATCTTGAAAATAATCCACAACCTCTTTGGCAATCTCATCCCCTGACTCATGCCAATTACCCACACTATCGCATAAACCATGAATTGAATTTCTTTTTCTTCTGCTGTTTGCACACTGGTCAAAGAATTTTGAATTCCGATCGGATTTGCTTGGAGCCAAGTGCAGCACTTTGGAGTCTAGGAACTGGTTTTGCCACAAAGGGCAAGCCAAGGCACGATCAAGCCGTTCTCTTATACCCCCCAACCGTGAACTGAACCATGTAAAAGAGCTACCAGAGAAGCCCAAATCATGCAGATTGCAGTCTACCGCTGCTTCCTAGAATGCCATCATTTGTCTCACGGGTCAAACAACACCACCTTCCTTTTCATGAGAGCTAATAATCTCATTGAAGTCACCAACAGACAGCCATGGCAAAGTAGACTCCGGCCAGAAGACAAAGGAGTTGCCAAGAACGAAACTTATCTTCGATGGCAGGGAAGCCATAGAAACCAGTGAATCTCCAATGTTTCGTGTCCCCAATCCCGCCAATGAAGGTGTCAATGTGGTTGAGTGAGGATGAGCGAATATGAAGATTAAACTCATCTTTCCATAACAAACATAGGCCGCTAGATTTTCCAAGAGAATCAAAACTTCTTGTGCCTTCTCCACAAATGAGAGAACGTCTCTCATTCCTAATGTGTGTCCCGCCATACGATCTGGGTAAAATGGTTCAAGGTCCTCCATCCTTTCTCATCAGCCAACAAGTTTGATTGGCTTTCCTGATACCTCTTTAACACTCAAAGTTGCTCCACCTCTGGAATCCCCATCTAGCTTTGTTAAAATAGCTCCAGTAATCCCAATCTCTAAGTTGAATGTTGTCACTAAAGCTGCAACTTCTTGGCCAATCATTGCATCCACAATAAGCAAAACTTCTGTGGGGTTCAATACCTTCTTAACTTCTTTCAACTCATCCATCATTCCTTTGTCTATCTGAAGCCTTCCAGTAGTATCCATTATTACTACATCTACGTTCTTATTTTTGGCCTCCGCTAAACCTTGCCTAGCTATTTCTGAGGGTTTTGTGTCAGTCCCTACTGTATATACTGGCACCTTTACCTGTTCACCTAAAATAACAAGTTGGTCAATGGCAGCAGGTGGTTGTCTTCTCGACTCTTTGTAAACCAGCCAATAAAATAACAGTGGGGCAGATTTTGCAAAAACAAGTTTAGACACCTCTCTGCCCATCAGTTTCACTAGCTCATCATTCACAATAACTTCTTGTGCCTTCTCCACAAATGAGATAACGTCTCTCATTCCTAATATGTGTCCCGCCATACGATATGGGTAAAATGGTTTAAGGTCCTCCATCCACTCTCCTCGCTTGACAAGTTTGATTGGCTTTCCTGATACCTCTTTAACACTCAAAGTTGCTCTACCTCTGGAATCCCCATCTAGCGTTGTTAAAATAGCTCCAGTAATCCCAATCTCTAAGTTGAATGTTGTGACTAAAGCTGCAGCTTCTTGGCCAGTCATTGCATCCACAACAAGCAAAACTTCTGTGAGGTTCAATACCTTCTTAACTTCTTTCAACTCATCCATCATTCCTTTGTCTATTTGAAGCCTTCCAGCAATATCCATTATTACTACATCTATGTTCTTCTTTTTGGCCTCCGCTAAACCTTGCTTAGCTATTTCTGAGGGTTTAGTGTCAGTCCCTACTGTATATACTGGCACCTTTACTTGGTCACCTAAAATAACAAGTTGGTCAATGGTAGCAGGTCTGTATACATCACCAGCAATCAGCATAGAACTCTTCCCCTGTTTCTTAAGGTAATAAGCCAATTTTGCACATACGGTTGACTTCCCGACTCCTTGTAAACCAGCCAATAAAATAACAGTGGGGGCAGATTTTGCAAAAACAAGTTTATACACCTTTCCGCCCATCAGTTTCACTAGCTGATGAGATTTGAAGGATGAAATGCTGTATATAAATGCCAGTCTTGTGATCAATCGTGAGAGGGAGGTTGAATAATGGTTGTACATTCTCATATCTCAATTAGATCAAACAGACCGCGCAAGTCTAACCTAAAGACCAAACTAGATCTGGGATAAACACTGGCTTGGTTACCTTTGCAGAGCTTCTGTATCCTCACCAGAATTCTAATTGTATTCTTTTACCAATAATTTGTCTCAGCTGTCCTTGTAATTTTTATTGATGGAAACATGAAAACTTCCATGAACCTCAAGTCTGTGGAATTTTCCATCAATCACGTGCCAAACAGTTCTCCGCGCTCTCTAGCAAACTCCATCATTCAGATTCTCATAAAAGAACAGTAGTCTTAACAATGTCACCCATCTTGGAACTTAGACCTTGAACTCTCCTCCTGTTAAGGATAGAAGGCTATGTTTCACTAGCTCAACCAATTATTAGCATTTACTTAGGATTTGAGGAACATCACTGTATGCAGAGTAGTTTAGTTGTTTTTTCAGTATAAGCCTATTTTCGATCGGCATCTTAACTGCTACTTTGTTTCTGCTGTGAGTCATGGAAGAATAAAATCTCAGAAGGGTACTGTTGCTGGCAACGGCATTCCTTCCATTAGTGCTTCTCTACATAAGTGGCCACATTGCCAGTGCAACTGTACAAGGGACAAGCACGAAACATATACTGTTTATCTGAGAGTTTTGCAAGACCTGAACCTTGAGAGGAAGAGAGTCTACAGACACCAAGAACACCACCATGAAACTATTGCCTGGAACTTTCCCACAACCTCACTTCACTCTCTTTCTGTTCCTGAGGCAGCCTCCTATTTTAGGAAATGGCTCGATTTGATGTAGGTAGTCATTATGCATGTGGCTACCCTTAGATTTTCTTATTACTATTTATTAGTTTTTTGGAATCAGAAAAAACGCATCTTTTGTCGAAATCACAAGCTTCACATGTTGCAAAAACAACGGTTCAAAATGCAAAGTTAGATTAAAAGTACAAAAAAATTAAAGTGAGACGATTAGAAACGAAGTTCCGCCAAGTGTGTATACTTGTACAAGGTACAACATTTTACAACACTCGATAGAACCTCATGCAAAATCCCACTAACAAGAGCTGCTATTTTTTACCAATTGTAGCCTGCTGAGTAAAAATAAGCTCACAAGATCAACCCGAATTGAAAACCCATAGCATCAAACAATGGACTAGACCAACATTCAATTAATTGGATTTGTCCAGCCCAAACCACCCCACCAAACAGGCCTTTCAGTTGACCCACTACAAAAATAAAGAGACCCACAACTTATAGTTATGGGTTGGATGGATATACTTTGTTTACATTCATAATTGTGTTTTAAACATTTAAGAACAAACCGAGTGATTTTATTCATTCAATTCAATGTCGTCACACGTCTACATAGCGAACAAGCCAAATGGTTAAGTTTATTTTTCTTGCTTTAGAAGTAACTGAATTGGCATACACACCATCACCTGATCCAGTTGTGTAAATTTATTTATGTAAGTTGCATGTAGTTCAGCCAATCTATGTAAGGAAATATCATAAATGTCTTGTTTTGGGTTCAATTCATTTTGCCTTCCTCAAATGGTTGATGTTTTCCCTCCGAAAGAATTTACACAAATAGGAAAACAAAATTGAAGACCTTTTCTCCAACCATCAGATCATATAGAGATTGAAACAAACAAGAGATTGAAAATTCCTTGATAAGCTTATTGACTACAGGACAACTGACTCTAGTGGTCACAACACAGTTAACCAACATTTTTCTTTTTTCATATTTTGTGCTATAGGTATCTTTGAGTTTTTAATTGATCTGTTACTTATTTATTCTGTAGGCTGCTTCAACAAAGTGGACCCTTTTACTGATCACCAGCCTCTGAGATTTTGTCACTTGCTTTTGATCAGGCTTCCTCACCAAGTAACCCTCAGTTTGCATTTGGGAGTTCGTTCACAAGGCTAAAATGGAAATAGATGAATTAAGGAGGTGGGGGATGCTGTTGCCTTTTTGAATTTGAATTGTAGGATGAACTGGGATGCAATTTTTGCCCTCGGATTGGAAAATGAGAAGAAGAAGAGAAGAGAGAGAGTTGCTTTGCTTTGCGTCAGAAACAATGGCATATAATATCACAAACTATGATCAAATTATATGCACCCTTTCTTCTTGCTAATATTTGAAAATACACGCATCCAACTTTTGCTAATATTTAGTTTTTTTTAACATTGATTCAGTTCGTTCAAGTGAACTGAGAGTTTAGATATTTGTAAATAGGGGGTGGGATTGGTAAAGCAAAGTTTACGTCAGCAGAGCAGCCAATATATAAAAACTCCATTCAGGCCACACCTACCTTTCTTTTTTATTCATTTGACCGTCTGTTGTTAATGCTTTACTTTTAGCCCTAGACCAATAGTAATTTTGGAGAATTTAAAATTTAAATATCCACGGTCAGATTTTTTTACACATCATTTTCTCTCTTCCGCGCCACTTCTCCATCTCCCCGACTTCTCTCTATTCTCTCTCCGCGACGCCGAACTTTGACCGGTGATTTTTTCGCCGTCTGCAGACCGTTTCAAGCAAGATTGGTCTCAAAAATTTTGTATTGACATCCTTTATCTAACCCAGGTCATTTCCCAGTTCGAAAACCCAAGGATTGGTAGCTGGAACGACTGGAAATGTGGGGGGCTTCGGAGCATTTTTTGGCGACTCCGGCTACCATTTCCGTCGATCGAGGTATGAAACTTCATCTACTCTTCGTGTTCTATCTGTTTATGTTTGTGGTTATGATCCATTTTGGACTTTTGAAAATTAATCAAAACCCCTGATAAAAATTTAGTTACAAGTTACAACCCATGATAAAAATACATCTGCATCATCCATCCAAAAAGCCTTAACAAAGCAACACGCATCCATTCATCCAAAAATATACTTGTATCAGTTAAAAATCACTCACCAAACAGATAATTTCAGTAAAAATAGAACTTTTGCTTCTCCTAAAAGAAGACTTTGCACTCAAAACAAAGAAGACATTCCTCTACTATACGTTAAGAGAGGGAAAGACTCAAGGATATATACAAGTAGTGATATGAGAAATCATCCTATAAAAGAAGAGAAAAAAATGAACAAGAAAAGGATTGTTTAAAAAAAAAACCACAAAAGAACCGTTAAAAGAAGTATTTGAAGAAGTAACCCAAAAATTATGGAGAGTTTGCTAAAATAGACGAAACAAAATGTTCAACTAGTGGTGAAACGGGTAGGGGTACTCTCTCTCGTACATGGGATGGGAGAGGAGGCAGTGTCTGTAACTAAGGGAAATGAGAGTTTAGCTTACAAATTCATGAACTTTTGCTTCTCCTTCCATACCAAGAGGACCAATCAATGGCTATAGGAACTGTTGGATCGAGTCTTGAGCGTTAGCCCCCGTAGAGCTCTGATACCATGTAGAAAAATAGACAAGAGAGAAGTTTGGGTTGAATCACTCGAATTCATGTTGAGATACACTATATATAGAGGATTCCAGCGGTGGTCAACTATAACAAAATTGTACCAATCACGTTGTGATGGGAGGTTGAC
This sequence comes from Prunus salicina, assembly GCA_020226455.1. Lineage (NCBI taxonomy): Eukaryota > Viridiplantae > Streptophyta > Magnoliopsida > Rosales > Rosaceae > Prunus > Prunus salicina. The sequence goes on from CM035347.1 coordinate 10,041,375, forward strand.
TTGAGTTAGTGGGATTCTTGGCTTGATAGTCGTTCTCTAGGCGCCATGGGTTGCTGCAAGATAGCTCGATGAAGGAGAGGAACCGCAGTGAAGACGGAGACATAAAAATAATATGAGCTCAATCTGATTTTAACATAGAGAGAGAGAGAGAGAGAGAGAGAGAGAGAGACATACATACAAGATAAACACTTCTGGAAAACAGAAGTGCATTAATTAAAAATATTAAATTATAAGGCAAATGAGAGTTTAGCTTACAAATCCATTCACTTTGCTTCTCCTTCCATACCAAGAGGGCCATACAAGATAAACACTTTCGGAAAAGAAACGTGTATCAATTAAAAATATTAAATTCTAAGAGCATCCACAATAGGCTCCCTAAACCACCTCCTTAGACAAATTTTAGGGAGGGATCGTAAAAATGCAACTCCAACCACGCTCCCTATCCACCTCTTAAAATAGGGAGTCCTCTAAGAGCTCCTAAATCTAAGGAGAGAGAAATGACTCCTAGTGGCTCCCTATAATTTAATGCTGCTTTATTTAATGAGTATTTCAAACCTTTATTTAATGCTAACTATTTTTTATTTTATTTTTTTATAGAGATAGACCAATCAAAAAATAGTTATAACATTTATGACTCTCCAAATTAGGGAGTATGGTTGGAGTTGAAATTTTTTAGAGAGCTCCTAAAATAACTTTCTTATATTCTTAGTATTTTTGGCTAAGAAATAGAGAGCATCATTGTGGATGCTCTAAGGCAAATGAGAGTTTAGCTTACAAATCCATTAACTTTGCTTCTCCTTCTATACCAGTAGGACCATACGAGAAAAATACCTGCTATGGGTTACAACACCTGATTTGGGAGTGGGGTTCAGAAGTTTGGGAGTGGGGTTCAGAAGTTTGGCAATAGAAAATCAATGTTCTGATAATTTGGAAAATATTCGTTTTCGTCCTCATCCTCTAATTATCAATACAATGACACTTGTAGATGAAAATATTCGGACAATTAATACTTCGTTCAATGTATTACTTACAAACGTGAACCTTTGACAATTTGGATACTTCTTTCAGGGGGACCCTAATGTACGGCCAATTTGGATACTCCTTTGATGCATGTCATCATGGATATAACTCCTCGTATTGGGGTGACATGGGACCCACCTGTCCTGTCATTGGAAGTGATGAAGTAGCTGGAAGCATATGCATGGTGAAAAACCAAGCGAGACAGGAAGAGAGAAAATGACAATTCTGAAGAGCATCCTACCCATCAGCCAATGAATATGCAAGACACTCCCCACAAGTCACGGCAGCTTGTAGCCATTCAAGTGTAATAATTGATTCAATATCTCAATCAATCCCTATAATTTTGGAATTGCTTATTTTATGTTTTACCGTTTGTATAAGTTACCTTGTTTATATTCATGTACAAAGTCAACTGTATAGTATATAAAAGAACTCCAATGGTTTCAGGACCCTCCTGATACTGTGTGTGATGTTCTCATGGAGGATAGTATGTAACTTTTGCTTTCTTCAATGATATCGCTTTTTCTCAAAAAAAGAAAAAAAGAAAAAAAAAAAAGAATACTCAATTAGTAGCGGACCGCTGCTACTAATTCTTCGAAGTTTCAATTTAAACTCAAAGAATTTCTTAAGTGGCAAGAAACATGATATATCCTTTAAGGTAAGTAGAAGAATAATTTATATGGGTCGTTTTCAGTGCACACTTTCCACGTAGTAATTATCAGATGAGATCTAAAGCAATTATAGGTTGTCCAGCATTTGGGTCACAAAGTCACAGTCAACAGGTTGAAAACATTCAATGCTGATTATATTATAGGTTGTCCGGCATTTGTGTAAGATGTCAAATTGCCACATCAGCCATCAAATTTAAATTTGATATTTGATATTTGACATCTCCCTTGGAGATGCTCTTAGTAGATGTCCTTATTCTTAATTATTAATTATTTAGAACACAAACTATTAATTATTAATTATTTGAAACTAAAGTTGTTATCAATGGTCAGCGTTAACTAACTAATTTATCTGCGTCAAAAAGAGAGAAAAAAACACACACAAGGAATTCAAGCATTAGGAAAAAATGGGAATGGCTGTTCCTAAAGTTTCTTTTGAATGGCTCTTCCCACTCCCAATTTGCAGGCGTGGTGGAAATTGGTATAAGTTGAAATGTAGAAATATTATTATCATGAGAAATATAGCATTAATAAGATCTGAAGGAGATGTTTAAAATGAGCCTAAAATGGGCAAGACCCAGCTAAACCCTGTCTTATGATCTAATGCTCTATATAACCTTTCCTTTCTCTGTAGCTGAAAAAGGAATCGAGATAGAAAGAGTGGTGGGCTCCGCATGTTGAAACTAAGAGAGAACGAGTGGTGCAAATCTTTACATGTCAAATCCAGAAGGGGAGAAATTGAGAAATCACAAAGGCATTTCCTAGCACTAATTATTTTAATATAAGTTTAAACATAGAAATCTTATTATTATGAGAAATGTAGCATTAATAAGATCTTTAAAATATCAAACACATTTTAATTAGAACAAATATATATTATTTACTAGTTAATTATGTGACAACACTAAAGTAATTATAATCATGTAATGATCGGAAGCTTCTCCTACACACATGCATGCTTACTCACTTGACCTTGTTATAATGATTGGAAGTCTTTTCTTTAATATTGCTACGTGTTGGTTCGAGTAGGAACCCAAAAATAAAAGAAACACTTGGGAACCAAAACATTGGTTTGAAATTTCATTCACAAAAAGTATTTTTCTTTGCATGATTATCTTAGAATGTAAGATATTTTTGCTGGAATCCAGCATGCTTCTTTAATGTTCATGATGGAAGAATTTTTTTTAATTTTTTTTTTTTTTTAAACTTATATAGTATTCTCTCATAAACTTTGCACAACCAAAATGGCCTTGAGGAATCAGCTACTTCAACTTGAATATAAAAGTGTGTATTGTATGTGATCAGTGCTCTACATGGAGATGGAGTAGGGGGCTGCCTCTGGCTGAGGACGTGAGTAATGGAATGGATAGTTAGAATATGGAAGCGGGATCCACAAGTGCGATTTCCTATTCCTAATGTTTCGTAAATTTGTCCAAAATATACACATATATATAATCAAATAGTAGTAGTTTTAACTTTTATGTGGATTTTAGTTTTGAGGGCATTTAAATTTATTCAAGTAGATTTTTGGTTATTTTTAAAAGTTTTTATAAAAATTGACATTTATAAAAATATGGGATAAATTTTGATAATTTTTAATAAGGGTACAATATTTTTATACCATATTGTGTACCACCTCTCTAATAGAAGTGGAACCCACCAATACAATGAGACCCAACTCTATTAAAAAGGTGATACACAATATGATATAAAAAATATGATAAACCTAGCATTTTTATACCATATTGTCGTCATCGACTCAATAATTGAGAGTAATGAATTGTGCATGCCTCCCAATAAATACGGGCGCACGAATGGACGCTCAAAAGGGAATGATGGATATGATCCAATCCAAGCTAACATGCGATTGTCCTGAGAATTCGTTAGCAAATTGCATTTTCCTTGTGGTTATGCGTGATCATTCTTTTGTTTTGTACTGATCACGTGGGCAGAAGCATACAAGGTGGTCCTCACTAAAAAGACAAATCACACTCAATAAAAAGCTGAAAGGCAAAGGACACAAGCAGTGGCGGATCCAGGATTATGTGGCCATGGGGGCTTAGTGTAAAAGTTCCAAAATTTTCCTACAAAGAAAATAGGCTTTTTTCTCTCTGTTTCTCTTTTTCCCCCTATCCTTTGTCACTCTCCTTTTTCTTCTTTCCTACCAGCTGTCAACTATTACAAAAGAAGTTTGTGACAACTTATTAATGGCGTGGTTGAGTAATACTTGTTCCCATCCTTTCAAAGTATGCATGGAAGCCTTTAACTCACAAGTTCAACCACCAATTGTCCCAAGCATCAAAGTATTCTAACTTCTCCTTCTCAATGTCTTTACTTTAAATTATAAATGATGTTATTTTTAATGTCTCCAGTGCTAAAATTTCCGGTAGACATAGGAATCAGGGACAGTTTCATGTGATTAATCAGCACCAGTTGAAAAGCAACACCAACTTGTAAAAAACAGTAGATGTAAAACAAGAAACATAATTAGAATGCCAATTCGATTGATTGTATAAGAAAATCAGCCTCAAACATCCAAGGAAGGATAAAAGCAGCACAAGCTCTCAAGCCTGGCGAAGGCAAAAGCTCTTAGACAGTCACTGGGAATGTTCTTGAGAAATAAGCCTTAGATTTGTCATCACAGGTGATTCAAACCAAGCATACAACACATTGAAATGAGATTTTAAAACTGTAAGAAAATATAAATTTTGCCAAATCAAATATGCTAGATTCATATCATATCCATCGGCGGAGAGTTGATGGAGGTGGTCGATTGTTGGGAGAGGTTAGGGTTTGAGAGGGTGGGAAGAGTGGCTGTGAGAATGAAGGGTTTGGAAAAAGAGTAGAACTGAAGCTGTGTAATTTGTGTTCTGTTCTGGTTTTTTTTTTTTTTTTTTCCTAAAACCTGGCCCAAAACGACGTCGTTTTAATGCCAGGTCAATTAAAAAAAAATTTGACTGAGCCTTGACCAAACGACGTCGTTTGGCAAGGCGCGTTTTAAAAAAAAATTGGATGCGCAGCCCGCGTGCAAGGCGCTGGCTGCGCAGTAGACTCGCCTGGGACTTCCGTCGAGCACTTGGTGTGCATACATGGGGGCTTCCAGCAGCTGTCCAAGGGGGCTTCAATGGAGTCCCTTCCCAATTTTCCAGCCTTCCAAGATGTCGTCCGACCCCTCTTGTCCCAACTTGCGTCCGTCACTGGACACAAGTGGACAAACAACATCACAGGGACCACCAGGGCATATAAAAGAAAAACAAAAGCCACCGGGGTAACGGAAGAAAAAAAAAACAAGAAAAACCAAAGTAGAAAATGTTGGAAAAAATGGGTACAATTGCTATATTTTACACAGAAATTTAGAAATAATCATTCAATTCATGCTTAAAAAATTAATGCATGCTTACAAACATACACAATGAAAAATCAAATAACATGGATTAGAACAACCTGAATAATTGAGTCGATGCAAGTATTGGACACTCTGACCTTAAGACGAATTATGTCTCACACAGGTGCTGACTTATGTCCTTGTGAAAGAAGCACTACAATTCACAAGTACTCTTTGATTCAGATTATGTAGGAAACCCTCTCACAGACCATAATCATTGACTATACAAATACTCTCTGTATTCAAATGGATAAACATTGACTGAATCAATTACCTTATTAATTTCAAGAAGACTACTCTATTTATAGATAATAAAGAACCCTTCCCAAAAGGGTATGTCCCAAAATAAAAAAACCAACTCATGCATCCATTGAATAAACAGGTGTTTTGATACCTCTTCCTAGAAATTGACAAAGGACACCATGGTTGAATGAACTCTATTAATTTCCATTCAAATAGGAAAATTAATATTAGTTAATATTAAATTTCCAACATAAAGCACAAATAAAAAATACAAAGGACCAGAGCTCCAGACCAGAACGATCAGATCCTTACACCAAATGTGAGGGGCCAATCTGGCCATCCCTGGATAAAACAGAATCAGCGAGGGAGAAGGGTGGTTAACCTAGTGTAAACTTTGCACCCTCGAATTATTATTATGAGAAATGTACCATTAATAAGATCTTTAAAATGAGCCTAATATCAAACATATTTTAATTAGAACAAATATATATTTACTAGTTAATTATGTGGCAACACTTATCTACACCTGCATTAACCTTCAATGGCCCCTTCCTTACATAATCATTTATAATAAAGCTAAAAAAGGACATTTGTCTTTTGATTTCGTCTCTAACTTTCATTTCTTGGCACCCAAAGTTGCCTAGAGACGAAATCAAAAGAAAAATGTCCTTTTTTATAAATGATTCTGTAGCCCCCACCAAAATCTTAACACACTGATTGTGATTCAGAGTTAAGATTGCAAAGATATATTTTCTGCATGGAGAAAAGGACCAAAAGTGGGCAATGTTAGTCTTCGTCCCCCTTCCGAGTCGACCAAACAAAGTCACTGTCAAGGCACAACCCTAAGTCAAGTAATAAATCACCTAACTTTTTATTTGAAGAAAATAAGATAGAGAATTCACATTTCGCTGTTTTATATTAATTTTGGTATGATGTACAGAGTATATATTTATACAAGGCCTTAGATTTCTCTAGAATAAGTTTGTTACAAAAAATATGGATAAGAATTAATGTAATCTGGAAATTCCTCTAGCCGTTGTCAGTGAGCTGGCAGAGAATAAGTTCACAATATTCATTTTCCATCAGTTCAGAATATTCATTTTCCATCATTTAGCTTTGGAGGAGACAGAGAGATAGCCAGCCACGGAGGAGGATGGTGGGGCCTACTTTTGGATAATGTAAAATTATGGTTTTTTATTTTTTTATTTTAAAGTACTTTGTAAATTTTCTTTTCGCTAGGAAGCTTTGGTCAGTTAAAAAAAAGAGTAGGAAGCTTTGGCTGGCATGGAGTCTTTGAGTTCAGTAAAAAGGTACAACTCTGAATCTCTCCCCTAATTTTGGCACTTGAATCAATCTGCATGTTGTTTTGAACTGATAGTATTATTTGTTTGATCATCTGTGAAGATAATTTGCCTGTTTGTCACTGTGGGCTCGTTTGGTACACCGTATTAGACTCTGGATATGAGTAAATAGTCTATGTCGGGTGTTTGGTGTCAACTTGTATTATTTAATTACCCGACTATTTTATACGGGTTGGGCTTTTAATACTCTCCTAACCTGACTAACTAATACAACCCACACACCCCGGATTAGATAATACACGCTTAATTATACGGTCAGGGAAAAAGAACACGCGTTCTACAAAAAAATTTAGACGCTCTTTTCATCTTCTTCTCTCTAGGGTTCTTCTCTGCTATCTTCTCCACAAGTTATTTTCTTCATTCTTCTCCAAGTATCCGTCTCTCACACTCTCTCTCTTTTTCATATTCTCTCCAATATACTTCTTCTCTATTCTTTATATTTTTCAATTTTTTATTAAATTTTTGTGGAAATTAGGTTATGAATTTTTCTTTTTTGACATTTTTTAAAATCATATTAACCAGAGTAGTGCTAGTTTTCATCCAAAAACAAACAACTGTGCTAGTGTTGGTAGTTTAGTTGAATAGATACATACCTGACGACTAGGAGAGCAAAATTTTCCTCTTGAACCATTTTCATGATTGATAAATTTTCTCTTTTCCTTTTCTTTTTATGATTCCCAAGCTTATGGTCTTGGCTCTTTTGATTGCAATGCTTCTACTCTGCTGCTACTTTCTCCTTCTTCTTGTTGTACATGGAAACTTTGATGTCCAATACAGACATATGCATCTTACCAAAAAAAAATCTTGGCAAAAGCAATTGAAAAACAAATCTTGTCATTTGAATCTTACCCAAAAAAAAAAATTTGTGTCATTTGAATCTCAATTTCCATTAAAATTATCAAAGATTTTTATTTATTTTTAAATATTCTAATCTGATGTTATCCGCAATATCACCAAACACAGTATAACTTAGTCAGACTATTTATCCGGAACAACACCAAACGCCTTATAATATTATGGATAAATAGTCAGTACTCTCCGGAACAAATTAATACTATCCGACGGAAATTAGTCAGTACAGTCCGACGTACCAAACGAGCATGATGACCTAATTAACCTTAGAAGCTAAATTCTTTCTCCTCCTCAATGTGGTTTGCTTTTTCATTTTGGCTCCAGCACTTGGTTCTTGGAACAGTTTAATATTTGCTGGATGAATTTTAGTTACCCCATTAACCTCACATTTCATATACTTAAGCTAAGCTTCTACAGTTATAATTACAAAAAATTTAATGTACTGAATGAAAATTAAATAAATAACTTAAAGTTAGTTATATAAGACATTTGTTTCAAGTTATTTTTTGGCATAGAAATAAGCTTGAAAAAATATACTTTTGAAAAACAAACTTGCATCAATTAAAAATATTAACTTATTCTGGAAATGAGCTTAGCTTACAAATCTATAAACTTTGCTTCTCCTTCCGTACTGTTGGATTTCTATTTTTGAGCGTGGGATGATTTGAACGTTTCGGATTGAATATCTATTCTTCTTTTTTTGTTCCTCTCCCCCCGAGTTCAATCTACTCTCTCTCCTCTTTCTTTTTTATTTCCTTTTCTTCTCCCACTTACGCACGTGCCAATTGGTTTTCTTTTTTATTTTATTTTTAGAATTAAGAAAAAAAAAATATGGGTAGTTATGTTCCATAAAAGTAGGACTTATTATCTGATTTTGTTTTTAATTTTTAATTTTTTAATATTAAAAAAATATGAATTTACCATATTATCCTCATTTAATTAATAATTTTAATTCTTAATGTTTGAATTAATCAAGGGCATTGTCTGGTATTTTGAATGTTTCACTTTTCTACCTTTTGCTTTATATATATAGATTATACAATACTACTGTAGTAACCTAAACCCTAATACATCTTCCATTCAAATATAGCCACATGTCAATTTTTGTATAGCCAGCCCTCCCCTTCTGTCTCCTTCTCCTCCATCTTCTCCCTCTGTTCTCTCCCCCCTCTCCCTCTCCCTCTGTTCTCTCTCTCCTTCTAGAGCAGCGCGGGCGGCCCTGCTTAAATACCTTGAAGAAATTAATTGTAAACCTTGTTACCATTTCTCATTACTTGGCTGCATAGTTGAGCCCAACATACAAGATTTCATAGTTAGTATGCACAGTTCATGTCGATTACCTGCATCTGGGTTAACGAATCACATCATGACAAGTACAGAAAATCATCCAGCCATCTTCATAACAACAGCAAAGTTTATGTTTTTTTATTCAACATATATAAGCCACAATGCTAGGACATTATAACAGTACTTGCAACAAGTACACACAGACAAACCCAAGGAATAAAAATCACTAAATGCACAGATGGTGATTATTCACACTGACACACTGACATGAAGACGAAGAAGCATACACACTATGAATGACCGACTAGACCATAGAGATTGGTAGGGCTTATGGATTATTAACACAAAACAAACATGTTGCTGCCGCTAACTCATTAATTTCTAGACACTATGAAGATCTGGGTGGCCGGGAAAAAGATCTGGTTTGAACACTGCAATTTTATGTTGAGTTTGATAAGTTGGGTTTTCCTCCTCCCAGAACCAGACGACGTCCCCAACAGCAATGCCTCTGTCGTTGACAAAGGCTCTCCATCCTTCAGACTGGAGAACTGGCTTCAGGTATCTGCCGGGCCTAACAGCTAACTTGAACTCGTAATCCCGATGTGTTTGGTTATCGAAAACGTTGATTGAGATATCATTACCTGGATTGACAGGAGGCAGCACAGCAAGAATTTTTCTGGTCACAACGAGTCTCCCAACATCGGTGGCCGTGATCACTTTCTTCACACCGTGTGCAAGCTCCATCGATATGCTCACTGCCTCTTTACAAATGAATTCAGTACCAAACTACAAAATCTTCACTTAGCTACTTATCTTCTGATATTTCATTGCTTTAGAGGAGCTCAGCTCACTCATATACTACTATATAAAGAGAAATCTGATATCAGGGTGGCCAGTTAGGAAATGATTTTGGAGTGGCCCTCTTGAAAGATGTAATACTTGTCAAAGTTGGAGGGCAGGAACAGTGCGTGGCTTTAAGTGGCCTATTTCTCTTCTCATATGCAAAATTTCCTTCTTGTTTTGTTTTATTTTTATTCTTGCAGCAAAAAATAAAAATAAAACTCAGCCCTTCTCCTGCGAGAGGTTTTTTAAAATTAAAAAATATATATATATATATATTTTAGAATTAAAAAAGATAATGGGTAGTTGTGTTCCATAAAAATAGGTAATTTTATTTTTTTTAATATGAAAAAGAGTGAATTTACCATATTATCCTCTTTTAATTAATAATTTTAATTCTTAATATTTACATTAACCAATGACATTTTCTAATATTTTGAATGTTTTACCATTCCCTGTCTTTTACTTTATATATATATATATATATATTACAATCTTTCACAAATCCACCCACCTTCATATTAATGTTTTTATACTTCATATTTTGTGTTATAATTTACTCACAAAGCATGCCATTAATTCCTTGATTTGTACATATACTCTCTTTTTAAAATTTAAAAAAAAAAAAAAAAACTGGCTTCTTTTTTCTTTTTTTTGTACTTTTTAACTAGTACTAATTATTTTGATATAAGTTTAAATGTAGAAATATTATTATCATGGGAAATATACCATTAATAAGATCTGAAGGAGATGTTTAAAATGAACCTAATATCAGATATGTTTTACAAAATATAATGTTTACTAGTGAATTAATATTCACACCAAAGTAAATTTAATCATCTCCTTTTTTACAACATATGCTATTTACTTGAGATCTGTTGGGTCAACATAAGCTATCATGTTTCATTTTGAGGATTTGTGTGGCATATGCACTAGATTCCAAATGCAGGAAATACAAATGAAAATTGGGTTTTTGGTCTGGAATTGAAGGATCTCATGTCACATCCTGAGATCGATTCCTAGCATGATATTATTCATTTTGGGTCCTTCTTCTCTACCTTCACGATTTTGTTTCTGGGAACTCACGAGCAACTTCTCAGTGAGTCACCCATCCTGGGATTGCTCTAGCCCCAACTCGCTTAACTTCAGAGTTCCCATGACTCTGAAGCCAATGAGCTCTCAAAAGGCCTCGTGCTAAAGGAGGCGGACATATACATATAAGGCACATCATCCCCTCTTCATTATTGGATGTGGGATGTTACATCTCAAGGGACTTGCTTTCTTTGTTTTTCTCACCTTCCCATGATATAGCAATGAGTTTCAAACCCTGACATTGACACCCACCACCTCAGACCAAAGAAGACAACAGACACGCATGAAAAGGAGGAGACTCTTACAACTGTAGATGCTTTTTATATTCAATAATCCCAAATTAAGAAAACTATTGTACATCTATGTTTTTCCTCTCAGGAGACTTTTGTACGTGTAATGGATGCCAAATATCTATCTAGACCATCTACTTAATTTACAAATATCTCTCTCTTCATCATGAGAAAAGAATTTCCAAATTTTAGGCTACTTGCTGTTTCTTTGAGATAAAACATACCCGGGATAGTGTCTGGATTTCTTGGTCTAGTTTTTTTTTTTTTTTTTTTCATTTTAACTAAGTACCATTAATAAGATCTGAAGGAGATGTTTAAAATGAGCCTAATATCAGACATATTTTACAACATATACTATTTACTAGTGAACATAGACATAATCCAAATCCAGTATAATTTGGGATACTTATGGATGTTTTAGTAGTGGCATGAAGTCCGTAAAAGTTGACTTTTTGATTTATTAATTGGACGTGGCAATTGACAACTAGTATTACGTCCCTAGCTTGAGACACGTGTATGGCAAGAATGACTCAAGTTTGAAGGCGCAGTAGTTTTAAGTTTGGAGTGGTTTTAAGTTTGGAGTGGTCCATAAATTTGCTACATTTTTTCCTAATGCTGGAATGGAATTCCTTGTGTTTTTTTTTTCTCCCTTTTTGAAGCAGATTAATTAATTAATTAGTTAACGCATTTATTCAAATGAATGATTGAGGCAGTTTTTGCAACAAATATTTTGGACCTCCAACCAATTAGAAAGAGGGGATAATTCTGATTTTAGAAAGGAGTCCAGGAAAATCTTGTTTTATCAGATCCTTATGAAAGATTAGAAACTGTTTACTTTTTCTTAAAAAAGACTAAAAACTGTTTTATCAGATCAATCACTTGAAACTTTGATGTGATTAGACGGTCTACGTACAACCCTCAACACAAAAATTAAGTAGAAGGGCGAGTATAAACTCCCAAGCGCGCTGGGTGAGTGGAGAGCTGCAGTTTGGATGGCAGCAAGTGGCCTTCAGTTCTCTTCCGAATGGGGCCCACTCGGTTTCAGGGAAAAGTTCAACTATGAAACCTCCGTCATTAAGTCTGAATCTCTTGTTTCTTATTAATTAAAAAAGGTCATGCACAAATAAGTTTGTGTTATCATATGAAAAAGATACTATTATTGATTGTGAAAGGTATATGATGCCCCACTTTCTATTATTACTGCAAATGAAATTGCCCAATACTTTCTTAAATGATCTCCTTGAATATGGTTGCTAGCTAGCTACAAGGTAAGATGTTTAACAACTTGCCTCAAGAGGTTGAGCTGTGGTAGAGAGTCAAATTTAACAAAGTAAATTAGCGTACCGACTTATCTTTATCTTTAAGAAGAAAAATTCAAACACGTATGAATTACACTTCCACCTGTTTGCCCTTTGTCATTACAAACATAAGAAAAATTTATGTACACATGTTAAATTGTGATTGGCCTGAAACATAAGTTTGTAAGAGGCAAGCATTTTCTCACTTTTCATTCCAACTTGAGCCAAAAAAAATCTCTAATGGACCCAACGGTTCTCAATGTCTAAGCCCAGCTGCAGGGATTGAGCTAGCACATGGAATCGAACCAAAGCGGAGCCTAAAATTGAAAGATCCAGAAGAAAAAAAATATTTTTGATTAATATATAGAACATCTGTTCGTTAAAAACGTTAACTCGCAATTGTACGGGCCAATTAGTAGTATAGCAAGACAAGTACGAGGTCGTACCCACGAGGACTGAGAAATTAATATTAGTTATGTACTTAGATTACCAAATTCAAGAAAGTAGGAGGTTAAGTCTAAAATAGAATTTAAAGCAAGAGTGATTGTAATTGTTGAACAAATGAGGCAAAACGAAGTTTTAAACAAAAGCAAAGTGAGCAAATGTAACAAAGAGTATGTTTGTAGGTTGGAAAATAGATTGGGAGACTAGGGCATTCGATTCACCATAACAATTCAATTCTGGGTTATAAATTAGTTAAGTGACAAGTCTAATTCGGATTCAAAGATTGATTCTAGCTAAAGTATGATTAGGTCATGGTGTCTGGTCCTAACCTTGTGTTCCTAATTCCCTAACTTGATCATTTGTTGTCTAACCTAAATTAAGCATTAGGAACCCATTAAGCATAGAAGAACAATTTAAACAACCAAGCATGTATCTAATCCCTGTTGTCGAATGTCCATACATACTTTTCTTATTCATAGTTCAATTCGAATCAAAGCATGGTGTCTACTTTTGATTTAAACCAAGATAGCTAATAAACAAGTTCTAATGGTGATCAATCATCCAAACAAGCATATTAACTGATAAGCATAATGAATAAGAACATGAATCATGAATCAAACTTGAAACTCAAAACTTTAACTTATAAACCCAGAATATTCATGTTAGGTTACATCGAAGCCCTAGTTATGAATTTAGCTACTCATAATGGAAATGAAACTTAAACATAAATGAGAAGACATAATGAATGCAACAAGAGTAGAAAACCCATTTATGAAGTTGTTTGTGGTGTCCAAGGCTTCTCCAAATGCTTCTCCACGTCTAATGCTGCTCCAAGAGTTTCCTCACATCTAGAGTATGGCAACTAAAGAGGTGATTTGTGATGAATTTGGGTGAGTGGTGATGGAAAAGAAAGAGGAAATTCGTAGGGAATTGGAATGGAGGTTTGTTGGAGCTATTTTTGGTGTTTTGGAGATGAATGGAGTGTTTGTGGAAGGATGAAGTGAATGAGATGAATTGTGAATGAATTGTGTTTAGAATTGGAGTGCTATTTATAGGGAGAATGGAAGGGGAATATTTGAATTGAATATGGTTTATGCCAATAGCACTTGTAATTAGAAACTCATTCTTTTGGCAAGTGCATTTCACCAACAAATCCCATTGTAATTAGAAACTCATTCTTTTGGCTAGTGCACTTCACCAACAAATCCCATTGTAATTAGAAACTCATTCTTTTGGCTAGTGCACTTCACCAACAAATCCCATTGTAATTAGAAACTCATTCTTTTGGCTAGTGCACTTCACCAACAAATCCCACTAGATAGTCATGCATGACATAGTCAGTTTGTGGGCCGATTTTGGGCTTGTTATTCACTCCAAACAATTCTGGAAAAATATGGATCTTCAAGCCCTTTGTCTTATCTTTCCAAGCATATGCAGCCCAACTCAAGGAAAAATAGGAAAGACCTTCAAATGTCATTTTTGGCCCAGTAACGCAGATGCTGCCGAATTTTGACCTTGAGCTGCTAAATCGTGGATAACTTCCTCTAGAAGACTCCAAATCATGAACCGTAAAATGCTACGGAAACTAGACTTCCGTATCTTTCCAATGATGTATGGCTCATTATCTGGTTCTTCTTGAGCAAGTACAGGTTAATCCGTGAATGTGACTGATCTGCAGACACTGTTTTGAGCTAACTTGTCTTCACAATGCATGTAATGAGTCTCATCCTTATTACACTGAAACATACACAAACTTTATTAAAAGCACAAGTTTAACTTAAAAACATAACCAAATCATAAGTTAGAAGGGTACAAAAAGATATGTAATTATGCACTGATCAAATACCCCCAAACTTAGATTTTGCTAGTCCTCGAGCAAAACAAAATAAAATTACAACTTAGGAAACAAGAAATAAGCAACTAGCCTTCCAAACAATATCCTCAAAGAATCACCAACGTATATGGTTCCAAAGAAACACAACAATCACAATCTAAGTTCCACACATGATTCACGAGAAAGCAAAGCTCACAATGACACCCTTAAGTGTAGTGTGTGAATGCCAAATCAGAACAACCTCTGCCACTCAAATAAGTATATGCGCACACACTTAAAGCAAAATCAATAATTCTGAACCCCATAAGCTCATTATCCAATCTGCTCTCCACAGTAATACCATGCAACACCAAGGATCAAAAGGACTTTACAAGGGTAGTAATGAGGTTCAGGGTAGTGGTAGAATGAAAGAAGGGATACGAGATACAAAATTTTTAGCACAATTAAAGCACAGGTAAGAGCATAAGAGATTTTTGAACTTTGTAACAAGCAAGGAACACATACATGAGCAGATTTTCAACATAATTTCAGCACCTTCAAATGTGTTTATTTGGCCTAATTTTGTGGCTCTTTACCCTAGATCACCATGCTCTTCTCTTTTATAACACCCTAGGGCCGTGACTACATTGGTCACACTTCATTACCTCTTTTGATTAGTTACCAATACCCCCAAACTTATTTCTTTTCAACACTTGGGTAATGGCACTAATGATTCACTTTTGCTCCAAAAACCTTGCATTCTTTATAACTCTCTTTTGAAGATAACTTTAATTGCTCATAGAATAAGTAAGAATAAGAAAACAGAGGTTCATTATGGTAGGAATGGTTTACACAAAGAAAGGCTTAATGCAGGCTCAAATGGGTTGACTAGGGATGAATAAATGTAGAGGGATGGTTAGAAAAGCTCAAACGGTTTAAACATGGCCTAAATCACTTCCTAAGCATTGTATGGCAACAAAATGTCTCAAGAGATATTCAAATAAGTTCTAGAGTACAAAACCAAGATCATGAGATAAGTAGAATTGCATAACGTCTCTAAGTAACAAAAAATTGGACTAACTTGGCAAAGTGCTCAATAAGTGCAAGGGTGACATGCAAGACAAAGTTAACTCAGAACCACACAAAGTCCTTAAAAAATGACTATCAATTTCTGATAAACCATATTAGTATTAAATCCAAGTCTTATCATAGGTGTTTGGAAGGATAATGAAACAACACACAAAATCCTGCATTTTTAGACGCTAAACACAAAAAAAAAAAAAAATAATAATAATAATAATAATAGTAATAATAATAATAAAAATTTTAAAATTTGACAGTAAAACAACATAACCAAATCCTTCCCCCCAAACTTAAATGAAACATTGCTCTCAATGTTTAGAACGTAAGAACATGCAATGCCTCATAAATGCAAGGAAAGAAGAGAAGGAAAAGACATAACCAAATGTTAGAGTTTAGAAAAACTCCCCTTTGAAGCGATTAGGACGGTTCATCTTTCAATCCGACTCACTTTCCGAAGGGTCTGAAACAGAAGAATCATATATGGCTCCATCTATCATCAACCCATCCATCTGCTCCACGAAGTCTCGGAGCCTTGTGGTCATGTACACTAATTGGAAGTGAAACTCGTCAAGCACACTTAAGTAAATGCCAAACTCGTCTCGAATGTTACCTGTAGAATACATGTGACTGCTCAACACAACAGTTCTTGCCACAAACCTCCTATCTAGCAGATATACCCTCCAAGTATATAGACAACGTGCCAGCGCCGCAAGCTGCATCTCTTCCAATCCACAATCCAGAACCCAATTTGGAATCATGCCTTCAATTTCCCCTATCACCCTACCTCTTTGAAACAGAAAGGCATCTATGGTAACTTCTGAGGGATTCATGGCAAATACAACCACAAGCACCTCAATCACCTCAAACACCCGTTGCATAATGGTGTCCTCTCCCAATGGATCTTCTGGTGGGATAGCTGGCAGTGAGTTCAACAAAACCATTGGGCTAGGCACCTTCACCATGCTCAATTCGGACTCCTCCTCCTTGAGTTTTCCACCGACGGCCTCCTGGAGTTTCTCCATTGACAAGATCTACAATAAACAACAATTTGGAGAAGGTTTGGTTCGGGAGGAAGAGGAAGCTGAGATGTTCAGGGGTTAGCGGGCGGCTAGATCAAAAGATAGAGAGTTATTTTTAGGGTTAATGTAGGTAGTGTTTCAGAGAAAGAGAAGGTTTTTTTTTATTTTTTTTTTATTTTTTTTATTTATAATAATATTTAAATTATTATATATATATATATATTTTTGAATAAAACACACGAATATACAAGTGACTCATGGATTATCAGTTAAGAACCTCAGAAAACACAGCCAGGGGATCCGGGAAGTTTGGAGAGGTCACAATGGTCCCGCTTAAAACCCAAACTTCTTAGACACCCAAGGTGTCGCCTATAGAACTCCTAGACACTGTATTAACAGAGATGCTCATTGGAGTTACCATAAGTCAACTCATATGAAAAATCTTTTTTTTTTTTTTTTCTTTCATAAGCTTGCAAGACATTGAACAAAATTATACTAAGCAAAACAAGGCTCACACAACTTAACTCCACCACAAAACCTAACAAAATTGTCAATCCCTACCCCCAAACTTAAATTGAACATTGTCCTCAATATTAAAGCATAACAAAGATGAGTGAGAATATGTAAATAATAAGGGGAAAATTTAAGACAAAGGATTAGAGAAACTCCCTCTTGATGCAATTAGGTCGACCGCTACCAAGCACCTTATTCTTCAACACATGGGTTGCCTCCCAAGAAGCGCCTTAGTTAATGTCTTGGCAAGACATTATGCCATTAGCTAACTTGATTGTACGAAGGGAAGATGATCCACCACATGACCAGTTTGAGTTCCAACTGACACTCCCTCATGGAATGGCTTTAAACGTTGTCCATTTACTTTGAAAGTCGAGCCATCTTTAGGGTTTTGAATCTCCACAGCTCCATAGGGAGAAACATTAACCACAGTGAATGGGCCAAGCCACCTAGACTTCAATTTTCCTGGAAAGAGACGCAAACGTGAGTTAAACAAAAGAACTAACATACCTTTGCTGAACTCTTTCCGTTGAATGTTCCTGTCATGGTAACTCTTGGTACGTTCTTTGTAAAGCTTTGCATTCTCATAGGACTCATGTCTAATTTCTTCCAATTCATTGAGCTGAAACTTTCTAACATGGCCGGCCTTGTCTAGATCAAAATTCAACTTCTTGATGGCCCAAAAAGCATTGTGTTCAAGCTCCATTGGCAAGTGACAGGCTTTCCCAAATACAAGACGATAAGGGCTCATTCCGATGGGAGTCTTATATGCAGTCCTATAAGCCCATAATGCATCATTGAGCTTGGCAGCCCAATCTTTCCTTGTACTATTCACCACCTTCTCTAGGATCTGCTTAATTTCTCTGTTGCTTATTTCTACTTGACCAGAAGTTTGAGGATGATATGGTGTAGAGACACGGTGGGTAATGTTGTACTTCTTCATGAGTGCTTCAAATGGCTTGTTGCAGAAGTGGCTGCCTCCATCACTAATGACAGCCCTTGGAGTACCAAACCTTGTGAAAATATTGTCCCTCAAGAACTTCAGCACCACCTTATGATCATTGGTTTTGGTGGCTATGGCTTCCACCCACTTAGACACATAATCAACAGCAACAAGTATGTAGGTATAACCAAAGGAAGATGGGAATGGTCCCATGAAATCAATACCCCATACATCGAAGAGTTCCACAAAGAGTATGTTCTTCAATGGCATTTCGTTCCTACGGCTTATGTTTCCCATCCTTTGACACCTATCACACTTAACACAAAAATTAAATGCATCTTTGAATAGAGTAGGCCAAAAGAAACCTGATTGCAAAATTTTAAGTGCTGTTTTCTTAGCTCCAAAGTGGCCTCCACAAGCCAATTCGTGACTGTGCCTAAGGATGCTTTCTTGTTCTTCTTCTGGAACACATCTTCTAATGAGTTGATCTGGGCAATGCTTGAATAAGAAAGGTTCATCTCAGACATAATGTTTCACCATGGAGAAGAACTTCTTCTTGTCCTGATAAGTTAGATCATTTCTAAGAACACCACAAGCAAGATAATTAACAAAATCAGCATACCATGGCTCTTTGACTTGGACAACATATAGTTGTTCATCTGGAAAAGTCTCATTCAATGGTAATACAGCTTCTTCTTGGTCTTCAACCACAATTCTGCTCAAATGGTCAGCCACCACATTTTCACATCCCTTCTTGTCTCGAATCTCCAAATCGAACTCTTGCAGCAAGAGAATCCATCTGATCAAGCGTGGTTTGGCGTCCTTCTTAGTGAGCAAGTATCTAAGAGCAGCATGGTCAGAATAAACAATTACTTTAGAACCAACAAGGTAAGAACGAAATTTTTCTAAAGCAAAAACCACAGCAAGCAACTCCTTCTCTGTTGTGGAGTAATTGAGTTGGGCATCATTCAAGGTCCAGCTCGCATAATGAATCACATGGGGAAGCTTGTTCTTCTTTTGACCTAAAACTGCACCAATAGCAAAGTCAGAGGCATCACACATTATTTCAAATGGTAAAGACCAATCTGGAGCTATGATAATAGGGGTTGAAGTTAGCTCTTTCTTCAAGGTCGTAAAAGCTTCCATGCAACGTTCTTCAAACTCAAAAACAGCATCCTTAGCAAGAAGATTACACAATGGTCTTGAAATGCTTGAAAATTTTTGATGAACCTTCTATAGAATCCGGCATGTCCCAGAAAGCTTCTAACTCCTTTAACAGAGGAAGGGGTGGTAGATTTGAGATGATATTTATCTTGGCTTTGTCCACTTCAATTCCCTTGCTTGAAATAACATGGCCTAGCACAATTCCTTGTCTTACCATGAAGTGACACTTCTCCCAATTCAAAATCAGATTTGTTTGCTGACATCTTTTAAGCACTAGAGACAAGTGGTGAAGACAATCATCAAAAGATGAACCAAAAACTGAAAAATCATCCATAAATACCTCCATGAATCGTTCCACCATATCAGAAAAGATTGCCATCATGCATCTTTGGAAAGTTGCTGGAGCATTGCACAAACCAAATGGCATCCTTCTATAAGCAAACGTACCAAATGGGCATGTGAATGTGGTTTTCTCCTGGTCTTCCGGAGCAATGGGAATTTGATTATAACCTGAAAATCCATCAAGAAAACAGTAGTAAGCATGGCCAGATAAACGGTCAAGCATTTGATCAATGAAAGGCAAGGGAAAATGATCTTTTCTCGTGGATGTGTTCAACTTCCTGTAATCAATGCAAACTCTCCACCCGGTGACAGTTCGTGTTGGAACTAGCTCATTCTTCTCATTCTTTACAACAGTGATTCCAGACTTCTTTGGAACAACTTGCACAGGACTCACCCACTTAGAATCTGAAATTGGGTAGATGATTCCTACATCAAGTAGCTTTAAAACTTCAGCCCTAACCACCTCTTTCATGTTGGGATTTAGCCTCCTTTGTGCATCACGAGATGGTTTGCTGTCTTCTTCCATTAAAATTCGGTGCATGCACATGCTTGGACTAATTCCTTTGATGTCTGCTATGGTCCATCCAATGGCTGTTTTATGCTCTCTTAGAACTTCAATTAAGCTGTCCTCTTCATGTAAGGTGAGACCTGCAGCAATTATAACAGGGAGAGTTTCATTAGCACCCAAATAAGTATACTTAAGATGATTGGGTAGAGGTTTAAGTTCTAGCTTTGGTGGGGTGATAATGGATGGCTCCAATTTTGTGGAGGATGGTCCAAGAGGCTCGAGTGGTGGCCTAAAGGATGGTGGATATGGCTGAAACACCTCTAAGGCAGCCATCACTTCTTGGAACTCTGATTCATAAAGATCTTCCTCTTCTTGTGTTAGAACCGCTTCTAGAGCATCATTAGACTTTTTCTGCACAATTTTAGAAGAAATCTCATGATCCACAACATCAATTGAAAAACAAGTATCATGAGTGATAGAAGGTTGAGAGAGAGCATCAAACACTTTAAATTCAACAGTTTCACCCAAAACAGTCATGGAGAGGGTGCCATCTTTCACTTTGATGATTGTGTCTGCAGTGGCCATAAATGGTCGTCCGAGGAGAATGGGATCAACACGGTCTCCATATGGGTTATCCTCCATATCCATCACTACAAAATCAGCCGGAAGAATGAGTGTATTAACTTGAACTAAAATATCTTCAACAATACCTTTTGGATATTTGATAGAATGATCAGCTAGTTCAAGACGGATTGACGTTTTCTTCATCCCTTCTAAACCAAGCTCCTGATAAACTGAATATGACATTACATTGATGCTTGCTCCCAAGTCCAACATGGCTCTTCCAACCTTCTTATCTCCGATGTTAATGGGAATGTCAAAGCTGCCAGGATCTTCTAGTTTTGGTGGAAGCTTCCTTTGCAACACAGCACTCACATTTTTGTTGAGCTTTACTTCTTCACTTGGAGCAAAATTGAGCTTGTGAGTTATCAAGTGCTTGATGAACTTTCCATATGCAGGGATCTGTTTAACAACATCAAGCAAGGGCAAATTGATATTAACTTTACTCAAAATATCATAAATCTCTTTAAACGCCTTATCTTGATTTGCTTTCTTCAAACGGCCTGGAAATGGAATCGGTGGAATATATGGAGGAGATGGGATGTATCTATCTTGATGAAGATGTGATGGCACAAATTTGTCATCTCTTTTATGCAATTGAAATGGATTGGGTTCCTGAGAATCAGATTTGGCCTTAGGAGCAGATTGGGACGTTTTGAGTTGTTCTTCTTCCATAGCTGTGGTTTCCTCTTCATCTTTATCCTCTACAATCACAACATCATTTGATAGATTAGAACCAACTTTGTTATCAACAATCGTACCTGATCTGAGCACATGAACGGCCTTGGCTTCTTGGTTTTTTGGATTGATCACGGTTTGGCTTGGCCATTTCCCAGGCTCTCTTTGAGCTATTTCCGTTGCTATCTGGCCTAATTGGACTTCCAACTTGGAGATGGCAGCTTGTGTAGTTTGCTGGAAATTGGATTGGTTGATTGCCATTTGCTTCACTATATCCTCCAATGATGATGATTGTTGTGGCCTTTGGAGTGAAGGGGGATTTGCTTGATTCTGTGTATTCCTCCATGAAAAGTTTGGATGATTCCTCCAACCTGGATTATAACTTTGAGAATATGGATCATTTATTGGACCTCGGTTGTAGGAATTTACCAACTTAGCTTGCTCTTGCACAAATTCTGGATATGCTGTCCCAAAGGGACAAGAAATGGTAGGATGATCATGAGTTTCACAGATGTTACACACTTCCTTTGAAGGGTTTCTTGAGTTCAATGCAAGGAGGGCATCTAGCTTTTGTTCCAATTTGGAAATCTGCACACTGGAAGAATCATTAGAACCACCAGCAATACGTTTACCTCTTGTATCGATGTGTTGGGTCTCCATTGCTATCCCCTCAAAGAGTTCATATGTTTCTTCTGGAGTCTTAGTCTTATAAGAACCACCTGCAAAATTAGTGACAATATTATGACTAGAGGGGGTTAGTCCTTTATAAAACATACGCATCTGAAGCTTCAATGGAATCCCATGATGAGGACATTGATTGAGCAGCCCATTGAATCTCTCCCATGCTTCACAAAACGACTCATCATCTTGTTGTGCAAATAGGAAGATCTTGTCCCTAAGCATGTCGGTTTTTTGCGTGGAGAAGTATTTCTCCAAGAACTTCTGTTGAATGGCTCCCCAAGTCGTGAGTGTACCAGGCTTCAAAGAATTCAACCAATATTTCGCCTTATCTTTCAAAGTGTAACTCTCATTCGAAGTTGATCTTCCGTCACACCTGTCAAGGGAAAAGAGCTCACAACATTAAAAATATCCTTTATATGAGTTAATGGATCTTCATTAGGTAAACCATAAAAGGAAGGCAGCATATTAAGATAAGAAGATTTAAGCTCATAGTTTCGGGCTGCGGTGGGCAGCAAGATGCTTGAAGGGGATGCTGGAATTGTTGGGATATCAAGGTCTCCCATGAACTCATTGGCAGCCATCTCTTCTTCTTCTTCTTCTTGGTCTGAACTTGATTCCGAATTTGAAGGTGAAGAACCTGGGAGGTCAGTGTGGATAGCAAGACCTTCAAATGTGGCAATGACTTGCTCTTTTGCAGTTTCCAACTCTCTTTCAGAGATCACCCGGTTTGGTTGCAAAGATGGCCCTGCGTTCAAAGATCTCGAACGTTGGAACGAAGACCTCACTTGTTCAAGGAAGGGATTTTTAGACATAAACACCCTGAAACAGAAAATAACTTGAGTTAATTAATACTACTAAAAGAATAGGGTAACCTTGGGCACATAACCAGGGAAGAACTTTCGTTCAGTCCCCGGCAACGGCGCCAAAATTTGTTCGTTAAAAACGTTAACTCGCAATTGTACGGGCCAATTAGTAGTATCGCAAGACAAGTACGAGGTCGTACCCACGAGGACTGAGAAATTAATATTAATTATGTACTTAGATTACCAAATTCAAGAAAGTAGGAGGTTAAGTCTAAA
This sequence comes from Prunus salicina, assembly GCA_020226455.1. Taxonomy (NCBI): domain Eukaryota; kingdom Viridiplantae; phylum Streptophyta; class Magnoliopsida; order Rosales; family Rosaceae; genus Prunus; species Prunus salicina. The sequence goes on from CM035347.1 coordinate 10,064,599, forward strand.
ATAGAATTTAAAGCAAAAGTGATTGTAATTGTTGAACAAATGAGGCAAAACGAAGTTTTAAACAAAAGCAAAGTGAGCAAATGTAACAAAGAGTATGTTTGTAGGTTGGAAAATAGATTGGGAGACTAGGGCATTCGATTCACCATAACAATTCAATTCTGGGTTATAAATTAGTTAAGTGACAAGTCTAATTCGGATTCAAAGATTGATTCTAGCTAAAGTATGATTAGGTCATGGTGTCTGGTCCTAACCTTGTGTTCCTAATTCCCTAACTTGATCATTTGTTGTCTAACCTAAATTAAGCATTAGGAACCCATTAAGCATAGAAGAACAATTTAAACAACCAAGCATGTATCTAATCCCTGTTGTCGAATGTCCATACATACTTTTCTTATTCATAGTTCAATTCGAATCAAAGCATGGTGTCTACTTTTGATTTAAACCAAGATAGCTAATAAACAAGTTCTAATGGTGATCAATCATCCAAACAAGCATATTAACTGATAAGCATAATGAATAAGAACATGAATCATGAATCAAACTTGAAACTCAAAACTTTAACTTATAAACCCAGAATATTCATGTTAGGTTACATCGAAGCCCTAGTTATGAATTTAGCTACTCATAATGGAAATGAAACTTAAACATAAATGAGAAGACATAATGAATGCAACAAGAGTAGAAAACCCATTTATGAAGTTGTTTGTGGTGTCCAAGGCTTCTCCAAATGCTTCTCCACGTCTAATGCTGCTCCAAGAGTTTCCTCACATCTAGAGTATGGCAACTAAAGAGGTGATTTGGGATGAATTTGGGTGAGTGGTGATGGAAAAGAAAGAGGAAATTCGTAGGGAATTGGAATGGAGGTTTGTTGGAGCTATTTTTGGTGTTTTGGAGATGAATGGAGTGTTTGTGGAAGGATGAAGTGAATGAGATGAATTGTGAATGAATTGTGTTTAGAATTGGAGTGCTATTTATAGGGAGAATGGAAGGGGAATATTTGAATTGAATATGGTTTATGTCAATAGCACTTGTAATTAGAAACTCATTCTTTTGGCAAGTGCATTTCACCAACAAATCCCATTGTAATTAGAAACTCATTCTTTTGGCTAGTGCACTTCACCAACAAATCCCATTGTAATTAGAAACTCATTCTTTTGGCTAGTGCACTTCACCAACAAATCCCACTAGATAGTCATGCATGACATAGTCAGTTTGTGGGCCGATTTTGGGCTTGTTATTCACTCCAAAAAATTCTGGAAAAATATGGATCTTCAAGCCCTTTGTCTTATCTTTCCAAGCATATGCAGCCCAACTCAAGGAAAAATAGGAAAGACCTTCAAATGTCATTTTTGGCCCAGTAACGCAGATGCTGCCGAATTTTGACCTTGAGCTGCTAAATCGTGGATAACTTCCTCTAGAAGACTCCAAATCATGAACCGTAAAATGCTACGGAAACTAGACTTCCGTATCTTTCCAATGATGTATGGCTCATTATCTGGTTCTTCTTGAGCAAGTACAGGTTAATCCGTGAATGTGACTGATCTGCAGACACTGTTTTGAGCTAACTTGTCTTCACAATGCATGTAATGAGTCTCATCCTTATTACACTGAAACATACACAAACTTTATTAAAAGCACAAGTTTAACTTAAAAACATAACCAAATCATAAGTTAGAAGGGTACAAAAAGATATGTAATTATGCACTGATCAACATCCTACTTTGACTCTCTTGTAATTTTCGTCCTCTCCATTCTACTTCCCGCTGTGCATCTGATAAACCTCTAACTTCTTTAATGGAGAGGACGAAACCTCATATTCACAAGCCATATATTCCTTCCTTTGTGCTCCCCCTGACACCCTGCTCGGAGAAAGAGCAATCACATACCTCAAACGCCATCCCCACAACCTCACTTCTCTCACTTTCTGTTTTACCCCTGAGGCTGCCTCCTATTTTAGGAAATGGCTCGATTTGATGTAGGTAGTCATTATGCATGTGGCTATGATAACAGTAGAATAATATGAAGAAAAAGAAGAAGAAAGAAGAAGAAGAAGAATGAAGATGAAGAAATCTGATGACTGTATATTGATTCTTGTTAACGACGATTACAATGTAATAGTACTTATATAGCAACCTAACAGACTCTCTTAACAATCTAACACTCTCTTAACAACAAGGCACGTGCATGCCATATGGTTATATGGTTATCATTCCCCCTCAAACCCAGCTGAGCTGCTAAGTTGCAGATTTCTGCAATATCTCAGAAAAATAGGACCATGTAATCCCTTTGTGAAGATGTCTGCTACCTGTTCTTCAGTGGGAATATACTGCATAATCAAGTCTTTCTTCTGTACTCTTTCTCTTACAAAATGAAAATCAATATCTAAATGTTTGATCCGAGAATGATACACAGGATTTGAACTTAAAGCAAGGGCTGAAAGGTTGTCACAATGTATTGTAGGAGGCTGTGGTAAGAATACCTTTAAATCAAGTAAAACTTGTCGAACCCAAGCTAGATCAGCTGCTGTATTAGCTAATGCCCTGTACTCAGCCTCAGTTGAACTTCTAGAAACAGAATTTTGCTTCTTAGACTGCCAGGAAACTGGATTGTTGCCAAGATAAACTACAAAACCAGTAGTTGATCTGCGAGTATTCACATCTGAGGCCCAATCTGCATCACTATAGGCATGAAGTGTTGGTTTTAAAACATTTTTAAGAAGTTCATTTGAATATTAAACTTGCATTTAATCAAATTAATCGCAACGGAAGAATATGGTGGTTGTTTAAATTCAAAAACAAAACTTCTTCCAAGTATCTTAAGCCATGAACATTGATATGATTTCATAAAGGAAAGCACAAGAGAAAAGGATAAGTCTTAATTACCCTTGATGCTATAATATGAACCAAGTTGTGTTTTGGTCTTCTCTTGATGATTTCCCTTTGTTGATCTCCTCTTTGATCTTTCTCCTCCTTGTGAGACACAAAAGGATATGGCCTCTAAGTCTCGACACCAATGGAACCTTGAGATGAGAAGGAGTATCTTGAGAATACAAGAATGCTAGTTCAAGAATCTCAAGATTGGTTTCAATCTAAACCACTTTGAAAGATGAAAGTGTTTCACTCTTGAAAACTCTCTTTTATCTCTTTTTGATCTCCCAAACCCCTTTGGTTGATGTTGGATTGTGTTTGTGTGTTAATTAGCTTATTAACTTGCTTATGGAAACAATTCCCATACATATCTATATAAGCATTTTCGGACAAACCCCATTGGGCTTCCAAAAGTGGGCCTTATGACACTTAAACCATAATTTTTAAGTGTGTAAAGCCCTTGGGCTTGATACCCAACCATTTGGGCTTCTCATTAACTATTACGGAGGCCCAAATACCATTTTACACGTTGTAAATCATCCACATCAAATCAATCAAATTGATTTCCTCATTCTCATTTGTATTACTCAAAGTTAACCATTTAAGGTGTGCGATCCATTAGGTTCTAATTTAGCAAGGCAGTGGGAAAAATATTAGAACTTTTTCTAACCAACTGGAATTAAAACCCCCTTTTAATTCTTCCTTTATTCGAATCGATCACAATCAATCCTAGGACTTCCACAAGCCAAGAGTGACATCTAGCAACATATCATGGCTACCCAAGCTAATCAGAATAGACAAAGAACCTATTCAGTTGGAATTGCAATGCAATACGGTCCTTCTCTTATACAATGTTTCCAATCATATTTTCAGGGTACGGATTGATAATGTCAAACCCCTAATATGATTAACCTCATGTGATTCAATAGAACATGACTAAAACACTTTCTAAATCATGTTCAAATACTTCGGCCGAAGATTTGCTGAATCACATCTTGAAACATTCTCTTTCTTTATCAAAAGTGGAGATTCCTTATTGTACATTCACATGCCCCTATGATGAATTAAGAATCCCAATAACACTTTAGACAAATCTTTTACGACTTGCCTTTAAGAGCTATCAAAGATCAATAACGCATTACAGGACAACCATAATGCCTCAGGTCTAAGGACTAATTTGCATTATTGCAACTATGAGTTCTCGTTTGACATATAGATAAATACTCCATACGAGAACTACGATTGATCGCGTTCAGTGAACTCATTCACTAATAAGCACCCACATACTTGTATTAGTGTCAACTACACAAATGGTTTGAGACTAACCATCCTCCCAATTGAGCATACATAATATGTGCTAATCTTGACGGTTTATCAATGCCCATTTGATAACCTATGATTAGGAACATTTTGGGGTACTACAGTTAGAGATTAAAGGTCTCATGAATCTAAACTTCTTTAGATTACTTTATCTCTTATATAGCATACCCTGGACATTTGTTTCTTTACACGATGTAATAGATAACAAAATAAGTTTGCCCTTTATTTACGAAATGTATTCTAAGGAGATTACATCAAATGTATTGGCTCTTAGGGCACATTTCTAACATGAAAATCCCAAGCTCCGCTTGTAAAATTCAGACCATGATCCAAAGTACCATGAATATATCTCAGGATGCGCTTAACCAACTGAAAATGTAAATCTGACGGTTGAGTCATATACTGACAGACAGTATTAACATCATAACAAAGATCAGGTCGAGTGAATGTCAAATATTGTAGTGCCCCAACAATACTCCTGTAGATGGTTGGATCAGATAAGGAGTCACCCTCCGAAGCCAAAAGCTGACAATGTGGCTTACATGGAGTAGTACAAGGTCGACATGTATCCATACCAGCCTTTGCAAGTAAATCTCTAGCATATTTTGTTTGACATACAAAGATATCTCCATTATCATGATAAGAAATCTGCAATCCTAAGAAGTAGGTTAACCTCCCCATATCTTTCATTTCAAACACAGCACTTAATTCATCAATAACCTCTTGGATTAGACTATCTTTAGAACCAGTCAAGATGATATCATCAACATAGAGTAGAAGAATGACACTATCTGAACCAACATGCTTAATAAAGAGGCTTGGATCAGAATGAGAAACAGTAAAACCAATGGCTGGAAGGTGACCTGTGAACTTTGCATTCCAAGCTCTAGGTGCTTGCTTTAGCCCATAAAGAGATTTTCTCAATCGACAAACATGGGTTGGATATGCAGAGTCTTCAAAACCTTGAGGTTGGCGCATAAACACTTCTTCTTCAAGATCACCATGAAGAAAAGCATTTTTCACATCAAGTTGTCAAAGAGACCACTTGTTCATAGCAGCAATACTCAAAACCAATCTAACTGTTGTATGCCTTACAACAGGACTAAAAGTCTCACTAAAATCTAGACCAGGAGCTTAACTGAAACCTTGTGCAACCAAGCGAGCCTTATGTCTTGCTACAGACCCATCTGAGTTCTTCTTGACTCTATAAACCCATCAGCTACCAACAATGTTTTTATCCACAGGCATAGGAACTAAATCCCATGTACCTTGGGTGTGCAAAGCTTCAATTTCTTCCCTCATAGCCTGTATCCAAACAGAGGATTGAGAGGCAACCTTATAGGTAGCTGGTTCAGCAGCTTCATGAAAGGGTGGAATAGTAGTAAGATAGCATTGATAATCCTCAAATGGCTTAGTCTTGACAATACCACTCTTAGACCTTGTCTGCATATGATGCATAGGAGAAGGCATAGATGGTGAAGAAGATTCATGAGAAGGCAAAAGAGCTTGTAATTGTTGATCACTAAGAACCTGTAAATTGTCTGTAGAGTCTGCACCCGAAGCAACTAAAATTGGATCATCACCAAAAGATGCAGAAATATGGGAAGGGACATCAGAAGAATGTGAGGAAGCAAGACTAGGTTCTGAACTAGAAGCCAAGGAAGGCACATGATGTGAAACAGAAACTACAATAGGTGGAGCCTTGAAAGAAGATGGAGTACAAGAAGAAAGATTGCTAGATGGAGGTGAAGGCTCGGAGTGCCTAAAAGGAAAGACACTCTCATCATGAACCACATGTCTAGAGAGAAGGAAACGGTGAGTAGTAGTGTTATAACATATAACACCCTTATACCCCTGAGAATATCCCATGAAAACACACTGTACAGTCCTAGATTGAAGCTTATGTTCATTAAATGGCCTAATATATGGATAAACAGCTGTGCCAAAGACCCGTAGATGCTGAAGAGGTGGAGGCTTATCAAATAACTTCTGAAAAGGAGACTGATTACCAAGAGCAATACTAGGCATGAAATTGATCAAGTAAGCAGCATGTGCCACAGCATGATACCAAAATTGACTAGGAAGATTGGCTGTAACTGACAGAGTTAGGGCTGTTTCTATAACATGGCGATTCTTTCTCTCAGCAAGACCATTTTGCTGAGGAGTGGAAGGACAAGACAACTGGTGAATGATACCCTTTGAGTCAAGAAAAGAGGCAAATTGTGAACTATTAAACTCACCACCCCCATCACTTTGAAAATATTGAAGATGAGCACCAAATTGAGTACTAATAAAGGCATAGAACTTAAGAAAGATCTCAAAAACTCCAGATTTATTGAACAGTGGATAAAGCCAAAGGAAACCAGTACATTCATCAACAAATGAGACATAATAGCGATATCCATCTAAAGATTTATTTCTAGAGGGACCCCATACATCACTATGGATCCTCTGAAAGGATATGGTAGACTTAATATGCTCACTAGGAAAAGGCAACCTATGCATTTTGCCGTGCAAGCAAGCAGAACATAGGGCAGAAACAGAATCAGTAGAGACAGACACAGCAGAGGCTTGAAGCATTAGTTTCACAACTTCATTTGTTGGATGACCTAACCTTTAATGCCAAAGAGAGGACTTTATTTGTTGGCCAAGATAGGCAACTGGAGCAGAGGAAAAACAGGAGGCACGATTCAAGACAGAAGAAGCAGCTAGAGGAATGTGATAAAGACCTCGATTACTCTAGCCCTGAAAAACAATTTGCTTGGTGAGCTTGTCCTGTATGCAAAAACCAGAGGCATCAAAGGTGATAAGACAATTATTATCTTTACACAATTGATGAACCGATAATAGATTTGCCTTAAGTTTGGGAACATGAAACACAGATGGCAGAGATAAATCTTTGGTATTGGCACAAGAAATAGAGGTAGTGCCAAGATTAAGAATTTTCCAAACCTTCCCCATTACCAACAGTGACATTCTCAATCACATCACAAGAATTGACATTATGCAAGTGAGAGGCATTGCCAACCATATGATGAGAAGCTCCTGTGTCAGCAATCCAGACTTGCTCTGGAGAATAAGAAGATTGAGCCGTCATAGCAGTTAAGGAAGATGGCAGTGCTTGCCCTTGAAACGCATAGTTAGAGCGGTGATAACAATCCAAAGCAGTATGCCCTCGTTTACCACAGATTTGGCACTCAACAACGGGTGAAGGAGCATCCGAAGAGGGAGCATTGCGAAAATAACAGTTCGCTGCTGTATGACCACGTTTACTGCATATTTGACATTCTGGCACAACTTTGTATGAACCAGAACCACCATAATTGGAAGAGGAAGCACCACGAAAACCAGATGAGCGAAACTGAGATTGCTGATTCCGGCCGCCATTAAACCTTCCACGGCCAGAAGAAAAGCCACGAGAAGAATGCACAGGAGGCAGAGGATGAGGAGTAGGCAGTAAGCCTTGACCAGAAGCAACAGAAGAGGGTTGAACACTAGAAGATGAATTCGCAGCATACAGACCTGAGTGATGAACAATACGAGCCTCAGCAGTTTGCTCTGCAGCTAGGAGTTGAGCGCGAAAATCCTTAAGAGTGATTGGAGAATCACGAGCGATCAATACAGTCTTGATTATGGCATACTCTAGTGGTAAACCATTCAACGCAGCGATAACAAAATCATCATCGGAAATTCGCACATCAGCAGCACGCAATTGGTCACGAATGTGTTTAAGACGAAGCAAGAATCGCTCAATGGAGTCTCCACCTTTTTTAGCAGTCTGTAGTTCTGTTTTCAGATGATTAATTCTTGCTCGAGAAACAGAGGCATAGCGATCACAGAGATGAAGCCATGCCTTTCTAGCTGTTTGACTCCCGATGACATACTCAAGGGCTTCATCTGACAGAGATGCAATAAGAAGACTCAAGAGTGCCTTGTCTGTGTGAATCCAGTCTTTATAGGCCGTAGTGATCTCAGAAGTAGCACCTTCTTCACCAACAATGGCGAATTTGGGAGGAGCAACAGATGAACCATCGAAGTGGCCAAACAGATTGTAGCCCTAGAGTACCGACTCCAGTTGATAACTCCACTTCAAGAAGTTGTCATCGTTAAGCCGAATGGTAAGCATGCCCAAAAGGCCATCAATTTTGAGAGAGGAAGTCATGAAAGCAGATTTAGGGTTTCACAAAACGAAAATTTGTTTTGGAGAAAATTGCAGAGAAATTGAGAGAACAGGATTTGAGATTTGACAGAAGAAAGAAGCAGAGAAATAAGGAAGAATAGAATGCGGAAGCGAAAAGACCTCAGAATCGAGAACCTGGCTCTGATACCATGATAACAGTAGAAGAATATGAAGAAAAAGAAGAAGAAAAAAGAAGAAGAAGAATGAAGATGAAGAAATTTGATGACTGTATATTGATTCTTGTTAACGACGATTACAATGTAATAGTACTTATATAGCAACCTAACAGACTCTCTTAACAACTAACAAACTCTCTTAACAATCTAACACTCTCTTAACAACAAGGCACGTGCATGCCATATGGTTATATGGTTATCAGGCTACCCTTAGATTTTCTTATTACTATTTATTAGTTTTTGGTTTTACTTATTTGTTGGAAAGTCATTTTGTGTTAGTTATAAAATGGCTTCCGTAAGGTTATGAGTGAATCAATTTTGTAAGAAAAATTGTAAAGTTTTTCGTTGCTTATATGTTACCGTAACTTAAATCAGAATTTATTTTATTTATTATTATTAGTTCCAATTTGGCACTCTTAGTATAATAATTGGTATCATAGTTTTTATTGGTTTTGATTGACGAAGATGAATGATAAATCAGAATCAGAAAGTGCGCATCTTTTGTCGGAATCACAAATTTCACATGTTGCAAGAACAACAGTTCAAAATACAAAGTTAGATTAAAAGTAAATAAAACTTAGTGAGACGATTAGAAACGAAGTTCCGCCAAGTGTGTATACTTGTACAAGGTACAACATTTTACAAACCTCGATAGAACCTCATGCAAAATCCCAATAACAAGAGAGCTGCTATTTTTGACCAACTGTAGCCTGCTGAGTAAAAATAATCTCATAAGATTAAACCGAATTGAAAACCCATAGCATCAAACAATGGACTAGACCAACGTCCAATTAATTAGACTTGTAAAGTCCAAATCAGCCCATCAAACAGGGCCTTTCAGTTCACCCACTGGTTAGGCTCTACGGGCCTGAAATAAAGAGACCCACAACAAAAATGAAAAAATGAAAAGATGAAAAAATGAAAAAATGAAAAATGAAATAGCATCCTACTTCGACTGTAAGGTTCATCTTCTCCGTCAGATACCATTGTGCTTCTGATAAACATGTAATTTCTTCAATTCCAGAAATGCCCTTCCTGAAACCTCATATTCACAAGCCATCTTTCTTTCCCTGTGCCCCCTCCGACACCCTGCTCGCGGAAAAAGCAATCACCTACCTCAAACGCCATCTCCACAACCTCAATTCTCTCTCTTCCTGTTTTACCCCTAATGGGAGAGCCCAGAGCGCGACACGTGGACTTTAACGGCACTGTAGTACATGGGCACTGTAGTGGAACTGTAGCGTTGACGTCAACATCAGCCCGCTGGAATGCCATTCCCCCCCAGCCTTGGGCTCAGCCCTCCGCTGGAACTGCTCTGAGGCATCCTCCTATTTACTCCTCAAGTCCCAATTAGAATGGTTGCTCTCTCTCTCTCTCTCAGATAATTTAATGCTCAAAATCCAATTTGGGCAGATTGTACATAAATTGTACCAATCACGTGGCTGGGCAGATTTGGGCAGATTCTCCTAATCCAATTTGGATTTTATTTCCTAGTCTTGTTTTATTTTAACTTAGTTTCCTTGTGGGGTTTGGGTAGCTAGGTTTTAGGAGGTATTTAAGCTCCTTTTCACAGCAATTTAGGGGACTCCCTTTTTACTTATTTTTGGCTTTTGGAACAATTGCTAGGGTTTTGGATTTTCGCGACTTTCAGGTGTTTTCTTTCTTATTCACTCGAATGATATTTTCTTGGATTTCAATTATGGTTATGTGTAACTAATTTCTTTTGCTAGGGCGAGGCCATAAGCCTTAGCATGAATATGTAGTTTTATTAAATTGCTTATGAATGGATGCATGTTTGCTTTGAATTATTAATCACTGTGTTTAAAACTATCTATCTATTTTAATGACATATCACCATTGGATATGTAGACAAGTAATTTGATGCAATTTCTGTTGGAACATCACCCTGAAATTGAGGAGGGCTTCTTGTGATTAGTAATTGTAAGTTCACTTAAGGCGAACATCACGCTCTTAAGGGTTGCATGGTTTTTCAAAAGGTTTTCACAAAGCTTAATGAGTCTTGCATGTTTATATTTGATCTGAACATCACAGACGGATTGCATGTTAGATATACGTTTTCGCTTGAACATCACAAGGAAAATATGCATTAGGAAAACCTAACCTTCAAAGCATATATGTGGAAATTCATAAGTAATTGATAAAATTGCATAGGATTGCGACGGTGTTGGCTGAACCCTAGTTTTCTCTAAATTGTTAGTCTTTAAAAAGAATTCGTTTTTCTTCCTTACTGTTATTAATTCCCAACTTTCAGATTTCTTTTACTGTTAGTTTAATCTTTTCAAATTCATAAACTTCAAATCTTTGATAAAATCTATTTTAGTTATTAATTAAGAGTTAGTTTAATTACAGATTAGTCAAACAATCTTTGGGGACAACGACCTTGCATGAGCATTTATACTACAATTACCTTGAATTCTTGCAAGTATTTTAAGTGATTTTAACCCTGTTTGCGCAGGTACTAAAAATCCTATCAGGTTACTGCAAGATAGCTCGATGAAGGAGAGGAACTGCAGTGAAGACGGAGACATAAAAATAATATGAGCTCAATCTGATTTTAACAGAGAGAGAGAGAGAACACTCATGAGAGGAGTTCCAAGAAACCATACAAGATACACACTTTTGGAAAAGAAACGTGCATTAATTAAAAATATTAAATTATATGGCAAATAAGAGTTTAGCTTACAAATCCATTAACTTTGCTTCTCCTTCTATACGAGTAGGACCATACGAGAAAAATACCTGTTATGGGTTACAACACCCGATTGGAATTATTAAAGATGAGGGAAAAGATCTGGCTTGTACAGTGCAATGCGATATCGAGTTCCATGAATTTGGCATTCCTCCTCCCAAAAGTAGAGCAGGTCCCGAGCTGTAATCCCTCTGTCATTGACAAACACACTCCATCCTCTAGACTGGAAAACTGGCTTTTTGTATCTGCCCCGTTTTCTGCTGGATAATTTGAACTCGTAAACCTTGCGCTTCTGGTTGTCGAAAACTCTGATCGGGACATCCCGATCTGGATTGGCACGGGGTAGCATCTCAAGCATGGCGCTGGTCACTACAAGTCTTTTAACATCTGAGGCCCTTAACACTTTCTCAATACGATCAAGCTCCATGGAACTCTCTCTCTCTCTCTCTCTCTGTGACAAAATGATTACCAAAAAGCTTTCAACTTTGATCGTTATATGCTCTGCTCTGGTCGCTTGCACTATATATAAGAGTGATGTGTGTGTGTGTGTGTGTATATCAGTCAAAGGATGTCACTATCAGCAACATTATGATGCACATAAAAGGATGTCAGTATCAGTAACATAAAAGGATGTCAGTATCAGCAATATGCATATTGGCAACGTTATGATGCATATTCTTCAAATGCAAATGGCGGCTTTTATTGGTTTCGGGAGCGAATGGCTTTCGGTGCGCTGTCCATCTCCACTTTTGTTTAAACTGGCATATTTTTATTTTTATTTCATTTTAACTAAGTACCATTAATAAGATCTAAAGGAGATGTTTAAAATGAGCCTAATATAGACATATTTTACAACATATACTATTTACTAGTTGTTTATACCAAAATGAATAGCTAGTGTGCGTCGGACACGTGGACATCACTAGAGCTATGGGAGCCCACGGCACCTAGCCTCGGTAGGGACCCTACCGATCTTGTGATTAGGGCAACCTCGCCTCTGGGGCATGTGGCAATCCTACAAATGGTGTCCACAGTCCCACATCGAAAATGTAAACAACTTGCACACCTCCCAAGGCCTATAAAAGGGAACAACAGCCCTAGAATCAAGGTAAGCAATCAGAACTGACGGCATACTGCCTATTGATCTGTAGTCAAAGTTTACTAAATCCGCACTTACTTAAGCATCGGAGAGCCTTCGGCCGGTACCACACCGGTGCCTAAGGTCTTACCGAACGTTTGCTCTCTTACAGATTTTGTAAATTTGTCCAAAATATACACATATATATAATCAAATAGTAGTAGTTTTAACTTTTATGTGGATTTTAGTTTTGAGGGCATTTAAATTTATTCAAGTAGATTTTTGGTTATTTTTAAAGTTTTTATAAAAATTGACATTTATAAAAATATGGGATAAATTTTGATTATTTTTAATAAGGGTAATACTAGGCTTACAACATTTTTATACCATATTGTGTACCACCTCTCTAATAGAGGTGGAGCCCACCAATACAATGAGACCCAACTCTATTAGAAAGGTGATACACAATATGATATAAAAAATATGATAAACCTAGCATTTTTATACCATATTGTCGTCATCGGCTCAATAATTGAGAGTAATGAATTGTGCATGCCTCCCAATAAATACGGGCGCACGAATGGACGCTCAAAAGGGAATGACGGATATGATCCAATCCAAGCTAACATGCGATTGTCCTGAGAATTCGTTAGCAAATTGCATTTTCCTTGTGGTTATGCGTGATCATTCACTGATTACGTGGGCAGAAGCATACAAGGTGGTCCTCACTAAAAAGACAAATCACACATGTTAGAAAATGGTCAGCCTTTTTTCAATAAAATGCTGAAAGGCAAAGGACACAAGTAGACAGAATCTGTTGAAATGGGTAAAGGTGAGTCTCTCGAAAGGAGAGGTAGGGTCAGGGTGCGGCTTTTTGGGCGGATTTTCGGGCAGGCTGTTTTTTGTAGGCTCGTGCTGTCTGTAGACGGAATCTCCCATGACGTGAGAGGGTGTTTGGTTTTTCCGGTGGCGCAAGGAGGGTTGCTGGAAGGCGGTGGACATGGAGGAACTTGAAAAACGGTTTGGGGCGCACCTGTGTTTATCGGAGAAAGAGCGCACGGGGCTAGTCCTTGAGGAGGAGGACATTGGTGACTTATGGAAAGGATCTCAGTTCACATTGGTGGCTAGGGTAGTGACTCACAAGTCGGTAAACCGAGAGGCCTTTGGGGGTGTTTTCACACGGCTCTGGAGTGGTACCGATGGGGTATCCATTAAGGAGATCGGGGAACGTCGTTTCTTAGTAAGGTTTGCCAACCAGCATGATAAGCGGCGGGTCTTAGATATGGAGCCTTGGACTTTCCGGGACGGACTGGTTCTGTTGACGGAAGTTCATACCGGTGTCGATGCAAGGATGGTGTTGGTGGATATGGGAGTTTTTTGGGTCCAACTTCATGGTATTCCTCCTCTGAACATGACCACGATGGTGGGTAAGAAAGTGGGGACTCTGATCGGACGGGTTATGGAGGTGGACCAGGCCAATGGGACTGACTGCATAGGTAGATTTTTGCGGGTGCGTATTAAGTTTGATGTGGGACAGCCATTGATGCGGGGTACCTTTGTGGCGTTTCCAGGGGAAGGCTCTCGGTGGATTGATTTCAAGTATGAATTCCTCCCAGAGTATTGTTTGGTTTGTGGTTGTCTCGGTCACCCTAGCCGTATTTGCCTCGAACAGCATAAGGAAGAGTCTAGTAACACTGGTGCACGGGCTGAAGCTCTTTTGGCCTTTGCCGGACTGGATGCAATGGAAGATATCCGAGGTCGGCGACTCAAGGGTTCTATGCGCCGGTCAAACACTAGTGTGAGCTCAGGACATGGCAGCGGCAGTGATGATGCGCATCCTGGGGGTCAGGGGCGGCGACAGAATGGAGGAAACCGGTGGGGGAGTAGAAGCGATAGCCGGGCGGATAAGCAGGGTAAGTGGAGGAGTGAGAAGGGTAACGGGGCAGAGTTGGATGACACTGCTACCTCACCGAGTAAGTCTGGCTCCCCGTTTTCGACAGTGGCGGAACGGATTCGCATCCAACGGGAGGGGGAGGAACGGAACAGGCAGCTTAGAGAGGCGGCATGGGAGGCAGGTCTGGTTCTCAGACGTGGGATCTCCCGGGATGGAAACTACTCTCCGAGTTCAGCCTCCACCACGGTTTCCTCGAGCACAAGGCGGGGGGATAAGCGTTCCCGTCTCGGTGGGGAAGGTTACAGGGCAAATGATGGAGAGTTGGGTGCAGGTCTGGATTTAAATATTGCTATCGATGAGCAAGTTGTGGCTGGAGACGGAGGGGAGAATGTTCAGGAGCATATAGGGGATCACATTGGTGGGGGGTATCAGGGGAGTTTGACCCAGAACTCTGATCCTTTCAATTTGGGTCCATTGATCGCTAAGGCACACCGTAGTGGGGACCGTAGGGCAAAGAGGAAGAGTGTGCTGAACGTGGGGAGGCAGGAAGCGGAGGACTGCAGTTTTGGAAAGCGACAACGACAGGGGGGCGTTGACGAGGCACGACGATGTTTGCTTTTTGCGGATGATTTGGATCAGGCAGTGGAGACCAGCCTTAATGAGTCTCCACGGTCGCCATGATAATCCTCGTATGGAACTGTCAGGGCATAGGGGGTCCTCTGACAGTTTCAAGCCTTAAGGAGCAAGTTAAGCTCCAGGCTCCCGACATAGTGGTGTTGCTGGAAACTAAAAATAGAGCGTATCGCTATGGGTGGTTGAAGAAACAGTTGGGAATGAATTTTATGCATGTGGTGGAACCTAGGGGGTTAAGTGGGGGTTTGTGCATGTTCTGGAAAGATGTTCAGCAAGTGGTTTTGGTCAAGTATGCGGGATTCCTAATAGAGGTCGGAGTTCATGATGCCTTGTTGAACTCAGCTTGGCGTTTTTATGCGGTTTATGCAAGCACAGATCCTGGGGCCAGGCGGAATCAACTGGGGGTCTTGCAGGAGCGTCTCAACACCTGGCAAGAGGGTGGCCTGGTCATGGGGGATTTTAATGACATTCTTGATGCATCAGAAAAGGTTGGGGGGCGTCCGCGGCTCATGCAAAGCATGGATGACTTCCGTAGGTTTGTTACAGATAGTAACCTTCTGGACTTGGGTTATGAGGGGTATCCGTTCACGTGGAGGAATAGACGGGAGGATGGGGGTATACAGGAGAGACTTGATAGAGGTCTTGCTAATGATCAGTGGCTGCGTTTGTACCCAGAAGCTCGCGTGTTTCATCAGGTGGTGGAGGGTTCGGATCACGTGATGGTTTTGCTTCATACTTCGCCCACCCAACCGCGAAGAGCATGCAGATTTATTTATGATCCGAGATGGAGTACGACGGAGCGCTGTCATAAGCTAGTTAAGGAACGATGGCGAAGAGGGTTTTGTGGATCGAAAGGCTTACAGGTGTTTGAAAAGCTCAAATGGGTCCGGAAGGGTCTTGTGGATTGGAAACGGCAGGAGTGGCGTAATTCCAAAGTTTGCATTGATAGTTTGAGAACGGAGTTGCATACTGAACTTCAGGCCCGTGATTTTGATTGCTGTAAGGTGAGACGGCTGGAAATGGACCTGAAAAAGGAGTTACAAAAGGAGGAGTTTTGGAAATTAAAGTCTCGGGTTCAGTGGTTGTGTGAAGGGGATAAGAACACTAAGTTCTTTCACTCGAAGGTTTTAGTTCGGAGAAGAATGAACCGGGTACTAGGGCTGGAGGATCCGGGTGGCTTGTGGCATGGGGAGGCCACTGACATCAGGAGGATTGCGGAATCCTATTTTCAGGATCTATTCTCCTCTGGTAACCCGCGGGGAGTGGATGAAATTATGGGGTGTGTACGGGCCACTGTTACTCCTCAAGATAACATATCTTTGGGTAAGGCTATTCTGGAGGACGAGGTACTGGCTGCAGTCAAGCAGCTAGATCCCATCAAATCTCCTGGTCCGGATGGATTTACGGGCAATTTTTATCAGAAATTTTGGCCTACCATTGGTGGGGACATCTTGGGAGTGGTGCAGAGTTTCTTCCATTCTGGGCGCATGCTTAGGAAGTTTAACCACACTCATATTGTTTTGATTCCAAAGGTGGCGACCCCTAGGAGAATGACGCATTGGAGACCTATTTCTTTGTGCAACGTAGTGTACAAGATTATCTCCAAGGTGTTAACCAATCGTTTAAAGAAAGTCATCCCGCATGTGGTTAGTCTGAATCAGTCGGCTTTTGTAGCAGAGAGACAAATTACGGATAATATTTTGGTGGTCCATGAAATCCTGCATTCCCTCAAAACAGCACGTGGGACGGACCCACTTTTCATGGCTATGAAACTTGATATGGCTAAAGCGTATGATAGAGTGGAGTGGGTTTTCTTGGATGCCATGATGGAGAAGTTGGGCTTTGATAACAGGTTTCGGGGATGGATTATGGAGTGTGTGACCACAGTGACCTATAGTGTATTGATCAACGGCGTGCCGTCGGGACAAATTAACCCAAGTCGGGGTCTGCGGCAAGGGGATCCTTTGTCCCCATTTTTGTTTCTTATATGTGCTGAGGGGCTGTCGACACTGATACGGAGGCAAGAAGAAAGGAACCTGGTACATGGCTTCCAATTTCGGAATGGGGGGGCGTCCATCTCTCACTTATTTTTTGCTGACGACTCTGTTTTATTCTGTCGTGCGACGGAGCTGGAGGCAAGATGTATGCGAACTGTCTTGGAGGCTTATGCGGCTGCCTCGGGCCAAAGTATTAATTTTGAAAAGAGCTCCCTCTTTTTTGACCACAGATGTGCTACAAGGCTACGCAAGCATATGGCGGAGATGATGCAGATACAAGGGAAGGATGGGTTTGGCAAATATCTAGGCTTGGAGGCTGATTTTGGTGCCTCCAAGAAGCAGATTTTTGACTCTGTACGAAGGAACATTAGTGCCCGGATTCACGGCTGGGCTGAGCAATTTCTATCTACTGCAGGGAAAGAGGTGTTAATCAAAGCTGTGGCCTTAGCCATGCCAAATCATGCCATGTCATGCTTTAAGCTTCCTGTTAGTTTATGCCGTGAAATTGAGAGTGAGATTGCGCGGTTTTGGTGGAAAACTGGGCAGGATCGCAAGCCGGTTCACTGGGTGGGATGGCAACACCTATCTAAGTTTAAGAAGGATGGTGGGTTGGGATTTAGAGACTTGGTTTGTTTTAATCTAGCGATGTTGGCTAAAATTGGGTGGAGGATTTTGAACCAACCTCAATCCTTACTGGGGAAGGTGTTACAGGATAAATATCATTTTGGTGTGGCCTTTCTGGAGGCCAGGCTTGGTCGGAAGGTATCTTGGGGATGGAGAGGGATTATGCAAGGCAGACGTATCCTTGAGGCAGGACTGCGCTGGCGGGTGGGGAACGGAGAGTGCATTCGGGTGGCGGAGGATCCATGGCTACCAACACCTCATACTTTCAAGATAAACTCCCGACATCCCGGCCTACCTAGGCTTGTGGCTGAACTGATAGATCCGGAGCTGAAGGTTTGGAAGAGCGACTTGATCTCCCAGCTACTGGATCCACACGAAGCCCGGTTGGTCTCTAGCATGCCAATCAGTCGATGGGGCTGCTCTGATAGGTTGATGTGGCACTTTCACAAGCAAGGAGTCTACACAGTTCGGTCTGGGTATAATCTTGCCTTGTACTTGAAACGAAATGGGGAATTAGGGGTTAAAGGGGCTGGGGAAGGTAGCAGACAGCACCACCAGGCTTCCGCGTGGAAAAGTATCTGGAGTTTACGTACCCCTCCAAAGATTCGTACGTTTATTTGGAAGGCCTGCCGGAATGCTCTGGCTGTGCGGCACAATTTGAAACAGCGACGTGTACCAGTGGACAATGGATGTGTGTTCTGTGATCATGCAGATGAAACTCAAGTACACTTGTTTTTCTCTTGCGACTTCGCCCGAGCAATGTGGTATGCTAGTCCCCTACAACTTGATGTTCGGACACTAGGAGATGGAGATTTTATGGCCTGCTGGATTGCCTTGCTGGCCCTCTATGAAAAACGAGGAAGGCTGGAGGAGGTTCTGCAAATGGTGGCTTTTGTTTTATGGAGAATTTGGAAGTGTCGAAATGCCTTAGTTTTTAATGGGGTGTTGGTTCAACCCTGTAATGCGGTGATTTTGCTGCTGAAGCAGGCTGATGAATTCAATGAGATGCATGGGGCAAAGTTTACAAAACGGCAGCAGCTTGATGATCTCCCCGATGCTATTGGAGTGCAAGTTTCAGCTTGGGTTAGCCCCCCTCCTGGTTTCGTGAAGCTTAATTGCGACGGGGCGTGGGTGGCTCAAACAGGAGGAGGAGGGGTGGGGTGGGTGCTTCGAGACGGCATTGGATGCTTCATCAGCGCAGGAGGCTGTGGTGATATGTTTTGTGTTTCTGCTTTAATGGCAGAGGCAGAGGCCATGCGAGAGGGCTTAACCCGATGCCTTGAGTTTGGTTTTAAAAAGGTGGTGGTAGAATCTGACTCCCTTAATTTAATTAATATGTTGCAAAAGAAGAACGTGGTGGACCTGGAAATTGAAGGAATTTTATATGATATTCAGTGTTTGTCTAAACATGCTACTGAGGTGGCATTCCTGTATGCTCCAAGGAAATGTAACCAAGCTGCCCATAAAGTGGCAGCTCACGCTTCTCGCAATGGTGGCAGGCACAGCTGGGACATTGTATGTCCTGAATGGCTATTTAATTGCCTTGCTCACGATGTAAACTGTTCTATCCGTATTTAATCTATCTTTCTACTTTGGAAAAAAAAAAAAAAGGACACAAGTAGACAAACAACATCACAGGGACCACCAGGGCATATAAAAGAAAAACAAAAGCCACCGGGGTAACGGAAGAAAAAAAAACAAGAAAAACCAAAGTAGAAAGTGTTGGAAAAAATGGGTACAATTGCTATATTTTACACAGAAATTTAGAAATAATCATTCAATTCATGCTTAAAAAATTAATGCATGCTTACAAGCATACACAATGAAAAATCACATAACATGGATTAGAACAACTTGAATAATTGAGTCGATGCAAGTATTGGACACTCTGACCTTAAGACGAATTATGTCCCACACAGGTGCTGACTTATGTCCTTGTGAAAGAAGCACTACAATTCACAAGTACTCTTTGATTCAAATTATGTAGGAAACCCTCTCACAGACCATAATCATTGACTATACAAATACTCTCTGTATTCAAATGGATAAACATTGATTGAATCAATTACCTTATTAATTTCAGGAAGACTACTCTATTTATAGATAATAAAGAACCCTTCCCAAAAGGGTATGTCCCAAAATAAAAAACCAACTCATGCATCCATTGAATAAACAGGTGTTTTGATACCTCTTCCTAGAAATTGACAAAGGACACCATGGTTGAATGAACTCTATTAATTTCCATTCAAATAGGAAAATTAATATTAGTTAATATTAAATTTCCAACATAAAGCACAAATAAAAAATACAAAGGACCAGAGCTCCAGACCAGAACAATCAGATCCTTACACCAAATGTGAGGGGCCAATCTGGCCATCCCTGGATAGAACAGAATCAGCGAGGGAGAAGGGTGGTTAACCCAGTGTAAACTTTGCACCCTCGAATTATTATTATGAGAAATGTACCATTAATAAGATCTTTAAAATGAGCCTAATATCAAACATATTTTAATTAGAACAAATATATATTATTTACTAGTTAATTATGTGGCAACACTAAAGTAATTATATAATCATGTAATGATTGGAAGCTTCTCCTACACACATGCATGCTTACTCACTTGACCTTGTTATAATGATTGGAAGTCTTGTCTTTAATATTGCGTATGTGTTGGTTCGAGTAGAAACCCAAAAATTAAAGAAAGAGTTAGTAGGAACCAAAAATTTATGCGCATATGTGATTGGCCTGAAACTAAGTGGAACCATGATTGAGAGCATACCTGCAAACATCAAACAAGCTTCTTGCTATTTTGCCTGTCCCTGATCAATTGCAAGAGCCTTCAATCTTTACCAGAGCTCCCATTAAAGCTATATTCTCTTAAAGCACATGGCTGCACGTCGCTTAACACAGTGTCAAGCCCAAGGACTGCACTCACACATGGGTTGGATGGATATAATTTGTTTCCAGGGCTTAACCAGGAACTTATTTTCTCTAATTGCCTAAAATTGGATCAGAATACATGGAACCACATAATGGCGATGCACAACATAGAATTATGCGTTTGGCATTTGCCTCATCAAAGTTTGACAAATTTGAAGTAGCGTCATATGCAGAGCTTTCCAAAGAAATTGAAGTAGCAGCAGATGTAGAACTTGAAGCAGAATTTGAAGAAGCATCAGATGTAGAATTTTCCAAAGAAATTGAAGTAGCATCAGATGGAGAACTTGAAGACGCATCAGATGTAGAACTTGAAGAAAAAATTGAAGTAGCATCAGATGTAGGAGAAATTGAAGTCGCATCAAATGTACGTCTCTCTCTCTCTCTCTCTCTCTGTTCTGTTATTCAATTGATAACTAGTTTCCTGTGCTCTGTAATTAAATTTGGAGCATCTGTTAACTTTTGTTTGTTAATTTGTTTAATAATCACGACGTCCATCCCTTGCACAGAATTATTATACTAGAAGACCTTCAGTTACCATTGTATGCCCAGGACATGAAATTCCAAACTGGTTCAGCTATCAAAACGAGGGATCTTCAATAAATATCAAGCTTCCTCCAGATTGGTTTTCTTGGGTTTCACTCTATCTCTTGTTGTTGGATTCGACAACTATAATGTTAAAGGGAGTTTAGGGTTTGGATGTAAATTCAATTTCAAAGCAAATAATGGTGAAAGCTGTGAATTCGAATCGTATGTATGTTCTGTGTTGTGATGAAACCAACCATGGAGAAAGCAATGACTACAATTTCAATTCGGATCACGTGGTTGTATGGTATAGTGCCTTTGAACTTGTAGGGGGAGTAGACTGCACTGGCTATCTTAATGCCACTGAGGCCTCTTTTGACTTCAACCAAGTGGATGGTTTTAAGAGACCCGTTAAGGATTTCCAAAATCAGGTGAAGAGTTGTGGGCTCCGGTTGTTGTATGGCATAGATGCTCAGAAATTTGTGTTAGGGGAACAGAAAGTAGGAGAAGATACTAAAACTACAAGATGCCATGATGAGGAACAAGTAGATGAACTACTTCTTCAAAAAATTGGAAATGCAAAACTGGAGGGGCAATATTAGCCATGTATATGGAGAACAAAATGTGGTAGCGGATGCTCTTTGCTGGTTGGGGTCTCTCATTGTTTCGGTTTTCATATTTTGGGCTCTCACCCTCCTCCAGTGTTGCAAGCCTTGTGGCTGAGGATGCTTTCCAATTACAATTTAAGAACAAACCGAGTGATTTTATTCATTCAATTCAAGTGTGTATACTTGTACAAAGTGCAACATTTTACAACACTCTATAGAACCTCGTGCAAAATCCCACCAACAAGAGCTGCTATTTTTGACCAATTGTAGCCTGCTGAGTAAAAATAAGCTCACAAGATCAAACCGAATTGACAACCCACAGCATCAAACAATGGACTAGACCAACGTTCAATTAATTGGATTTGTCCAGCCCAAACCAGCCCACCAAACAGGCCTTTCTGCTGACCCACTACAAAAATAAAGAGACCCACAACTTATAGTTATGGGTTGGATGGATATAATTTGTTTACATTCATAATTGTGTTTTAAACATTTAAGAACAAACATAGTGATTTTATTCATTCAATTCAATGCCGTCACACGTCTACATAGCGAATAAGCCAAATGTTTAAGTTTATTTTTCTTGCTTTAGAAGTAGCTGTAAAAGGAACGTAGTTTAATGGAAGATGAATTGGCATGCACACCATCACCTGATCCAGTTGTGTAAATTTATTTATGTAAGTTGCATGTAGTTCAGCCAATCTATGTAAGAAAATATCATAATTAATGTCTTGTTTTGGGTTCAATTCATTTTGCCTTCCTCAAATGGTTGATGTTTTCCCTCCGAAACAATTTACACAAATAGGAAAACAAAATTGAAGACCTTTTCTCCAACCATCGATCATATAGAGATTGAAACAAACAAGAGATTGAAAATTCCTTGATAAGCTTATTGACTACAGGACAACTGACCGTAGTGGTCAAAACTCACAAAACCATAGTTAACCAACATTTTTCTTTTTTCCATATTTGTTGCTATGGATATCTTTGAGTTTTAATTTCTGTAGGCTGCTTCAACAAAGTGGACCTTTTTACTGATCACCAGCCTCTGAGATTTTGTCTCTTGCTTTTGATCAGGCTTCCTCACCAAGCAACCCCCAGTTTGCCTTTGGGAGCTTGTTCACAAGGCTCAAAGGAAAGAGATGATGAATTGAGGGAGGTGGCTAATGTCAGATTCCCTTACCGTAAATTCAGGAGATAGTCCTTGTGCTAGATGGACACTAGCACCACCTGGCATATGATCTGGCACCACCCCGGTCTTATGATCTAGTAGTGCTCTATATAACCCTTCCTTTCTCTGTAGCTGAAAAAGGAATCGAGGAACGAGTGGTGCAAATCTTTACATGTCAAATCCAGAAGGGGGAGAAATTGAGAAATCACAAAGGCATTTCCTAGCACTAATTATGTTAATATAAGTTTAAACATAGAAATCTTATTATTATGAGAAATGTAGCATTAATAAGATCTTTAAAATGAGCCTAATATCAAATATATTTTAATTAGAACATATATATATATATATTATTTACTAGTTAATTATGTGGCTACACTAAAGTAAATATAATCATGTAATGATTGAAAGCTTCTTCTACACACACGCATGCTCACTCACTTGACCATGTTATAATGATTGGAAGTCTTTTCTTTAATATTGCTTTATTGCTTATGTGTTGGTCCGAGTAGAAACCCAAAAATTAAAGAAAGAGTTAGGAACCAAAACATTGGTTTGAAATTTCATTCACAAAAAGTATTTTTCTTTGTATGATTATCTCATAATGTAAGATATTTTTGTAAATTTTTGTTTGAATGCGTACGTATTACAAAATTAATTCTTATAATAAAAAATAAATTTAGTCTTCTAAAAATTTAGATAGAGTGTGTGTGTTTGTGTGTGTGCGTATGTGAATGAGTATGTTTTAGTCTTTTAAAAATTTAGATAACAAAAAATAAATTTAAGAGTGTAAAGGTAAGCTTGAATTACTGGACTCCACTAATGTATGTGAACCTGCATGTATTAGAGAGGTGTCTAATAATGTCGTCAGATGTGTACAAATAGCAGTATGGAGAGGAAAAGAGAGAGGAGCAAAGGAAGATCGAAGATAGAAAGACATGGTTATAAAAATAAAATAAAAAACTTAAAGTGAATGATCAATAGAATATTGATTAACTAACCAACCAAAATCATACTATCCTTTTTTCAGGACAAAGTTATCTCCTTACAGTGACAAGACTGTTAGGAAAGGGATCAATAATGTTCAAAGCCCAATTAGGAAAGGAATCAATGTTCAAAGAAATGGTGCTTTTGGGATTTAAAAAAAAGACTTAAATAGAATCAATCCATCAAATTATGCCCTAATGCCAACTGGTCCAGACAAAATCTCAATTTAATGTTTCACACCTTTCTCTCCTCCTTTTTTCTTTTTCTTTTTCTCTTTCCAAAAGATGCAAAACCAATGTTTACATCAGAAGCCAATAAATAAAATAATGCATCCAAGAATTAAGAAGATATATATACTCTTTTTCTTTTAAATCAGATCAAAGATAAAAATTAAAATAAATTAAAAAATTAAAATAAAAGAAGGAAAAAGAGGGGGCAGCCGACGGTATTACATCTGTTTTGTGATGCCAAAAGATGTTTTTATACACCAACTTGATCTTGTACTATTATTAGTTATTACTGATATTAAACGAAAGTTTTATGCACTGATATTAAATGTACAAGTATACACATTTGGCGTTCTAATCTTCTTACTAAGTTTTATTTAATTTTGATCTAATTAAAATTGTTGAGTTCTTAGCTGGGCAATGCTGCATCATCTTCCTTAACACTTTCTTTTTTCATTTTTTTGTGCTCTTTGACTAACAGAGTTGAATTAATAGTTTTGGATGGTTTTGGGGATTGAAAGTTCATTCATCGCCTACAAATGAAAACTGGGTTTTTGGTCTGGAATTGAAGCATCTAAAGGGACTTGCTTTCTTTATTCTTATTAGTTATGCTCTGGAATTAATGGGAGTTGGTGCAAAAATATGTGGATTGGAAGTCCCAGGTTTATTATGTTGTCTGACTGCAATTTGGTTGAATTTGATGGATCAGTTTGCTAATCCAGACCAATCTTTCAGCCGTTGGGGGGACATTGGTCATGTTCGGAAGAAACTACGGGCCCCACATGTATCCAGAACGATGACTCAGCATCTTCTCTCTCTCTCTCTCTCTCTCTCTCTTCTCGGACTTGAGTGCATCAAAGTGAAACTGAAACTTATATCAAGATCAAACCAAAAAGCTTGCAACTTTGATCGCTATATGCCCTGCTCTGCTCTGCTAGGTGGCAGGTTATAGGTGCCAAGAATATTGGCCACCACCAGGGAAAAAATTTACATGGACTAGATGCCAAATGCAGGAAATAGAAAGATTTTGTCAGACCAGAGGTTTGTCCTTTCGGTTTGGTAATGATGACCTTTAGTCATTTGCCTCTTCTCTTGAAAATGCTCGCCATGAATTAAAAAAAGTTAATCAATTAATAATATATAATCACCAGTTGCATGGGAATATAAAAACAAAAGATTGAAGATAATAATATGAAACCCTAACCCCTATCCCATCACTCGCCAGTCATCGCCACTTCTCTCTCTCACCGACCCCAATTCATTTTTCATCAGTACACTTAAAAATCCTAAACTTTGCTTCTCCTTCCATACCAAGAGGACCATACAAGATAAATACCTATTATGGGTGACAACACCTGATTGGAATTATTAAGGATGAGGGAAAAGATTTGGCTTGTACAGTGCAATGCGATATTGAGTTCCATGTAATGGGTATTCCTCCGCCCAGAAATAGAGCTCATCCCCAGCTTCAATGCCTCTGTCAATGACAAACACTGTCCATCCACTAGACTGGAAAACTGGCTTTCTGCCCCCTTGTCTGCAGGATAATTTGAACTCGTAAACGTTGTGCGTCTGTTTGTCGACAACTCTGATGGGGATATCACGATCTGGATCCACCGGCGGCAGCATTTCAAGCATGGCGGTGGTCACCACAAGTCTTTTAACATCGCTGGCCGTCAACTTTTTCTTAAAACGGTCATGCTCCATCTCCATGGATTAATAATCTGCTCTATAATCCCCTTTTATATATAGAAAAAGAGAGTTTTGATTGTAAGCTTCTTCTACACAGGTGCATGTAACCTATTCACGGGACCTTGAAATGTAGAAAAAGAGAATTTTAAGTAGTACTAATTATTTTGATATAAGTTGAAATGTAGATATATTATTATCATGAGAAATATAGCATTAATAAGAACTGAAGGAGATGTTTAAAATGAGCCTAATATCAGACATATTTTACAACATATACTATTTACTAGTCACCAAAGTAAATTTAATCATGCTCCTTTTTTACAACATATGCTATTTACTTGAGATCTGTTGGGTTCAGAAGTTGAAAAACCAAGCGAAACAGGAAGAGAGAAAATGACAATTCAAGGCATTTACTATCATGTTTTATGCGATTGTCTTCATTTTGAGGGTTTGTGTAGTGCACTAGATGCCAAATGCAGGAAATAGAAAGATTTTGCCAGACCGGAGGTTTGTCCTTTCGGTTTGGTAATCGAGCTCTTTTTATTACCGATCTTTCTGGCTTTTACGATCAAAATAAAAAATAAAAACTCATTCTGGAAATAAAAACTCATTCTGGCTTACAGATAATGTATTCATATATTCATATATAATTAATAATAAAGGCGTAGTATAATGAAGTATTTTATAGTTATCTTAGAGAAGTTCCAGTCAGTGGCGGTTCCAGGATTCGAAAGCTGATCGGGCAAAACTTATATAATAAACTTGACGAAAAGAGTGAATTTCATTAATAAACATTATAAAAAAAAAATTACATAGTGGGGGAAGAAGTAATAAGCCTTACCCTCAAATGCATCTATATCTACAAATACAAAAACTAAAATAAAAACCAAAAGAAAAAATTTATTTCACATTAAAAAGAAAGATAAAATAGGGGACTACATTAATTTTTAAAAAAAGCCAGAGAAATGGGAAGGAAGAAAATTGGCGGAGCTATTTTTTTTTTTTTAACAAGTTGTGACCTCATTTCTCCTTGTTTCCTTTTATAAACGTCTATTATGACATATGTTTTTGGCTTTCCACTCGAGCTCCATAGCCCTATCAATCATGCTCCGTAATTTCTGAAATAGCTATCTTTGTGTGAGACAAAAAAATTTAATAATCATAAGTAATGTATGTAATATTTTTCTAACAAAAAGAGAGAAGGAAAAGGAAGAAATAAGAAAGGGAGAAGAAGAGAGAGAGAGAGGAGAGAAGATAGAAGAAAAAGAGAGGAGGGATGAGAGAAGGAAAAGAAAGAAAAAAAAAAGAGGGAGAGAGAAGAGAGAAGGAAAAGAAAGAAAAAAGAGAAGAAAGAAGAAAAAGAACGAAAAGAGAGAGAGAGGAGAGAAGGAAAATAATATAAAAAAGGAGAGAGAAGAGAGGAGTGTAGTTAATATTTTTTTTTCACAAAAATTTGGGCTGGGCAAAAGAGGAGAGAGGAGAGAGAAGAGTGTGGGTACTATTTTTTTAACACAAATTTTGGCTGGGCCCATAGGCTGGAACCGCCACTGGTTCTAGCAGAGGTCTGAGCCCAAGGCTTGGAGGGGGGGGGGGGGGGGGGGAAATGGTGTTCCAGCGGACAGCCCAAGCCCAGGCTGGGAGTGGGTCCCACGAAGTCGGGCTGGCCCTCAGGCCAGTTCAGCCCGAGGGCTAGTGCTGATGTCATCACTACAGTGCCCCACGTGTTACAGTGCCATGCGCTACAGTGCCGCTAAAGTCCACGTGTCACACTCTGGCCTTTCCGATCAGATTTTTTTCTCCAATCCAATGGCAACCAATTTTTGCGCAATAAAAAAATTGATTTTTTTTTAAAATACCAAAAAATTACTGATTTTTCTTCTATAAATACCAAAATTTTATCCGATTAAGATATGAATTTTATAATAAATATTGACACGTACGAACCCAAAAATCTTATTCGAAAATATTATCCAAATTAATTGTTTAGGTAAACAAATTTGTGAAAAAAATAAAAAAAAAATGAATAGTAATTGCCCTTTGCCATGGTAACGGGTGGAAACACACAATACTATTTGCAAGGGCAACCACTATTCACGTGAACAGTGATTGCCCTAGCTCCCCCCTTGCTATGGCAAGAGGCAAATGGGTGGAATTGCTCTTATATATAGATGTATGCTTGCTTCATACAACCGACATCTCTCAGACCCCACTTGGAATCTTGGACTCTCAAACCCCACTTGGAATCTTAGACCGCTACTACTAGTTCTTCAAAGTTTCAATTTAAACTCAAAGAATTTCTTGAGTGGCGCAAGAAACATGATATATCCTTAAAGGTAAGTACAAGAATACTTTACCAGGGTCGTTTTCAGTGCACACTTTCCACGTAGTAATTATCACATGAGATCTAAAGGAATTATAGGTTGTCCGGCATTTGGGTAACGCTAACTTCATCATTACTTTGTCATGGAACTGTTTTGGTCCCCTCATCATTTTTAAAGAACTTTGTTCAAATTCTCCTAAAAAGCATAAATGTTTGTTGGTTGGTGAAGTTATAATTCTATTCAGGGTTTAGGGTTTAAAGAACTTTGTTCAATTTCATTTATATAGAGGGATATTGGGAGAGGAGGGAATCGTCTATGATACAAGAGTAAATGTTCTTAATCAGATGAGCTACAAACTCAATGCCCTTCTTTACAACTTAAGTACTGACAAGGCTTGTGCTGCGAATTTGATGTTATGGGTTTTCTTTTCGATTTGACCTCTTGTGAGGTTTCTGCTTTTTTCCTTGGCTCATTCAATGACCGGGATTATTATTTTTACTCAATTGATCAACAATGGCAGCTCTTGTATTGGGTCAGTCCAGTAGTTGAAAACGAAAGCCAACCAGAGAGAGAGAGTGTGTGTGTGTGTGTGTGAATGAGAGTGTGTGTGTGTGTGAACGAGTGAGTGAGTGAGTGAGTGAGAGAGTGTGCATATGCATGTCCAACTAACTAGTTATATGATTGGTGATACTTAACAAGCATGCATATATACTTTTCCCAATGGTATAACAGTGTTAAGGTAAGTTTGATTTACTGGATGATTTTAATCCACACAAACACAATCTCAATTCCCAATCACAAGGACAATTAATGCTTCGTTCAATTGCCCTAATTATTACTTAGAAATGTGAACCCTTGACAATAGGGCAGAAATACAATACGCTTTTAGGGAGGAAGTTACCTAATCTAGCTAGCAAAGGGGTTTGAAAATTCATTGATTTCATAAGTTTGATGATACATTCTCTTAATAACAATAGTATATATTGGTTAATAGTGCCACGATGCCCTTAGATCGCACATTCTGACAAAGGGCATGTTAGTAGTGTTCATGCCCCCTACAGAACCAAACCATCTCAATAAAAGTGTTGGACGATGAAAGGCGTAAGGTATACTAAAACCAGGCGCGGAGGAGAACTGAGTGATAAAACCTAAGCACTAGTGGGTGCATGTCGGCTTCACTCTCTCTCTCTATCTCGGGATACATACAAACAAGGCATGTTTCCATAGGAAGGATACTAACAGCCGCTCCAAAAGCGACGTTTGGCAGGCAGATGAAAAAGCCTTTTAATAAAAAAGTAAAAGGTATAGCCTGAGCATCAGTACTTCAAATTGATCCATGAGATCCTTGAAAAAAAAGTCTTGAGTTGATAATATTGGCATTAGATGCTTAAAGAGAGACAAGTTTTCATACCCAAACAATTTGGGTAGAACTCAAGACTCTTTTTTGTTCAAGGATCTTTAAGCATCTAATGCCAATACCATCAACTCAAGACTCTTTTTTGTTCAAGGATCTCATGGACCAAACTATAAAAATGTTATGATAATTTAGTATTTCCATGCTTGCGAATTCAAAAACAATTAATTCAACTAATAAGAATACGGCCAATATGCTATATGAGTTTGAATCTAAAATTACTGATATACAAATTAATATCTTTTTTCACTCAATGAGACTCCGTTATAATTATTCACTTGAAACTTTTATCTGACTAGCCGGTCTACGTGTAACCCTCAGCACAAAAATAAAGTAGAAGGGCGAGGATAAATTCCCAGGCGCGCTGGGTGAGTGGAGAGCTGCAGTTTGGACAGAAGCAAGTGGGCTTCAGCTTTCTTCCAAATGGGGCCCACTCGATTTCAGGGCATCAAGTTCAACTATGAAACTCAACGGTGGTTGAGCCCAATTTAGAGCCCTATTTAGAAATGCTTTCATGCGGCGTGTTTTCAACACCTTCGACTTCAAACTCAAAATCACAAAACTTCCTCCTATTTTGCATAATGGCTCAAATTGAAATGAATTTTGCCATTCATACATTTATAAATTTACAACATGAATTAACTAATAAGGAAGCAAGAACCAGAAAATAATGATTTTTTTTTTTTTTATATAAGCGATAATCTATTTTAAATTAATCTAAACAATGAGGAGGGAGATTCAAACTCGGGTGCAGAGTGGGAGCACATCTACTCTAACTAACTTGGCTAAAGCCATATCTGCCAAAAAATAATGAATTTAAGTGAAGGAAGTGTAGCATTTGTGAAACAAAACAAAATAAAACAAAAAAGAGAAAGAGAAACAGACACATTTCACCGAAGACATAAGACGAGGCATAAGTCTTTCAAGTATTGGATAATTATAACCAAGCAATTCAAGCAAACTAATCAATCCTGAAACTCTTTTTATGTTTTCTTCCCCATATCATCTTTCTAATGATAGTGCGTGTTGAATTGCTTGTCCTCGCATATTTGCTGCAATTCGAGCATGGTGATTTTCAAATTGGTGAAGTCACATGAACTTCATTGATAAGGCTATGAAATTTGTTAATTTGGCCTAAGTTTGATGGATTTATGCCTGTTGTGCTGTCATATAACGCAATTTTAGATGCAACAATTAGCATCAATTGTCTGCTACTGAAGAAGCACAAAAGGCAAACAAGGACCCGAAGAAGCATAAGGTTCTATCTTCCTTGTAGTGAAACTGCACATAATCTCTCTCTGCCCTACCATGTTCACTTGGCGGTGTTTTCGGAAGCTGGCATCTCGTGTTGCCTTAATGTACGTATCTTGAGAAGCCAAGGATGTGGATTTGAAGCTGCGTCTGATGAGATTTGAAGGATGAAATGCTGTATATAACATGCCAGTTCTGTGATCAATCGTGAGAGGGAGGTTGTATACAACAGTTGTATACTCTCATATCTCAATTAGATCAAATGGACCGCGCAAGTCTTAACCTATAGGCCAAACTAGGTCTGGGATAAACGCTGGCTTGGTTACCTTTGCAGAGCTTCTGTATCCTCACCAGAATTCTGATTGTATTCTTCTCTCAATAATTTGTCTCAGCTGTCCTTCTAATTTCTATTGATGGAAACATGAAAACTTCCAGGAACCTCAAGTCTATGGAATTTGCCATCAATCACGTGCCAAACAGTTCTCCGCGCTCTCTAGCAAACTCCATCATCCAGATTCTCATAAAAGAACACTAGTCTTAACAATGTCACCCATCTTGGAACTTAGACCTTGAACTCTCCTCCTGTTAAGGACAGAAGGCTATGTTTCACTAGCTCAACCAATTATTAGCATTTACTTAGGATTTAAGGAACATCACTGTGTGCAGAGTAGTTCTATAAGCCTATTTTCGATCAGCATCTTAACTGCTACTTTGTTTCTGCTGTGAGTCATGGAAGAATTAAATCTCAGAAGGGCACTGTTGCTGGCAACGGCATTCCTTCCATTAGTGCTTCTCTACATAACTGGCCACATTGCCAGTGCAACTGTACAAGGGACAAGCACGAAACATATACTGTTATCTGAGAGTTCTGCAAGACCTGAACCCTGAGAGGAAGAGAGTCTACAGACACCAAGAACACAACCATGAAACTATTGCCTGGAACTTTCTTGGACAATCAATTTAGCTTATTTAAGCCAGAATAAAATGAAAAATGAAAAAATTTCATAAGAAAATGCTAGCAACTAACCCATTATAGTGGATCAAAATTCAAAATGCACCAAAGAAGTACTCTCATCAATCAATATGATAATTTTCAATAGTACGTAATATTGCAATGCTGTGAAGTACAAGATTGTAGGTAGACAGATTTCCTTCCAAATCGACATAAAACCATACCGGCTACTAATCCCCTCACAGGCCCTGCTAAATACAGAGATGAGAATGCAATGCTATTGATAAAACACTAGTATATGTATATGTGTGTGTGATTTCTTCTTAATATGTATTGTTTGTTCAAAACCCAAAATATTTTCCATCCTTGTTACCAAAAAATAAAATAAAAAAATTCCATCTCTAAAATAAAATAATAAAAAAATTCGTTCCTATTTAGAGGGGCGATAGCATATTAAACTTACACACACTATACGGATGCTATGAATTTGCTTTCCTCCCCCTCCCTTTTTCTAAGAAAAAGACAAAATGACATGGATTGCTTTTTTGTTCCTTGGTGAAACTTATGATCGAGACATTTTTTGAATCTCAACAAATCTGATAGATATCAATATATGTTCACTTTTAAAAGACCTTTTGCCTTGATTGTCTTGACTGTTTTGATAGGTAACCGAGAAACTCATTATGCAAGAAGTAAATCAAAGCAAAATAAATCTGGTAATAAAAGTTTGGATCACTACATGATCAGCCAAAACTACGAAGACTACTTGCTTACCTACTTCTTTTCGATTTTTATCGCTTCACTAAAAAATTCCATATTGATCGAGCTATAAGGCCATCACCATCACTTTTATTCTGATTAAAACCTTAGAGCATCATAATTAGAATATGTGAGAAAGTTACGTAAATGCAAGACTACAAGCATGTATTTTTACATCTAAAATAGTCAGCCCATAGCGCTCAGAGAGAGAGAGAGAGCACCATATTTTACATATTAATCCTCATAAAGAGAGAGCAATATACCACAATTGCTTTTGAATAAGACGTTCTTTCTTTATGCAAATCACAATTTACAGAAATCTTTTATTACAAACATAAGAAAAATTTATGCACATATATTAAATTGTGATTGGCCTCAAACATAAGTTTCTAAGAGGTAAGCATTTTCTCACTTTTCGTTTCAACTTGAGCCAAAAAAAAAATCTACTGGACCCAAGGGTTCTCAATGTCCAAGCTCAGCTGCAGGGATTGAGCACATGGAACTGAACCAAAGCGGAGCCTGAAATTGAAAGATCCACAAGAAAAAATATATTTTTGATTAATATATAAAACATCCTACTTTGACTCTCTTGTAATTTTCGTCTTCTCCGTTCTACTTCCCGCTATACATCTAATAAACCTCTAACTTCTTCAATTCCGGAAATGCCCCTATTGAAACCTCATATTCACAAGCCATCTCCCTCTGACACCCTGCTTGAAGAAAGAGCAATCGCGTTCCTCAAATCCCATCCCTCCTATTTTAAGAAATTACTCGATTTGATATAGGTAGTCATTATGCATGTGGCTACCCTTAGATTTTCTTATTACTATTTATTAGTTTTTGGTTTTACTTATTTGTTGGAAAGTCATTTTGTGTTAGTTATAAAAGTGATTTCCATAAGGTTATTATGAGTGAGTCAATTTTGTAAGAAACTTGTAAAGTTTCTCGTTGTCTTATATGTTACCTCAATTTAAATCAGAATTTATTTTATTTATTATTAGTAGTTCCAATTTGGCACTCTAAGCACAATAATTGGTATCAGAGCTTTTATTGGTTTTGATTGACGAAGATGGATGATAAATCGGAATTAGAAAGTGCGCATCTTTTATCGGAATCACAAGTTTCACATGTTGCAAGAACAATAGTTCAAAATGCAAAGTTAGATTAAAAGTAAATAAAACTTAGTGAGACGATTAGAAATGAAGCTCCGCCAAGTGTGTATACTTGTACGAGGTACAACATATTACAACCCTGAACCCTTGATGGCACCTCATGCAAAATCCCACTCACAACAGCTGCTATTTTTGACCAATTGTAGCCTGCTGAGTAAAAATAATCTCACAAGATCAAACTGAATTGAAAACCCATAGCATCAAACAATGGACTAGAGGAACGTTCAATTAATTGGACTTGTCCAGTCCAAACCAACCCACCAAACGGGCTGAAATAAAGACCCACAACAAAAATGCAAGAATGAAAATGAAATAGCATCCTACTTGGACTATAAGGTTAATCTTTTCCGTCAGCCACTGTTGTGCTTCTGCTAAACATCTAACTTCTTCAATTCCAGAAATGCCCCTCTTGAAACCTCATATTCACAAGCCATATTCAAACGCCATCCCCACAACCTCAAATTCGATTTTTTTCATTTTTTTATTGCACAAAAATTGGCTGACGTTGTATTGGAGAAAAAAATCTAATGGGAGAGCCCAGAGCGCGACACGTGGACTTTAACGGCACTGTAGTGGAACTGTAGCGTTGACGTCAACACCAGCCCGCTGGAATGCCATTCCCCCCAGTGGCGGATCCACGTTGGGACAACAGGGGTCGGACGACCCCTTGGAAGGTTGGAAAAATGGCCTGGGACTCCATTGAAGCCCCCTTGGACAGCTGCTGGAAGCCCCCTTGGATGCACGCCAACTGCTCGATGAAAGTCCCAGGAGAGGAGGCGAAGCTTGCTGCGCAGCTGCGCTGCGCGTATTTTGTTTTAAAACTGCCTTGCCAAACGACGTCGTTTGGCAAAGGCTTAGTGAATTTTTTTTAAATGACCTGGCCTCAAAACGACGTCGTTTTTGGCCAGGTTTAAAAATAGAAAAACCAGAACAGAACACAGGAGCTCAACTGTTGTACAAATTACCTTATTTCCATCTTCAACATTTAAGTAAATGTCTTTGTCCTTTTACTTTTATTTATTTTTATATTACTCCATTTACTTAAGTTTACAATGTAAATAAGGATGTACCCCCCATTTGGATTCAAATAAAAATACTAGAAAATCAAATTCTCACCAAATCAAAATATGAAAATTCGGTTTTAGTGTAAAATACAATTTATGCTAAAAATGATGGCTCATTAAGTCAATATATACTTCATATTAAAATCCTATAAAATCAAGTTTTCTTATTTGATGTGTAAGGAATAAAAGCCGCCAAAAATTATCTTGAGAAAATGATTATTCCGAAAAACCATTTTTCATACTTAGTCAATATTGCACCTCCGCTAAAAAATTTCTGGGTCCCCCAGTGCTTCCCTCTCAAATCCTAACCTCTCCCAACCTCCTAACCTCCGACAACCTCCATCAACTCTTCGCCGGTGGCCCATTGGCGATCACCACCACCATCTTGTGCCGCCCTTTTTTTTCCAGTACAAGTAAGCATGTCAAAATTTAAATTAATAAATTTATAGTGATAATATATTGTTGATATTTATATATTTTTTTTTATGTAATGAAATTTATGGATATGAATCATATTGATGGATAATTTAGATTGATTGAGTTTATGCTTGATTGTTGATTGAGTATATTAAATATTGAATGATATTTGATATGATAATTTGGTATATTGAATATTGATTGATATGGGTTCAGGGGGTATACCGTATATTGAATATTGAGAGTAGGTTATTGACATTTTCATATTCATATGATAATTTGGATAAAAATTAATGATAAAAATTAATGATTGATTCAATAAAAGAAAATTATCTACGGATAGTCATTCTTCGTCTAATCCAGGTAGCTCAAATGCAACAAGACCAATTGAAGTAGATGAGATATTAGCTAATCTTTAGGCAAACCCTGGACTAAGACCTCGAATGACGGATTATAGTCCTAATATTCGGGATGAGATCCGAAGAGCATATCTATAAAAGGGACCTTGTCAACCTAGAAGTTATAAATTCCCACAAACTAATCAATCAGGAATTAATAGACGTTTCATTGCTCAATAGTTTGATGAGTATGATTGGTTGAAATATAATATAGCTACTGAGGTAGATGAAAAATTTCGAATGACGGATTAGTAGGCTTTTTTAGCATTATTTTCTTTGTAAAAAAATTTTGAAACTTTTACACTAAGCCCCCTTGGCCACATAATCCTGGATCCGCCACTGATTCCCCCCCCCCAGCCTTGGGCTCAGCCCTCCGCTGGAACTGCTCTGAGGCATCCTCCTATTTACTCCTCAAGTCCCAATTAGAATGGTTGCTCTCTCTCTCTCTCTCTCTCTCTCTCTCTCTCTCTCTCTCTCTCTCTCTCTCTCTCTCTCTCTCTCTCTCTCTCTCAGATAATTTAATGCTCAAACTGTTCTTTTCATTTTGTCCTCGGCAGGCTCTGATGAAAAATGCTACAGATGCAATGAAGGAGTCTCGGATTTCTGATCTCATTGCATCGCTAATAATTTGGTTGCTAATGTTTGCTTTGATGTTCCATGACTTTTTCTATGGTATTAGATGTGTTGTAAAAGTACTGACTGGCTAAATGCACTTCAACACAGAAGAATGGATTTTGAAGAGTTCTGTGCCGCTGCATTAAGTGTTCATCAGCTCGAGGCACTTGATCATTGTGAACAACATGCTCGATGTGTATATGAACTTTTTGAGAGAGATGGAAACAGAGCAATTGTCATTGAAGAACTTGCTTTAGTAAGTTGAAATTTTAATGCTGCGGTTTGCAGTCTTGCTTTAAATTAAATTAAATAGTTCGATAATCATAGGTTGATTTCTAAGTATTCAATGTGTTACTTCTAAATTGGACTTGATTTACATCTCTAACAAATTCTCTTTGCCTTGTTACACTGGTAAATAACAAGCAATCAGAAATCACCTCAGATAAAGAGTTACTGTGGAGAGAACTAGTGATCACAATATTACACATTAACTTGTTTTGACCAAGTCCTCTTTTTGTTTCGAATTGAAGCAATGTTGGTCACTCTTCCATCAGTGTGACGCCATATTAGTAAACACCATCGTGACATGTTGATTTGCCTTCTCTTTTAATCCCTTCTTACTTTTACCATTCTAGAAACAAAAAAGAGTTATAAGGCTCGGTACAATTTGCAATGTAGCAAACTGGGACTATTTTTATTTACGCTCTCTTCAAAATGTGTTTCAGGAACTTGGATTTGGTCCCTCAATCCCGCTTCTTGTGGTTCTCCATGACTGGATTAGGCACACTGATGGGAACTTGGATTTGTTGCATGGCGTGTCCAGCCAGATGTTTGTGAAAGCACAGTGAAGATATAGAGCATTATATGTGTATGCGTTTTAGCCAAACGAGATGTGCTATGTGTTGATAGACATGGTGATTGTGCCCAATGATTGAATTTCAAGATTTGGAGATCTGACAAGATGGCCAATTTACAATCTGCTTTGGCACACAATGAATGAGGCTTCCCTTCCAATTGGTGGAGAGGTGTTTGAGCTTCCCATACACT
The DNA here is from genome assembly GCA_020226455.1 of Prunus salicina. Lineage (NCBI taxonomy): Eukaryota > Viridiplantae > Streptophyta > Magnoliopsida > Rosales > Rosaceae > Prunus > Prunus salicina. Next base: position 10,101,635 of record CM035347.1, read on the forward strand.
GCAGGTGCAAGCTTGGTTACCAGTTTGAATTCTGTGTTGTTGATACTCTGAGTGTAAAGCTGTAGTTAGTTTGCCTAAATGGGTAATTACATATTCTTCAATTCGTTAGATGCATTGTACACGTTAAATTAACCTCTTCTCCAACATCTGTCTAGTTACTGTGAAACATGCTTGAATTGCCTCAGTGTTGTAAAACTCCTCTGTGGCTTCAACCGAAAACTAAGCTTACTTTTCAGAGCGATGCATCTAACTCAGAGAAGCCCAAAAGTTCTTTTTTCTTAATGTCTTTTTGCTTTCCTTTTTTATTGATACGGCTCTAACTACTTGTTTCGACGACTCACCCTACGTTGTCATTTCATGATTAGAATTGTTCATTTTTAAGTAACATTCAAGGGTTACTTTTGCAAGTGACCTCAAATGCAGGGCAACTAATGTGATTGACCCTATGAAAAAACTAGAGGTGCTAAATGCTTGAATTGGACTACTTGATTGCAAAAGATTTGTGAGTCTTCCATCGACCATTTGTAAGTTAAAATTCTTATAAATCTTGATCTCGGTGGTTGCTCAAAATTCAAGTACTTCCCAGAAATCTTGGAGCCTATGGGAGTGCAGGATATTCTATCCTTGATAGGAACAAATGTTAAAGAGCTACCCTCATCAATCGAATTTCTCTTTAATCTCTTCGTACTTCATTTGATCAATTGCAAACGGTTGGTGTGTCCCCCAATGAGCATTTGTAAGTTGAAATCTCTTTACGACCTTGATCTCTCGGGTTGCTCTGAATTTGATTACTTCCCAGAAATCTTGGAGCTAAGGAAGATTTGAATTATCTTAGTTTAAAAGGAACCTCTGTTAAAGAGCTGCCTCCATCAATCGAATCTCTGTTTGGTCTCATCAGAATTAAACTAACAAATTGCAAAAGGTTTGTGTCTCCCAATGAGCATTTGTAGCTATTTTCCCCAAATAAGATATTTTACTTTTTCCGTGTATTCAGGAGTTGGTTAGTTTCTCTCTCAGCTGATTGTCAGTTGGCAATCGAAAGCTAGCTGTATAAACACCAGTCTGCTTGGTGGAGAAAGTATGAATGAAAATATAGTTGATTTCCTTTCCCTTCTTTCTTCTATTTTTCTTGCTAAGTTTCCTTTCCCTCCTTTGCTTGACCTCATTACGAGATTTAAAGCTAAGTGGAACCATGATTGAGAGAGAATATAGAAAACATCAAACAAGCTTCTTGGCTATTTTGCCTGTCCCTGATCAATTGCAAGAGCCTTCAATCTTTACCAGAGCTCCCATTAAAGCTATATTCTCTTAAAGCACATGGCTGCACATTGCTTAACACAGTGTCAAGCCCAAGGACTGCACTCACACATGGGTTGGATGGATATAATTTGTTTCCAGGACTTAACCAGGAACATATTTTCTCTAATTGCCTAAAATTGGACCAGAATACATGGAACCACATAATGGCGGATGCACAACTTAGAATTATGCGTTTGGCATTTGCCTCAGCAAAGTTTGACAAATTTGAAGTGGCTTCATATGCAGAACTTTCCAAAGAAATTGAAGTAGCAGCAGATGTAGAACTTGAAGCAGAATTTGAAGACGCATCAGATGTAGAATTTTCCGAAGAAATTGAAGTAGCATCAGATGGAGAACTTGAAGACGCATCAGATGTAGAACTTGAAGAAGAAATTGAAGTAGCATCAGATGTAGGAGAAATTGAAGTCGCATCAAATGTACGTCTCTCTCTCTCTCTCTCTCTCTCTCTCTCCTGCTCTGGTCAATAGCACTTTTCATTGTAGCGTCTCAACTCAATATATATATATATATATAAGAATGAATAGAGAGAGGGTGATGAATGGGAAGTAGGAAAACCAAAACCTTGCTTTACAGATTTTGACTTTTAGTGTCAGGGCCTGGCGTTTAGTGCGGATTCCATCTCTACTTTTGTTCAAACCACTTCCATTTCATGCCTTGTTTTTTTTCATTTTAACTAGTACTAATTATTTTGATATAAGTTGAAATGTAGAAATATTATTACCATGAGAAATATAGCATTAATAAGATCTGAAGGAGATGTTTAAAATGAGCCTAATATCAGACATATTTTACAACATATACTATTTACTACTGAATTAATATGCACACCAAAGTAAATTTAATCACTATTTGAATATTTGTAAATTAAGTAGATGTTCTAGATAGATATTTAGGTGTTCTCTTCATGTTGAAATTCCATGCAGAAATTATTATTCACAAATGAGTAATGAAAATGAAATGGACGGCGGACGGCATACTTGACTTGATCATGGACTTGATGTATGCAAGTTGCATGAAATGGTGACCATAGTGATTGGTCATGTACAGAAGAAACAACGGGCTCACACGTACCCTCATCCATACATGCAACTTTGCAACTAAATTTGTTGTCATGGTCGGCGTTAACTAACTAATTATTCTGCTTCAAAAAGAGAGAAAAAAAAACATAAGGAATTCAAGCATTAGGAAAAAATGTAGAGCCGTCAGTTTATAGTCAACTTTGGGTGCTAGGTTCTGGGCTTGTCTCATGTCAGGTGCAATTTTTTTTTTTTTTTTTTTGCCCTTTTTGACAGGATTAAGAGATTGGTTTGCCACACAGTCAAGTAGCGACCTAGTGGCGTAGAAGAGGAGGGCCCAGTGTAGTTGAAAACGAAAGCCAACCAGAGAGAGAGAGAGAGAGAGAAATATATGGAAGATGCAAATGGGGGAGGGAGGGGGAGGGGCACTAGGAGAGAGTGTCGACATATTTTGACGAAAGCTCGCGTGCACGAGAGAGGCAAAAGCATCCATCCAAGATAGTTGGGCAATTTGGTAGGACATCTCTCTCTCTCTCTCTCCGACCCAAACCCCCCCTCCCTGAACTACATCATCATATCGCACCCCCTACCTTACCCACAACCCAAAGTCTCAGCCACCTTCATTTCTTGGCACCCATAGTTGCTTACATTCAATGTATCTGCACCCTTTCTTCTTGCTAATATTTGAAAATTCATGCATCCATCCTTCGCTAATATTTAGTTTTTTTAACATTGATTCTGCTCAAGACAAGTGAACTGGGAGTTTAGATATTTGCAAATTGGGGTGGGAATTGGTAAAGCAATGTTTACATCAGCAGAGCAGCCAATTTTTAAAAAGACCACACGTACCTTTCTTTCTTAGTCATTTGACCGTCTGTTGTCAACGCTTTTATCGGTCCTTTGCTTTTCTTTTTCTTTGCCGAACTTTTAGCCCTAGACCAACAGTAATTTTGGAGAATTTAAAATTTAAATATCCATGGTAAGATTTTTTACACATTATTTTCTCTCTTCCATGCTACTTCTCTATCTCCCCGACTTCTCTTTATTCTCTCACCGCGACGCCAAATTTTGACCAGCAATATTTTCGTCGTCCAGTGACCGTTTCAAGCAAGATTGGTCCCAAAAATTTCGTATTGATATCCTCTACCTAACCCATGCCATTTCCCGCTCAAAAACCCAAGGATTGGTGGCTGGAACGACTGGAAGTGTCGGCGGCTTAGGAGCATTTTCTGGCGACTCTGGCTATTATTTCCGTCGATTGAGGTATGAAATTTCATCTACTCTTTGTGGTCTATCTGTTTATGTTTGTGACCTTTGAAAATTAATCAAAACACCCATATTGGGCCCACGGTTACAACTTACAACCGCTGATAAAAATTATAGTTACAAGTTACAACCCATGATAAAAATTATAATTACAATTTACAACCCATGATAAAAATTATGATTACAAGTTACAACCCATGATAAAAATACATCTGCATCATCCATCCAAAAAGCCTTAAGAAAGCAACATGCATCCATTCATCCAAAAATACATTTGTATCAGTTAAAAATCACTCACCAAACAAATAATTTCAGTAAAAATAGAACTTTTGCTTCTCCTAAAAGAAGATATTGCACTCAAAACGAAGAAGACATTCCTATACTATACGTTAAGAGAGGGAAAGACTCGAGGATATATACAAGTAGTGATATGAGAAATCATCCTGTAAAAGAAGAGAAAAAGATGAACAAGAAAAGGATTGTTTTAAACAAAAGAACCGTTAAAAGAAGTATTTGAAGAAGTAACCCAAAAATTATGGAGAGTTTGGGTTGAATCACTCGATGATTTGATTCATGTTGAGATACACCATATATACAGGATTCTAGCGGTGGTCAACTATAACAAAAGAGGAAAATACATGATTACAGGGATTTGTACAACATGTTGAGATACACCATATATACAGGATTCTAGCGGTGGTCAACTATAACGAAAGAGGAAAATACATGATTACAGGGATTTGTACATAAATTGTACCAATCACGTTGTGATGGGAGGTTGACTTGAGATAGTGGGATTCTTGGCTTGATAGTCGTTCTCTAGGCGCCATGGGTTATGATGAGTCGATTTTATATTATATATTTAACCCTATTCTTAGTATATTTTGGTTAATATTTTGGAAGAATTTTGATACTTTGAATTATATTTTCAATATAGGACTTTCGACTTCCTCTGGAGCAAAACATAATCAAATGGACGAATTTTGGAGTAATTCCAGTTGGAGGACGTTCGTGAGCCACTTCTCTTGATCGTATCAAAATATCAGACTTTTCCACCAAGCGATAATTTCCTGGCGAATAAATGAAGGAACGATGTGCAGTGCTGGAATAGTGACGTTTTGGGCTTTTATTGCGTTTTTGGAGCCCAAGATGACCTCGGATGGGTTCGTGGCCTTCTGGAGAAGTGTTCGGAATATTTTTATCTTTAAAACGAGCTATCTTGGGCCAGATTTGGAGGAGATTTGAGACCAAAACGTGGCTGGGCAGATTTGGGCAGATTCTCCTAATCCAATTTGGATTTTATTTCCTAGTCTTGTTTTATTTTAACTTAGTTTCCTTGTGGGGTTTGGGTAGCTAGGTTTTAGGAGGTATTTAAGCTCCTTTTCACAGCAATTTAGGGGACTCCCTTTTTACTTATTTTTGGCTTTTGGAACAATTGCTAGGGTTTTGGATTTTCGCGACTTTCAGGTGTTTTCTTTCTTATTCACTCGAATGATATTTTCTTGGATTTCAATTATGGTTATGTGTAACTAATTTCTTTTGCTAGGGCGAGGCCATAAGCCTTAGCATGAATATGTAGTTTTATTAAATTGCTTATGAATGGATGCATGTTTGCTTTGAATTATTAATCACTGTGTTTAAAACTATCTATCTATTTTAATGACTGATCACCATTGGATATGTAGACAAGTAATTTGATGCAATTTCTGTTGGAACATCACCCTGAAATTGAGGAGGGCTTCTTGTGATTAGTAATTGTAAGTTCACTTAAGGCGAACATCACGCTCTTAAGGGTTGCATGGTTTTTCAAAAGGTTTTCACAAAGCTTAATGAGTCTTGCATGTTTATATTTGATCTGAACATCACAGACGGATTGCATGTTAGATATACGTTTTCGCTTGAACATCACAAGGAAAATATGCATTAGGAAAACCTAACCTTCAAAGCATATATGTGGAAATTCATAAGTAATTGATAAAATTGCATAGGATTGCGACGGTGTTGGCTGAACCCTAGTTTTCTCTAAATTGTTAGTCTTTAAAAAGAATTCGTTTTTCTTCCTTACTGTTATTAATTCCCAACTTTCAGATTTCTTTTACTGTTAGTTTAATCTTTTCAAATTCATAAACTTCAAATCTTTGATAAAATCTATTTTAGTTATTAATTAAGAGTTAGTTTAATTACAGATTAGTCAAACAATCTTTGGGGACAACGACCTTGCATGAGCATTTATACTACAATTACCTTGTATTCTTGCAAGTATTTTAAGTGATTTTAACCCTGTTTGCGCAGGTACTAAAAATCCTATCAGGTTACTGCAAGATAGCTCGATGAAGGAGAGGAACTGCAGTGAAGACGGAGACATAAAAATAATATGAGCTCAATCTGATTTTAACAGAGAGAGAGAGAACACTCATGAGAGGAGTTCCAAGAAACCATACAAGATACACACTTTTGGAAAAGAAACGTGCATTAATTAAAAATAATAAATTATGGCAAATAAGAGTTTAGCTTACAAATCCATTAACTTTGCTTCTCCTTCTATACGAGTAGGACCATACGAGAAAAATACCTGTTATGGGTTACAACACCCGATTGGAATTATTAAAGATGAGGGAAAAGATCTAGCTTGTACAGTGCAATGCGATATCGAGTTCCATGAATTTGGCATTCCTCCTCCCAAAAGTAGAGCAGGTCCCGAGCTGTAATCCCTCTGTCATTGACAAACACCCTCCATCCTCTAGACTGGAAAACTGGCTTTTTGTATCTGCCCCGTTTTCTGCTGGATAATTTGAACTCGTAAACCTTGCGCTTCTGGTTGTCGAAAACTCTGATCGGGACATCCCGATCTGGATTGGCACGGGGTAGCATCTCAAGCATGGCGCTGGTCACTACAAGTCTTTTAACATCTGAGGCCCTTAACACTTTCTCAATACGATCAAGCTCCATGGAACTCTCTCTCTCTCTCTCTCTCTCTCTCTCTGACAAAATGATTACCAAAAAGCTTTCAACTTTGATCGTTATATGCTCTGCTCTGGTCGCTTGCACTATATATAAGAGTGATGTGTGTGTGTGTGTGTGTATATCAGTCAAAGGATGTCACTATCAGCAACATTATGATGCACATAAAAGGATGTCAGTATCAGTAACATAAAAGGATGTCAGTATCAGCAATATGCATATTGGCAACGTTATGATGCATATTCTTCAAATGCAAATGGCGGCTTTTATTGGTTTCGGGAGCGAATGGCTTTCGGTGCGCTGTCCATCTCCACGTTTGTTTAAACTGGCATATTTTTATTTTTATTTCATTTTAACTAAGTACCATTAATAAGATCTAAAGGAGATGTTTAAAATGAGCCTAATATAGACATATTTTACAACATATACTATTTACTAGTTGTTTATACCAAAATGAATAGCTAGTGTGCGTCGGACACGTGGACCTCACTAGAGCTATGGGAGCCCACGGCACCTAGCCTCGGTAGGGACCCTACCGATCTTGTGATTAGGGCAACCTCGCCTCTGGGGCATGTGGCAATCCTACAAATGGTGTCCACAGTCCCACATCGAAAATGTAAACAACTTGCACACCTCCCAAGGCCTATAAAAGGGAACAACAGCCCTAGAATCAAGGTAAGCAATCAGAACTGACGGCATACTGCCTATTGATCTGTAGTCAAAGTTTACTAAATCCGCACTTACTTAAGCATCGGAGAGCCTTCGGCCGGTACCACACCGGTGCCTAAGGTCTTACCGAACGTTTGCTCTCTTACAGATTTTGTAAATTTGTCCAAAATATACACATATATATAATCAAATAGTAGTAGTTTTAACTTTTATGTGGATTTTAGTTTTGAGGGCATTTAAATTTATTCAAGTAGATTTTTGGTTATTTTTAAAAGTTTTTATAAAAATTGACATTTATAAAAATATGGGATAAATTTTGATTATTTTTAATAAGGGTAATACTAGGCTTACAATATTTTTATACCATATTGTGTACCACCTCTCTAATAAAGGTGGAGCCCACCAATACAATGAGACCCAACTCTATTAGAAAGGTGATACACAATATGATATAAAAAATATGATAAACCTAGCATTTTTATACCATATTGTCGTCATCGGCTCAATAATTGAGAGTAATGAATTGTGCATGCCTCCCAATAAATACGGGCGCACGAATGGACGCTCAAAAGGGAATGACGGATATGATCCAATCCAAGCTAACATGCGATTGTCCTGAGAATTCGTTAGCAAATTGCATTTTCCTTGTGGTTATGCGTGATCATTCACTGATTACGTGGGCAGAAGCATACAAGGTGGTCCTCACTAAAAAGACAAATCACACATGTTAGAAAATGGTCAGCCTTTTTTCAATAAAAAGCTGAAAGGCAAAGGACACAAGTAGACAAACAACATCACAGGGACCACCAGGGCATATAAAAGAAAAACAAAAGCCACCGGGGTAACGGAAGAAAAAAAAACAAGAAAAACCAAAGTAGAAAGTGTTGGAAAAAATGGGTACAATTGCTATATTTTACACAGAAATTTAGAAATAATCATTCAATTCATGCTTAAAAAATTAATGCATGCTTACAAGCATACACAATGAAAAATCACATAACATGGATTAGAACAACCTGAATAATTGAGTTGATGCAAGTATTGGACACTCTGACCTTAAGACGAATTATGTCCCATACAGGTGCTGACTTATGTCCTTGTGAAAGAAGCACTACAATTCACAAGTACTCTTTGATTCAAATTATATAGGAAACCCTCTCACAGACCATAATCATTGACTATACAAATACTCTCTGTATTCAAATGGATAAACATTGATTGAATCAATTACCTTATTAATTTCAGGAAGACTACTCTATTTATAGATAATAAAGAACCCTTCCCAAAAGGGTATGTCCCAAAATAAAAAACCAACTCATGCATCCATTGAATAAACAGGTGTTTTGATACCTCTTCCTAGAAATTGACAAAGGACACCATGGTTGAATGAACTCTATTAATTTCCATTCAAATAGGAAAATTAATATTAGTTAATATTAAATTTCCAACATAAAGCACAAATAAAAAATACAAAGGACCAGAGCTCCAGACCAGAACAATCAGATCCTTACACCAAATGTGAGGGGCCAATCTGGCCATCCCTGGATAGAACAGAATCAGCGAGGGAGAAGGGTGGTTAACCCAGTGTAAACTTTGCACCCTCTTATTATGAGAAATGTACCATTAATAAGATCTTTAAAATGAGCCTAATATCAAACATATTTTAATTAGAACAAATATATATTATTTACTAGTTAATTATGTGGCAACACTAAAGTAATTATATAATCATGTAATGATTGGAAGCTTCTCCTACACACATGCATGCTTACTCACTTGACCTTGTTATAATGATTGGAAGTCTTGTCTTTAATATTGCGTATGTGTTGGTTCGAGTAGAAACCCAAAAATTAAAGAAAGAGTTAGTAGGAACCAAAAATTTATGCGCATATGTGATTGGCCTGAAACTAAGTGGAACCATGATTGAGAGCATACCTGCAAACATCAAACAAGCTTCTTGCTATTTTGCCTGTCCCTGATCAATTGCAAGAGCCTTCAATCTTTACCAGAGCTCCCATTAAAGCTATATTCTCTTAAAGCACATGGCTGCACGTCGCTTAACACAGTGTCAAGCCCAAGGACTGCACTCACACATGGGTTGGATGGATATAATTTGTTTCCAGGGCTTAACCAGGAACTTATTTTCTCTAATTGCCTAAAATTGGATCAGAATACATGGAACCACATAATGGCGATGCACAACATAGAATTATGCGTTTGGCATTTGCCTCATCAAAGTTTGACAAATTTGAAGTAGCGTCATATGCAGAGCTTTCCAAAGAAATTGAAGTAGCAGCAGATGTAGAACTTGAAGCAGAATTTGAAGAAGCATCAGATGTAGAATTTTCCAAAGAAATTGAAGTAGCATCAGATGGAGAACTTGAAGACGCATCAGATGTAGAACTTGAAGAAAAAATTGAAGTAGCATCAGATGTAGGAGAAATTGAAGTCGCATCAAATGTACGTCTCTCTCTCTCTCTCTCTCTCTGTTCTGTTATTCAATTGATAACTAGTTTCCTGTGCTCTGTAATTAAATTTGGAGCATCTGTTAACTTTTGTTTGTTAATTTGTTTAATAATCACGACGTCCATCCCTTGCACAGAATTATTATACTAGAAGACCTTCAGTTACCATTGTATGCCCAGGACATGAAATTCCAAACTGGTTCAGCTATCAAAACGAGGGATCTTCAATAAATATCAAGCTTCCTCCAGATTGGTTTTCTTGGGTTTCACTCTATCTCTTGTTGTTGGATTCGACAACTATAATGTTAAAGGGAGTTTAGGGTTTGGATGTAAATTCAATTTCAAAGCAAATAATGGTGAAAGCTGTGAATTCGAATCGTATGTATGTTCTGTGTTGTGATGAAACCAACCATGGAGAAAGCAATGACTACAATTTCAATTCGGATCACGTGGTTGTATGGTATAGTGCCTTTGAACTTGTAGGGGGAGTAGACTGCACTGGCTATCTTAATGCCACTGAGGCCTCTTTTGACTTCAACCAAGTGGATGGTTTTAAGAGACCCGTTAAGGATTTCCAAAATCAGGTGAAGAGTTGTGGGCTCCGGTTGTTGTATGGCATAGATGCTCAGAAATTTGTGTTAGGGGAACAGAAAGTAGGAGAAGATACTAAAACTACAAGATGCCATGATGAGGAACAAGTAGATGAACTACTTCTTCAAAAAATTGGAAATGCAAAACTGGAGGGGCAATATTAGCCATGTATATGGAGAACAAAATGTGGTAGCGGATGCTCTTTGCTGGTTGGGGTCTCTCATTGTTTCGGTTTTCATATTTTGGGCTCTCACCCTCCTCCAGTGTTGCAAGCCTTGTGGCTGAGGATGCTTTCCAATTACAATTTAAGAACAAACCGAGTGATTTTATTCATTCAATTCAAGTGTGTATACTTGTACAAAGTGCAACATTTTACAACACTCTATAGAACCTCGTGCAAAATCCCACCAACAAGAGCTGCTATTTTTGACCAATTGTAGCCTGCTGAGTAAAAATAAGCTCACAAGATCAAACCGAATTGACAACCCACAGCATCAAACAATGGACTAGACCAACGTTCAATTAATTGGATTTGTCCAGCCCAAACCAGCCCACCAAACAGCCTTTCTGCTGACCCACTACAAAAATAAAGAGACCCACAACTTATAGTTATGGGTTGGATGGATATAATTTGTTTACATTCATAATTGTGTTTTAAACATTTAAGAACAAACATAGTGATTTTATTCATTCAATTCAATGCCGTCACACGTCTACATAGCGAATAAGCCAAATGTTTAAGTTTATTTTTCTTGCTTTAGAAGTAGCTGTAAAAGGAACGTAGTTTAATGGAAGATGAATTGGCATGCACACCATCACCTGATCCAGTTGTGTAAATTTATTTATGTAAGTTGCATGTAGTTCAGCCAATCTATGTAAGAAAATATCATAATTAATGTCTTGTTTTGGGTTCAATTCATTTTGCCTTCCTCAAATGGTTGATGTTTTCCCTCCGAAACAATTTACACAAATAGGAAAACAAAATTGAAGACCTTTTCTCCAACCATCGATCATATAGAGATTGAAACAAACAAGAGATTGAAAATTCCTTGATAAGCTTATTGACTACAGGACAACTGACCGTAGTGGTCAAAACTCACAAAACCATAGTTAACCAACATTTTTCTTTTTTCCATATTTGTTGCTATGGATATCTTTGAGTTTTAATTTCTGTAGGCTGCTTCAACAAAGTGGACCTTTTTACTGATCACCAGCCTCTGAGATTTTGTCTCTTGCTTTTGATCAGGCTTCCTCACCAAGCAACCCCCAGTTTGCCTTTGGGAGCTTGTTCACAAGGCTCAAAGGAAAGAGATGATGAATTGAGGGAGGTGGCTAATGTCAGATTCCCTTACCGTAAATTCAGGAGATAGTCCTTGTGCTAGATGGACACTAGCACCACCTGGCATATGATCTGGCACCACCCCGGTCTTATGATCTAGTGCTCTATATAACCCTTCCTTTCTCTGTAGCTGAAAAAGGAATCGAGGAACGAGTGGTGCAAATCTTTACATGTCAAATCCAGAAGGGGGAGAAATTGAGAAATCACAAAGGCATTTCCTAGCACTAATTATGTTAATATAAGTTTAAACATAGAAATCTTATTATTATGAGAAATGTAGCATTAATAAGATCTTTAAAATGAGCCTAATATCAAATATATTTTAATTAGAACATATATATATATATATTATTTACTAGTTAATTATGTGGCTACACTAAAGTAAATATAATCATGTAATGATTGAAAGCTTCTTCTACACACACGCATGCTCACTCACTTGACCATGTTATAATGATTGGAAGTCTTTTCTTTAATATTGCTTTATTGCTTATGTGTTGGTCCGAGTAGAAACCCAAAAATTAAAGAAAGAGTTAGGAACCAAAACATTGGTTTGAAATTTCATTCACAAAAAGTATTTTTCTTTGTATGATTATCTCATAATGTAAGATATTTTTGTAAATTTTTGTTTGAATGCGTACGTATTACAAAATTAATTCTTATAATAAAAAATAAATTTAGTCTTCTAAAAATTTAGATAGAGTGTGTGTGTTTGTGTGTGTGCGTATGTGAATGAGTATGTTTTAGTCTTTTAAAAATTTAGATAACAAAAAATAAATTTAAGAGTGTAAAGGTAAGCTTGAATTACTGGACTCCACTAATGTATGTGAACCTGCATGTATTAGAGAGGTGTCTAATAATGTCGTCAGATGTGTACAAATAGCAGTATGGAGAGGAAAAGAGAGAGGAGCAAAGGAAGATCGAAGATAGAAAGACATGGTTATAAAAATAAAATAAAAAACTTAAAGTGAATGATCAATAGAATATTGATTAACTAACCAACCAAAATCATACTATCCTTTTTTCAGGACAAAGTTATCTCCTTACAGTGACAAGACTGTTAGGAAAGGGATCAATAATGTTCAAAGCCCAATTAGGAAAGGAATCAATGTTCAAAGAAATGGTGCTTTTGGGATTTAAAAAAAAGACTTAAATAGAATCAATCCATCAAATTATGCCCTAATGCAAACTGGTCCAGACAAAATCTCAATTTAATGTTTCACACCTTTCTCTCCTCCTTTTTTCTTTTTCTTTTTCTCTTTCCAAAAGATGCAAAACCAATGTTTACATCAGAAGCCAATAAATAAAATAATGCATCCAAGAATTAAGAAGATATATATACTCTTTTTCTTTTAAATCAGATCAAAGATAAAAATTAAAATAAATTAAAAAATTAAAATAAAAGAAGGAAAAAGAGGGGGCAGCCGACGGTATTACATCTGTTTTGTGATGCCAAAAGATGTTTTTATGCACCAACTTGATCTTGTACTATTATTAGTTATTACTGATATTAAACGAAAGTTTTATGCACTGATATTAAATGTACAAGTATACACATTTGGCGTTCTAATCTTCTTACTAAGTTTTATTTAATTTTGATCTAATTAAAATTGTTGAGTTCTTAGCTGGGCAATGCTGCATCATCTTCCTTAACACTTTCTTTTTTCATTTTTTATTTATTTTGTGCTCTTTGACTAACAGAGTTGAATTAATAGTTTTGGATGGTTTTGGGGATTGAAAGTTCATTCATCGCCTACAAATGAAAACTGGGTTTTTGGTCTGGAATTGAAGCATCTCAAGGGACTTGCTTTCTTTATTCTTATTAGTTATGCTCTGGAATTAATGGGAGTTGGTGCAAAAATATGTGGATTGGAAGTCCCAGGTTTATTATGTTGTCTAATTGCAATTTGGTTGAATTTGATGGATCAGTTTGCTAAGGCCATCTCAGGCTGTGGGCTATATCCCAAATATAGCCCTCAATTAATGCAAAACCCATCTCCAGCTGTGGGCTAAATAAAATTTTGGCCAAATTTGGAGGGCCACATTTAGCCCTTTAGCCCTCCAACCGGGCTAAATGTAGCCAAGCTTTGGCTTAGGCCAAATTCATTGTGGACCCCATCACATGCTTTTCAACTACCAAATATTATATTTTAGTTCCCACTTGCCTTTTAAAAGCTAGATATATATATATTTTAAATAATAAATGGATAATACGTCTTGCATGTATCACAACAAATCTATAGTTTTTTAATATATAGAGTTTTAAATCTTCTTTCGACTTTATTTCTTCTCTATATTTTGCTTCTTTTTCTTTTCTTTATTTTTTTCCAATCTGATCTGATATATGTACTTTCGTTTGTCTCCATCTTACTTTGCTCCCATCCTTTCTTTGATGGGAAAAAAAGCAAAACGTCATAAAAGCCAAAGGTGTAGAAAAATAGCATCAGTGTCTATTAGAAGAGTTGCCTCTCCATCTTACTTTGCTCCCATCCTTTCTTTGATGGGAAAAAAAGCGAAACATCATAAAAGCCAAAGGTGGCTCGTCCCGAGCCTCTAATTTCTTTTTCTCTTTTGTTTTTTTGTTTTTTTGTTTTTGTTTTTATTTTTTTGCGTGTGTGTGTGGATTCTTGAGTGCCACTGCTGCATGCAGCTCTTTGGAAAGAAACAAAAATGAAAAGAAAATACATTTGGATGAAGTGATTGGCTTATTGACGTTGCAGAGAGAGGCCATCATGCCATGTTTCTAGTTGTTGCTAAAGTGCATATATGTTTAGTGATCATATGGGCCATGGTGTTTTTATGTATATGGGATGCTGTACTTGCAGAATTTCAATTGTGATCAAATTAACGAGTGGATTTGCATGCATGTGTGTCTAAGCAAATTTGTGTTTAAAAAGAAAAAGCAAAGGAGGGCCATGAAGTTCAAACTTATTTGAGGGGATACTTCTTAATACGTGTCATATGTGGAATATTATCTCTAAATAGTAGTTTAATTAAATTAAACAATATATAGTTGTTGAATGTATGAGTGTTGTACCATAGTTTTTGTCAAAATAATAAAATATGAATGACCCAAAAATATAGCCCTGCATGATTTTGAGGGGTTAAATTTTTAGCCCTGTACTATATTTAGCCCCACTACTGGAGATGGCCTAATCCAGACCAATCTTTCAGCCGTTGGGGGGCATTGGTCATGTTCGGAAGAAACTACGGGCCCCACATGTATCCAGAACGACGACTCAGCATCTTCTCTCTCTCTCTCTCTCTCTCTCTCTCTCTCTCTCTCTCTCTCTCTCTCTTCTTGGACTTGAGTGCATCAAAGTGAAACTGAAACTTATATCAAGATCAAACCAAAAAGCTTGCAACTTTGATCGCTATATGCCCTGCTCTGCTCGGCTAGGTGGCAGGTTATAGGTGCCAAGAATATTGGCCACCACCAGGGAAAAAATTTACATGGACTAGATGCCAAATGCAGGAAATAGAAAGATTTTGTCAGACCAGAGGTTTGTCCTTTCGGTTTGGTAATGATGACCTTTAGTCATTTGCCTCTTCTCTTGAAAATGCTCGCCATGAATTAAAAAAAGTTAATCAATTAATAATATATAATCACCAGTTGCATGGGAATATAAAAACAAAAGATTGAAGATAATAATATGAAACCCTAACCCCTATCCCATCACTCGCCAGTCATCGCCACTTCTCTCTCTCACCGACCCCAATTCATTTTTCATCAGTACACTTAAAAATCCTAAACTTTTCTTCTCTTCCATACCAAGAGGACCATACAAGATAAATACCTATTATGGGTGACAACACCTGATTGGAATTATTAAGGATGAGGGAAAAGATTTGGCTTGTACAGTGCAATGCGATATTGAGTTCCATGTAATGGGTATTCCTCCGCCCAGAAATAGAGCTCATCCCCAGCTTCAATGCCTCTGTCAATGACAAACACTGTCCATCCACTAGACTGGAAAACTGGCTTTCTGCCCCCTTGTCTGCAGGATAATTTGAACTCGTAAACGTTGTGCGTCTGTTTGTCGACAACTCTGATGGGGATATCACGATCTGGATCCACCGGCGGCAGCATTTCAAGCATGGCGGTGGTCACCACAAGTCTTTTAACATCGCTGGCCGTCAACTTTTTCTTAAAACGGTCATGCTCCATCTCCATGGATTAATAATCTGCTCTATAATCCCCTTTTATATATAGAAAAAGA